>CM032228.1:0-27500 GCA_019009955.1 Riptortus pedestris
ACATCGTTCGTGAGGAGTTCGTCGTGCTGGTACAACAGAGAGAAACGGATAAGCATGAAGAGCATCGTCGACGACAAGCTCCCACTGATGAGTCCTTAATGCTTTGTTTGAGAGCTATTCAATGGTTTCCAGACTGTTCCCCACGAATTTTTCTGCTTGCCATTCCCCTGGTGGGTTGTATGGCGTGGTCCGGACTTGTAGTATCCCATTGGTGGTTTTAAAAATGTTTTTAGTTCTGAGACATGAAGGAAGATCACCCTATCAGTAGGTATATAAACATTGTAGTTCAAATATAGAAAATAAATTTGTAATTTATTTTTAAAACAGGTCGATGCTGATAAGGTCCATGACAAGGAAATGCGAAGGGGGTATTGGAGAACTGGTAACTATAATCAGGAGGTAAGGTTTCTTGTATTGGTTTGGTAGTGGTCTTTAAAATCTATGTGTTGCTCCAATTAGGTTTGTCGCCTTTATAAGATGCCCTTCTTGCTTATGAACCTCGGTTTCAGCTCAGCACAGATCTTGCATTGACGTCGTTACTTTCCTAATGTCTTACGCGAGTAGGCAAATTCTTTATTTTTACCCTATGATTCAATGAGTGGACTCCGGGATGGACCATAGTTCTTGGTGAGTTCTTTGAGCTTGTTAAATTACAATCCGATCGCTAGAACTTATTCTTCGCCAACGTCTCTGCTGCTTCTTCTGAACGTCACCGGTCTGTATTACAATTTTTCATAATTCGAAAGAGGATGTTTCAAGACGCCAGACGCACAGATTTTTCTCGTTTTGACCATTGCCAGGTTGGTATGCCATCGAACAGAAAAGACACGGGGACTTTTAGATCTGTAATAGCCTTAAAGTAACTCTGTAGATAGTGACGCCACTTTCTTGGCTTGCCTCTACTAATTCGCGTAGGCTTCTTTCTCCACGAAGAATGTCGTCGTTCAGAATGGTTTGAGAGTTCGAGAGAAAAAATGCTGAACGCAGGTAGACCGTTCTGCGAAAGTGTAGCTCGTATTGATGTTCAGACGGCATCTGTTCAACTGTACAGACGGCTTCTTCACCAATAGCACTGACTAAAAGCGTTTTCTATGCGCCGGATGTTTAGTATTCTCAAAGTTTGAGCTGCTCGAATTATTCATGCGGAACGGACTTGATGTCAAAATGTAATTTTCTGAGAAATGAGGAATGAAATTCGGAAAGTGTGAATACATTCCATTTATCTTCAAGGTGCGTGTATTCGTAGGTAGGGGTTGTCAGTAAGGGTTGGAGACGGGTCCGGTCAGGGCGTATTGTTTTCTTGCTTACGACAAACCGAGTAATTTATCGACGGAGGAGAAAATACTTTTTTTGTTCACTTGATTGTCAGATCTATTTTTCTACAGCTTTTTAAAAAATTTCTCAGGTTTGAGTCATGTTCGTGAATCCTTCCCACATTACGTTATGTCGTCCAAATTGCTTTAGACTCCCGTAATATCTTCTCGAGTATTATGTTATGGATCGTCCGTTGAAAGCAAAAAGAGGCATTAACTTCATTTTCGTGGGCCAAAAGGGAATGCTCGGAACTGCCAAATTTGCATCGGTTCGAACGCTGAAATTGGACTTATCTTCTGTCCGTTATCTGTATTTGGTGATACGCCACTTTTGAGGGTGATAGAGCTGAAGCTTCAGTAGCCCGCTACGCGGTGTTCACGATAATCGTCAATTCTGGTTTGCAAGGGGATACGCATCAAGTTGTGTATATCTGTTAATTGTCTGTGGAATAATCGATTACCATGCGGCCGTTTGTGATTCTCTGTTTAGTACCGAGGGGACCTGAGCTCTCCAGGGGAATAATTTCTTCACTTATCCGCGTCTTTCAATAAGTTTTTGCACTTATAGTTCGAGAAAACTTGCATCGGAGGTAGAGAGATGTCGAGACTTAATGCAATAGGCTTCCATGCGCGGGACATTTCTAAATAGTCTTACTGGTCAACACTCGCCTGGTAAGCCACAGATTTGAGAGGGTCCCGCGATCCCAAATTTAATTTCGATCGACGAATGACTACTTAAGAACATCGTGTCCTAGGATGGCGTCTGCACAAAGATCAGAGGACGATTGAGTGTTACTCCGGGGTAGAAATGATTCTTCTATCTTAAAATCTACTCTGCAAGCTTGTTAATTGGTGGAATTCAGAGTAGTAGGACGCCCTGGATACGTTAAATGAGTTGGTAAGATTGTGGGCTTTCAACTGCCTAGTTTTTGTTCTTGAATGGAGCTAGTGAATTCCCTGTATCTATAAGAGACCGGCTTTATATTAGTTTATTTTAACTGGAATGATAGACTTTCCTGAGACAAGAATGGGTCGATGCGGACACGGCTGCACTTGGGACCTTTTCACACCAACGACAGCCCTTGACAAAATTCCTTCGGAGTGTACGAAAACTTTGGCGAAGTGGCAATCTTGTTACAGGCCTTTACTGATCTGTTCACGGGCAGGGAAGAGGTCCTCCTGTGGTGTCCTACCCGCAGAAGTGGCACTTCCTTTTTTTAGCAGCAGCTGCAACCTTCCCGGAGCTGCCCTGGTGGGACTTAGACGAGGGACTTAGGCGAGTGTAGGGAAGGTTGGATGACGGACTGCGGGAATTGTCGAGGTATGGAGACCCTGGGGCCCGCCATTGGGACGGACTGCGTTGACCGGAGACTGTTCTTGGTATGAAAGGGACTGTTCTATTGCGACTCTAGGGCCTTTGATTGTCTCGAGGTTCATCAAGGGTAAGGATGGACTATCTTTAATCTTTGGCGTAGTTGGACTACGGAGACGAATGAAATCGGTCTCTTATGCAACATTACGGCAGTTCTCGGCCGTAAAGGACTTTGAAATGCCAGTCTTTTGCTAGTGCTTACGCTTCTAAAATATTTTGTAATGATTCGCAGTTGTTGCGCCTATCGGCTAACTTGTGACGTGCAAAAACTTCGTTTCACGACTTTGTAAATGTGCTCGTTGAGGACGGCAATGGGCCTCATTGTAAGTACGCATTCGTTAATTTAACTTCGTTAAAGACGACCGGAGATACGTGATTTACCAGTATGTAATTTCTCGTTCGTCACTTATTGGTAAGTTAGCAGGAAGTTTTGAAACGTCTTGTACAGTGGTTCACTTCAAGTGATTGCAGTTTGTGAATCCGCTTCAATTGCAAGGCGCTCTGGTCGAAGGTAATTTATACAGAGTCTTAATCAATTTTTTTTTTGTCTAATAAATTGAAATATTTTAACTATAGATAACTGTGGACGAGGTTTTTATTATTATTATTTATTAACGTCAAATTTTGGCATAACTTAGGCTAATCGGTACGGGTTATCTACAGGTTACCCACCCTTTTCTAGCCAGGGTGGGATTTTAGGACCGTTCATTTAATTGAATTTCGTCACTATAATTTCCTTTCCCAGGCAAGAATCGAACTCGCCACTCTAGGTTTACCATGTGAGATAAGGTCAACGTGCTCTTTAATCGATGGCTAACTGAGCCCCATTTGGAATATAAACAATATATCACTTTTCAAAATAGAAATTTGTCGACTTCTTTAAAAGGTGATTTCTAACTTATGTCATTAATCATGACTGTGAATACCCAAATTACCGTGCGATTATCGATTGTTTCACTAATTCCAACTTAAGGTTATATATAATTGTGTTCAACCTTTTTAAATGACATATATCTGGTTAGGTGGCCGATCTTAATATAGTTAATTCAATGGGAATACTTTTTCTGTATTATTCCTGACATTTCAACATTGATGAAACTCCATGTTTACGCTATTAATATAAGTGCTTCCATCACCCCAGTTTACTATAGTAAATTTTGCTACTATAATAGTCTAGTCTAGGGTTCAAGTTGTCCCAGGAACACTAGCGTAGAAATAATCGTATTTATGTGCCTCCTTTGAATTGGGTTCAGCCATTTAGGGTCTTTATCTCATGAATTAGCAAACATTTTTGTACAGGAGGAAAAATTATTAGAGGAAGGAAGGGGATAAAAAGGATTCGAACTATAGAACTAGGTTTTAAATTAAGGAGATCTGTTTATCCACTTAAAACTGAAAGTTATGTACGATTTTCTAAATGGAATTAGGCGGGGGGTCAATATTTTGCGCTGTTTCGACCATTCTAAGAACAATGCACATGAGAATTAAAAACAATTTTGTCTGTCTGTCCGACCGTTTATTAACTCAATCCCTCAAATACGGTTCGAGTATTTAATTGACTTGTATATTTGTGAGTCAATAATCCTAAGGTATAACAGAGACTGATTGACAATTATTTTTTTCAACTTGGAGGGCAAACACTTCTGATCTGAAAACACATGTTGTTAATATTCATTTTTATTGAGAAAATGAGAGAAACTATGTGTTTAGAATTTTGATTCAGTTCTAAAGATTTTTAAATTTTATAATATTTCGCAGCTTTGATTCGCCTTGTCGGGCCAGACATTATTCGAGTTCTATAAAAATGTACCACACATGCCAACCTAGAGTGACGGAGTTCGATTTCGCCTAGGCACAGGAAATGATATTAGGGACGGAATTCATTAAATAGAACATCCTAAGTCCCACCTGGCTAGAAAAGGGTGGTAATCTGAGATAACCGGACAATTAGCTGAGTTGCAAAAAGTGGACGCTAATAAATAATAATATAAAAATGTCTATACTAGAAGTGAAGAAAATTGTTTACTTTCTATTAGAATTTTTATTATTATTATTATATTAACGTCACTTTTTTTTTTGCAAATCAGGCTATTTGTGCCGGGTATCTACAGGTTACCATCCCTTTTCTTGCCAGGGTGGGACTTGAGGTTGTTATTTAATGTAATTCCGTCACTATAATAATTTCCTTTGCCTAGGCGAGAATCGAACTCGTCTCTTAGGTTTGTGCCAGGTTGTGGTTGACATGTTTTTGATAGAACTCGAATAATGTCTGGCGCGTTCAAGCGGAAGTCAAAGCTTCGAAATTTATTAAAATTGAAAAATATCTTTGAGAAACTGGTATTTCAATCTTCTAAGACACAAATTTTGCATCTACATTTTCTAATCAAACGAATTTTAACAAATGTGTTTATATAGAAGTGTTCCCTCCAAGTTGAAAATATAATTGTCAATCAGACTCTGTTATATACCTTTAGGATAGTTGACTCGAAATATAAAAGTTCGCAATGAAAATTTTAACCGGAATTTGAGGGATTGAGTAATACACGGTCGGGACAGGACAGACAAGAATTTCATTCTCATGGCTCTTTGTTCTTAGAATGGGCGTGAAAACAGCGCAAAATATTGACCCGCCTAATTCAATTAGAAATGTACATAACTTTCGCAGTTTTTAGTGGAAATATATAAAACAGTTCCTTATTTAACAAACCTAGTTCTATAGTTGGAGTATAATCCATTCTTCCTTAATAATTTTACCTCCTGTACAAAGGTTTGTTAATTCAATTGAGGAGATAACAGACTCCTAATATTGGCTGAACCCAAAATTCAAGAGGAGGCCAATTAATACGATATTACTATTTATACGTAGTGTTCTGGGCAACTTTAAAACCCTAGACTAGACTATTAAAGTAGCCAAAATTACTATAGTTAACTGGGTGTGATTTGGAACCTTATATTAAATAGCTGTAAACATGGGTTCATCTATGTTGATTGTCAGGAAATAATCAAGAAAAAGGTAATTCCTGCGGAATTAAATTAGATAAGAGTCGGCCCCTACTAACACCAGATATATTTCATTTAAATGTTGAACACAATTATATATTAACCTTAGTTGGGGTAATTAGTTGAAACCATCGATATCGCACGGGAATTTTGATTATTCACAGGTTTCATGATTTAATACATTAAGTTTAAAATCACCTTTTAAGGATAGTCGACAAATTTCATTAATTTTGGAAAAGTGATATATTGTTTATTATTCAATTGGGGGGCTCAGTTAGCCATGCGAGTTAAAGCGTTGAACCTTTTATCTCAACATGGTGTCACCAGAGTGGCGAGTTCGATTATGCTGGGTCAAAAGGAGAGGAAATTCTATGTGACGAATATTCCATTAAATACACGTCCTAAAAATCCCAACTGGTAGAAAAGGGTGGTAACCTGTAGATAACCAGGTACCGATTATCCTAAGTTGAATAAAGTTGACGTTAATAAATAATAATAATAATAAAAACCTAGTCCACAGGTTATCTTAGTGAAATTATTTCAATTTATTAGACAAAAAAAAATTGTTAAGACTCTGTAACTAAATTACTTGACCAGCGCGGCTAGCAATTGAAGGCGGATTCAAAATGCATCACTTGAATGGAACACTGGTTACAAGTCACGTTTCAAAATTCCTGCTACCTTACCAAGTAAAGTGAAACAGACATTTCGCATATGGTAAATCACGTATTCCGGTCGTTTACGAGTTAATTAACGGAATGCGGGTAATTACAATGATGCCATTGCGTCTTAAAGAGAACATTTAAACCCCCAAGTCGGTGAGCGAAGTGTTTGCACGTCACCACGTTAGCGACTAGGCGGCAACAATCTGGCGAATCATTACAAATATTTTAGAAGCGTTAAAGGTACTTAGCAAAGACTGCAATTTCAAAAGTCGTTACGGCCGAGGGGACTTGGGGGCCGTAATGATTGCATAAGAGACGATTTCATTGCCGGTTCCGTGAGTCCAACATACGCCAAAAGATTAATAAGATGAGTCCAACTTACCTTGATGATAGCCTCGTGACAATCAAATGGCCCTAGAGTCGGCAATAGAACAGTCCCTTCAGTACCAGAACAGTCGGTACAGCAGTTCTCGGTCTCTGCCAGATTGGCGGGCCCCAGGGACTCATCGCTCGTCCTAAATTCCTCAGTCCGATCATCCAAGCCTTCCTAACACACTTCGTATAAGTATCTTCTAAGGTCTGCTCAGGTGGCTAGCTCGGGAAGGTTGCAGCTGTGAGCTAAAAAGGGTGCCATTCTGGGGTTAGGACTGCACGGAGGGACCTCTTGCCCTGCCCGTGAACAGATCTGTAAGGTCCTGTAACAAGATTGAGCTCACCTTCGCCAAAGTTTTGTGTAACTCTCGAAGGAATTTTCAGTCCAAGGGACTTTGTCGGTGCCAAAAGTCCACAAGTCGCTGCCGTGTCCGCACGACCTTTCTTGTCTCAGGAAAGCTATCATTCAGGTAAAATATAACAGGAAATAATAAAAGCCCGGGCTCTTATAGATACAGGGAATTCACGTAGCTCATTTCAGAACGAAAGAAAACTATGGCGTTGAAAGCCACAAATCTTCAACTCATGACAGGTATCCTATGGCGTTATACTCTGAAATTCCACAATTAAAAGGGCTTGCAGAGTAGATTTGATGATAGCAGATCATTTTTCTACCCGAGAGTACCATCCCATATTCTCTCTGATTCTTTGTGCAGACGCCATACCATAGGACACGATGTTCTAAGTAGTCATTCGTCTATCGAAATTAAATTTGGGGGAATCGCGGGACCCTTCTATATCTGTGGGCTTACCAGGGCTCGAAGTGTGAGCCAGTACGATATTACGAAATGTCCGCGCCCAATGTGAAGCTATTGCGATTAAGTTCGGACATCACTTACCTCGCTGCCATGTTTAGTGAACTGAAGAAGTGCAAAAACTATTGAAAGACGGGATAATTGAAGAAAGGTATTCCACTTGGAGAGCTCAGGTCTGTACGTAGGACGAGAATCAAAACGGGCATGGTAGTCGATTATTCACAGACAATTTAACAGATATTACACAATTGATGGCGTATCCCTTACCGAGAATTGACGATATCGGTGAACACCGTAGCGGGCTTCCGAAGTCTTTCGTCTATCGACCTAAAAGGCGTATCAAACTACAGTAACGGACGACGATAAGTATTTTACAGCGTTTCGAAGCCGATTGGCAAATTGTGGCACACGTTTTGCGCGGGCATATCCTTTTGGCCACGAAATTGAAGTTGCTTGCTTTCAACGGGACGATCCATAACATAATTACTCGAGAAGGATTAAGGGGAAGTCTTATTGCATATTTGGACGACATAACTGGTATGTGGGAAGGATCAGCGGATTACTTGACGCAAAAATGACGGAATTTTTAAAAGCTGTAAGAAAATAGTGATCTGACAATCAATGAACAAAAAAAGTATTTTCTCCGTCGTTCGATAAAATTTTCGGGTTTGTCGTACGCAATTATAAAAACAATACGCACTGCCACGGGACGTCTCCACCCTCTTAAGTGAGCTACCTCCTACGAATACAGCTCCACCTTGAAGATAGCCAATGGGAATGTTTTTCAACACGTTTTCTAATCTTCATTCTCCAGTTTTCTCAGAAAATTAACATTTTGACATCAAGTCCGCTTCCACATGATATAATCGGAGCTGCTCAAACTTTTGAATACTAGAAATCAAGGATAGAAAACGCTTTAGACAGTTGCTATTGGTGAAGAAGACCGTTTTTACAGTTGATTTTGAAACAGATGCTTCTTTGGAACAGGCAATACGGCTACCTTTCGCAGAACGGGTCTACTGTGTAGAATTTTTCTCTCGAAACTGTCTCAACCATTCTGAACGACGGACATTCATCGGTGGAGAAAGGAAGCCTAGCGTAGTAGAGGCAGCAAGAAAAAGTGGGTTCAATATTACTAGGGAGGTATTTAGGTTATTACGAGATCAAAAGTTCCGTGTCTTTATGTTCGATGGCAAACACCTGGCAAAGTCAGAACGAGAAAATATTGCGTTGGCGTCTTGAACTATCTAGCTTCGACTTATGAAATTGTAAACAGATCGGGAGTCAGACAGAAGCAGAGAGACGTTGGCAAGAATTTGTTCTTGCGTTCGGATGTAATTTTAACAAGTCAAAGAACTTCACAAGAAACTTGTCATCCCGGAGTCTACTCTATTGAATCATTGGCGTAAAAATAAGAATTTGCCTTACTCGCTGGAGACATTAGGAAAGTAACGCGTAATGCAAAAGATCGTGTGCTGCGCTGGAAACGAGGTTTCAATAAGCAAGAGGGATTTATATGGCGACAGACATTGGCAGAAACTCTTAACATAGATTTTTTTAAAGGGACCACTAACCATCCATTAACAAGAAACGTTTACCTCCTGATTATAGTTGAGAGTTCTCAGCATACCCTTCGATATGCCTTGTCGATGACTCTTTCAGCATCGGACTGTTAAAATAATTACAATTTTATTTGCTATATTTGGCTACAATGTTAATTTACATACTGCTTGGGGATCTTCTTCATGTTAGGGAAACTTAAAAAAACATTTTTAACCACCAATGGGATAGCTACCAAAGTCGGACCAGACATTACAACCCACCAGGGGAGTATGGGCAAGCAGAACAATTTCGTGGGAACAGTCTGGAAGACCATTGAATAGCTCTCAGAACCAAAGCAATTAAGGATCATCAGTGGGAGCTTGTCGTCGACGATGCTCTTCATTGCTATCGTTTCTTCTGAGTACCGGTACGTCACGAGACTCACTCACGAACGGATGTTACGCACCGCAGGAGAATCGGGTAATGGTAGTGCCTTTCGTAGCGCTGGCACAGTCCTTCTTCGTAGAAACGTCAGACAGTACAGAGTTATGAACGCTGGAGGATGAAAGTGACTCTTCTAGAGGGCGAACCCCGGAGTACGCCCATGTCAGGACTGCCAGACGGACGAGAGATCTACTGTATCTACGAGGCACTTCGGCCCCAACCCCTACATATAGCAGTGAAGGAGCTAGAACAAGAGGCTACCCCGCTACCAAACATATGGACTCCAATTTGAACCAGGTCAGGGCTTGCTAGGAAAATGAAGAATCAGGAGGGTGAACCTACTTCACACAGAAATCAAGTAGATGAACCAAGCCCGGTGGCTAAGCCGTCACCACCCTCCTCCCAGCTCTCAGGCGCAACTCTAGAAATCGTCCCGCTCTCCAGCTTATCTCCAGGACTTTTATGATGGTGGGGGGAAGGGAAAATGATATATTGTTTATTATTCAATTGTTTTGAATTAACACATGTTATTTAACCAAACCTCATTTAGTTAGATGTTGTGATTTTGTAGGAGAGTTAACATGATGACACATTTTTGTCTAATAAAACCTAGTCCACAGGTTTTCTATAGTTAAAATTTATTTTTCAAAAAGACAATAGGGTTTCATCCTATTTAAACCTTTTATACATTTTATTGTAGCTTTTTCTGTTGTTGTGATTCTTTTGTGCTTTCAGTGTAAGGCAGTATTGGTAAAAACGTTTCTCGTCCTCTTTACTTCAGACGAGCTGCAGAAAATATAAAGACCATTTACTTAATCTATGTTGACTAACCAAACAATTTTATTTCATTTTGACTGACCTGGTAAAATCGTGCAAGCAGTACAACTACTATGATAAGCCTGTTGAGAGTGAAAGAATTTTCCAGGATGTAGTATATAAAAATTATAATATGGCTGGAAAATAATTACATCAAGAGAAAACTGGTTAATGAAAACAAAATAGCAAATTGAGAATATAGCTAATATACATATAGTAAAACATATTTTGAGGATAGGGGGGAATAAAATAATAAATTAAAACGTATTCTTGTGTTTTATTAAACACTATTTTTTTCTTAGATTCATATTATATGATTGGTACACTGAATATCAGGAAATCGTACATTTTCATTCAAGCACTGATAACAATGTTGGTTGGTTCAGATATATCTACTACCTCTTTGGACTGGAATGGCTTTGGTATGTAATTATAACCTGAGTTGTTTATTGTTAAAAGTTCACGGGGAGCAACATAAACCAGCTTATTTGTTTATTTCACTGCTGTAGTCCATTAGATAATTTAGAAATATGCCTAAAGTTCGTCGAAGTAAAAGACCTCCACCAGATGGTTGGGAGCTCATAGAACCCACTCTAGAAGAGCTTGAACAAAAGATGAGAGAAGGTGAGTTCCTTACTCTGTATCCCGGTTTCCTATTTTCCTTTTCAGATCAATGTAAATTTTCTGTGTTTAAAGTTTAATAAAGAAACTTCAACATAAGCAGTACAATTATCAGGCAGTAGGGACTTCTGATTTCTATAAATGAACATCATCTTAAATGGGAAAAGAAGAAAACAATTTTTTTGGGGGGGGGGGGAATTGTAGATAGAGAAAGATAGTAGTTTTTCAGTAATATTTTAAATTCAGAGCAAGGATAGGACGAAATAATGCCAATAAATATATTAAAATTTCACTTTACTCTCCTGCATTCCGTGAGAACTATTAAAATGGTTGTCTTCAGATCTAGGACAGCACAAGAAAACTAGCTACCTCAATCAGGCTAGGCTATACTGTATGTGTTCACAATTAAGTAGAGGATTCCTCATTGCAGTTTTGTCCCTTATTTGCTTATGAATCAATAAATCCAGATTTGATCTCCCTATTGCAAAAAAACAAAAATGTTTTCTATATTGAGCTACATAATATGTAACATTATATTATAGTTGTTCAAGATGCACTTTTAATATAACGGGGACTAGAGAATAACTCATTCATACACAGAAAAAAGTTTACATCCCTTATATTTTTTATTCACATTTGGAGTTGTAACAAATACAGAATACTAGTTTCAGAAAAAAAATATTGTGTCTGTCCATTTAACTATGAATTTTCACAAAAAATGTTACATCAAATCATCACTTTTGAGAAGATTTAATATTTTCCAAAGGTGCTTTCATTAATGAGAATTATAATGTTATTTTAAGCGAACCACGCATGTATTCTAACTCCTATAATAGAAAAAAAAACATTGTGTCACTTTCTTTGTGGCACATAGGTTTAAGGTATTATTTTATAACTATGAATAATAGCTCATAGTTATAAAATATCTTTTAATCAGAAATGTATTATTAAGCGAGTGTTATTGCCAGAAGGGAACAATGACAAATTTTAGAGCTATTTTCAGCAAATCTTCGGTTACCTTCAGGAGTAAGCAATTTGTTAGTTAAATTTTAAAAATACATGTTATGTTATTTAATATGTTTAAATAAAAATATGCAGGTGAAAATATTAGTTTATAAGAAACAACCAGATAGTTGCTGAAGCAATATAGTAGTACAAGATGAGGCAGCAGGAACAAATTACCAGTAGTTAAATGTAACTTGGCACTCAATGAGTCTGTTTGAAGAACTATATATATTCGACTATTGGGGTTTCAGTTATAACTCTCAAATTTGAGGGTTCGATAGTAGTAAATAACTAGCTGTTTGGGCATATACACTAATTATAAACTACTAAACACCAAAGTTTTTCTTTGGCGATGTAAATTATCAACAGTACATCTGAAAATTCTCAATATTGATGCTGCTCCTGACGATAGGTTGGTGCTCCTTAAAGACTTTTCAAGATACATTTAAATTTGCACTATTTAGTATTCCAAATCTCATCTATACAACCAACAAAATTAAGCCTATACTATTAAAATTTTATTTATTTTTGAGTTTTAAATATGTATGTCCTCGTCATGAAATGGTGTTTCTTACTACTATTATATAACTGAATTCAGTTGCTGCTTAAGTTAATAACAATTAATTTAATTTAAATTATTTCAGCTGAAACAGAGCCTCACGAAGGGAAAAGAAAAGTAGAATCCTTATGGCCGATCTTTAAAATACACCATCAGAAGTCTCGCTACATTTATGATTTGTACTATAGAAGGAAAGCAATTAGTAAAGGTATGTATTTACTTAGCATTGAAGGAAGAAAGTCTGATTCTTATATTATAATGTTATTACATATTATATTCCTATTCGAGAGTAATATCTCTCCTTTTTAATGACTCCATAACAAAACATAATTGCTGTGTAGACCACTTGCTAATTTAAAAAAAAAAATAAGCTGTTGAGGTAATTATGGAGCAACCTCACTACAATTGTAACTGAGAGCTGGAATTTCCTGCCTAAATTGGTCTCCCAACCCCCCTAGTGCGAATAAGAAAAAAATAATACTTCACGGGTGTGAATAAGACAAAAATCATATTCGAAGAATACAATGAGACTCTTCTCTGAGCGTAACACATAGTGAGTGCATTGCTGTAACTCATTCCCTTAATAAATCGTCAGTTATATATGTTGGTTTTACTAATATTTCTTAATTTTGTAATAAGACTGTTTTCACATTATTTACTTATTTCAGAGTTATATGAACATTGTCTCAATGAAAACATAGCTGATAAAAATCTGATTGCTAAATGGAAGAAACAGGGCTATGAAAATTTATGCTGTTTAAGATGTATTCAAACTAGAGATACTAATTTTGGAACAAGCTGTATATGTAGGGTACCCAAAGCAAAGCTCGAGGAAGTAAGTAGTGTTTATTTAGATTTATTATTTAAACAATTAGGATTAATCATTGACCTTGTAAATTTTTTATTTATTTGTGTAATTGTTTTCCTTTTAAATTTGGAAGATACCTAGACAAATAATATCAGGAAGTTGTAAAAATAATAAGTGTTTTTATGGAACTTGTTTATTCATTTCTTGATTATAATTCATGTGTAACTGTTTTCAGGGCAAAATCGTGGAGTGCATTCACTGTGGCTGTAGAGGCTGCTCTGGCTAAATTTTTTTCCATCCTGTTTTGTATATTTATTATGTAAATAAGTTTTAACATTTTCATAAATAATAAAGACTTTTTTTATAAGACTTATATGTGTATTATTTAAATATTAAATAACATTATAAGACTATAGAAGCACAAAGTGGGCGTTCACAAATAAATAACAAAAAATAAAATCATTGCCATTGATTGACTGACCCCTGTCCTGTATTTCATGACAGAGAAATCTGCTAAAAATTAGGTAGCGTGATTTCGTCATATCTTTAAAGTGTTTATTTTTAGTAGATTTCCCTCAAGGGAAATCAGCTATTGAGGTTGTACTGATGATGCGATTTTCAAAAAATGTTCTCAAATTTCCATCGAACCTACCCAGATGACGAAAATTAGGTACATTCAAAATTATATATATTTATCTGTTGACGCTGTAGCCATCATAACTTGTCACCAAACTTGATATTTAATCTTTTTAAACATCAAGATTGTAAACACAAAGATCAAGTTTGTTAAGGGCTGAAATCAAACCAGCGGCAGGGGGATTTGGAAATTCAGAAATATCTTTGCTATTATATGTTAGATCGAAAAAATTTTATAGAACCTATGTTATTCTAAATTAATGCACTTATAAATATTTTTTCTTTATGATGAATATTAACCGAGATATTTGGATTTCTCACTCCTACTTGTCACATTAACAATTTGTTTTTATATCACGACCACCTTGTTCCAAGGTTAAATACTAAACATGGTTTTCATTGAACTTTTACTTTGTGAGATTCATGCAAACATGTTATGATGTCATGAAATAAAATTTTTTGTTCTTTACTCAAAAACGTTTATTTTATCAATACCATACTCCATATTTAGCCATTCCAATCAAAATTAAAGATCACATTTGTTATTGGCTGAACTCTGATGAACTTGATTATTAGTTTTGCAATATAAGCTAAATATCGAGTATGTCAATGAAATTGGGAAGTCTAGAGCATTACAATAACTAGACTGTTCATTGATGGGCATTGGGCATTTATCCATGATTAATAATGAAATAAATTATTTTTAACGTGAAATTCGGGGGTAGGGGGAATTCCTTAAAGTTTAAAACTGAAAAATACAAATAAATTTGTAAATATTTGAGGTAAGTGAAAAATGTACAGAATAACAATCGTAGAACATTTACTAGATGGATTATACAAAATTTTTTGATCGTACGGACTAATTTATTTTGTTCCTTCTCTAAGCACACACTCGTCCTTGTGAGATTTCAACTATTAACCAACCAAAAATTAACTTATGCATGATCATTTGAAGGTCAAATAAAAACTTTTGACCGATGGTGTGTCACTAATGTATACATATATAATAAATACATATGCTTATACGAGTATGAATGCATGTACAAATTTGTTCATTGTTGTAAAAAAAAGCCTGTCATGCAGGGGTTGCGTAAACAAAGATTTCCTACGTGCTGTAATGGCACTCTGCTGATCTCAGCTTACTATATATTCTCTATTTCCAAATAAAAATTCGATGAATAGAAGTGAGTGATCAATAAAATCTTAATTACATAAAAGTATTAGCATATATTTCATCTAATAAAGATCTATTGAAAATGATATTGGGAATATACGCTTGAAATAAGACCTTTCAACAATTTTTCTTTATGACGTATAATAACAGAGATATTTACAATTTTTGGATTGCCCCTCTGATTGGTTCGATTCAGTAGTTAACGAACTTGTTTTAGTTTTACATAAAATGTTAAAATAAGTATTGTAATAATCAAACAAAAATTGTGACCACTAAATACATACATATATAGTTTTGAACAGACCTAATTTTTAGCGTATCCTGGGCAGAATTGATAAACATTTGAAGAAATGTTTCAAAAATTATGTCATGAGTACAACTTCCAATAGCTGATTTTTCTAAAGAGAAATCTGCGAAGAAGTAAAAATGTATCCCAATAAACACCAGCCTGAGAACTAGAGATGACTCCTGTGTGCTGACATACTTGACATAAAATACCTAGTTTTTATACAGGGTTATAAAATTATACTTTTAACTGTTTGTAATTAACAACATTAATAAATAACATATTGGAATATGGTGAATTAATAAATACAACTTTGAAATATTATTATTTTTTATTTAATAAACCTTTATTGAGTTCCTGAACATTACTACAGTCAGGGAAGAAGTGAAGAACCTGATCAATTTTGAAATTTAAAATCCCTTCGGCATAACGATTTTCTAATGTAATGTTGTTTTGATATAAATTAGTGACGCTCGTATCTGCGGTGAGCCTCTGAAATTTAAGCAAACACAATTGATGAAATGACGAGCTACGGCAATGTATATATTAACATTGTAATGAATATAATGTACTTACTCATCCTCTTGTAATTGAGAACATAGAAGAATGCCATTGAAGCAAATGCTATCTGCAAAAATGGGGCCATTCCAGCCCTCTTAGGATGCACATACTTATGCTGCCATCTCCAGTGGGCTGAAAAGTAATAAACAAAACATTTTAAAAGGTAAAACTCAACTTGAAGTACATATAATAATCGGTACTTATCCCAACCATTTAAAACTATTATTAAATCATAATTAACACGTTCACTACTGTATCGGTCCCAGGGGTCCGATCGTTATCAAGTCTATCAGGACGGGTCCCCTCACCTTCAGTCTACTCCAAAAAAACGAAGGCTGTATCAAGCTTACTATGAGAGATATTTTAACGGGGATTGGATGTAATTTATTCTTAGAACCTGTAGGTTAAGTTAATCTAGAAAAATACTATAGGACGCCGGGGACCGTAACCGTCCAGAAATAGAGAAACTCGAATTGGGTACAGCACCACCCCCAGCGCCCGATGCTAATTCCAGTCACAACTTGGTCAAAAATGAACTGACTAGAATCCGTTTTACTTTCCATGCCCCTCCTTTGCTCATTTTCCGTTGTGTTGCACTTTATATGTCTCGTGGTCGGAAATTATTTAAGCACTATCTACATCTCTTGCAGACAGCAGTGAAAGTGAGAGTGATACGACTTCAAGTGACGATAGTTTTGCAGACAAGAACTATTTGCCCTCATATTCTAGTTAAACTACTGACCTAGAAGAGCTTACAAGTTTAGAGTGCTTATTGAAAATAACAGCTGACAATGTGATAAAATATGTACATTAGTTGTAGACGACATCGGACGCCGGGGACCGCTGGCTTTGCTAGAGCTAGTTCTTGGGTTGAAGGACTGATGGCTCTGCTAATTCATTCATTTAGTTCACTAGAATTGTCAAGCGATAGCGTTACCTTTGAAAACTTTATCGGTCTTCGGGGTCCGATACATATTTTAACGTTAGGAGAGGCATCGGACACCGGGGACCGGTGTAGATGGTGGTGGAGTATATCATATATAGACTGCAGCAGCGAACGTGTTAAAAGAAAATCACTTTATTATTTAAAATAACATTTCTAGAATTTATATATGACAAAATGGTTAATGGGAGGCCACTCATTATTTACAGATAAAATATTTCCTGGTTCAAAACCGTTTTGTGCTATTATACAGTGGTGGGATATATAATGGTTCATACTTGACTAGGTTATCTCAGTCATTTTGTTTCTTTTGATATCAGGAAATGAGCGATTGTTTATTAACACTATTTGGTGATTATTCCACCATTTTGAACCTTGCTGAGTTCATGAGGCAGCGAATGGGTGGAGATGACCGCTTTATGCTGCTACTCCGTGAAATCATCCCAGTTTTGGGCTAACTTATAATTACATTTTGTCATTTAAATAAATTTTAGAATTGTTATTTTAAATGATAAAGTGTTTTTTCTTTTAATATGATTTAATAATCATTTTAAATGGGTGGCCTTCCGATAATCGTTAATCACCAAATAATCTTTACATTTTAGGATGTTAACTTGTTATTATTATGTACATTTGTCCTTTAAAATGGTTATGCTAAAAATACCCGTACCTAGTTGAATGTTAGACATAAAAAATACATAGAACCAAAGTATTAGTAAATTAATTTTGCAACAAGATTGGTTATATAATTTCTTCAATCTGACTCATAATGACAGAGATATTTTGAATTTTTAATTTATCCCTCCCCTCCTAGGCTGATTTTGTACATGAAAAAACTCGATCATTCTTTCCTCGAAAAAGTTTAAATGTGAAATTTGCAAGTCAATCTCAAAATTTGCATCAGCTAGAGAACAAACAGACAAGCAATCTAAAGATAGATATGCATATAGATATCAAATTTTAAAATTCTATCTGACGTTTTTGGCACTCAGTTACTGTGAGTAATAAAGATTTGAAATTTTGTCATTTGAGCAACCGCGTTAGCTCCTTTTTCTGAAGGAAAATTACTAATAAATAGAACATTCAGTTTCAAGAACAAGTTCACACTAAATAATTGAAGTGATTAAAGGTTTTGGGTGTTGCTCTACTGAATGTACGACTGTTTACTTTCTAGACTTCCTGTGACAGCGTATTTTTTTTGGCCATGAATAAATAAGTGGAGCTGAGCTTAAATGAAAATAATTAGTCATCAGAGCTTTCTGGAGTTAAAAATCCATGATATCCAGATTTTTCCTTCACAAATGTCTGCCAAACAACTGAGGAATATATTTGATTTAGTTAGTTCTATCCAAAAAATAAATAATAAATAGGAAATATTAATTTACCTCTGCTTATAGCTCCAATAATGCCATTAGGAGTTTTGTTCCTCCTCATCAACCATGAGCCGATTTCACCCAACTTAACTTGGCCGAAAGGAGTATCAGCTGAAAAATATATTTTTAAAATTATCACTAAATTATAAAGAGGATATAAATTTACTCACAATAAATACAAAATATTTATAAGGCTACTATAAAGAAATTTTTAGATGATCAAAATGCAAACTGGAACTATGTCTGGTTATAATTCATTAATTTATTTTATTTTAATAGTTAATTTTCTTATTTAAAATAGCGGATGTATCATCATGTATGAATAGAAAACAAATAATACACTTTTTTCAAATTTTTATGGCAAGAATTACCAATAAGACACTTTCTTGTACTCAGACTTTATTTCAACATTGTCATACATGTTTCATGGCTATATACAACCTCTTCAGGGGCCATTCCTTTTAGTTACAAAGTGATCGTCTCCTCTACGCACTGAACTGGCTTTAAATTATTTTCAATTTGCAAGTGAGGTCGTGTAGAGTAATGTATATTGTCTGGTATATTGCCTCTTTTTTATATGATCAGTGTAGTTTGTGGTATACCACTACTTATATAAGTCAAGTCCTGGCAATGAAAAAGATTTGGTTTGTGCTCCGCTGCAATGAAAGAAACTCAGTGTTAATGAATTCCCCAGTACTGAAGGTATCGACATATGTAAAGGTGTCGAGCTCTTCATAACTAAAGAAATATAGTGCCAGAAAAGGTATAGGCCATGAAACATAAGGTAAAGACTGCATTGAAGAAAGTGTTTCATTATGGCCCTTTCTATCAAAATTTAAAGAATATTTGAATGTAGGGTATGAGAATATAGGTCATACGATTTTTTTTCCTATAGCAAAATAATCAGATTTAATTATCACAAAATTTAACCTGAAGTAATGATGTACTAATGATAGTACATTTATTTTATCCAAGAATATTTTTCACTTAACATACCTACACCACCCTCTCCTTATCAACCTTGGTTAATAACATAATTTCTATAAAAGAGTCAATAACATGTAGAAATTTAATCCATTAAATGATTCAGACAAGAAGCTACACCTTATAACAATTCATTTAACCTAGCTTCAACAAGTTTGACAGCCAAGTCTTGTTTGTGTTATTTCCAACAAACTTTTTTAATTCAAGTAGCTTCAATGGAAAGTAGATGACACCAGGGGGAAAGGACATTAGTAAAAAAACATTAATCCCACAGCTAAAGAAAATTTAATATTCTACTTTCCAAATTCAAACTCGGAAGGTAAAGAAATGAATTCAATCAGGTATTACCAATCTATGTCCCCTCCCTTCCAGCGCTTATTGCATTTTATTTTATTACTGGAATACATAAGTACAAGAGTGTGTATTGGTATTAGTTGAGTAAATTTGAATGATTAAACAAATATTTAAAATATTAGTAAAATTTTAACGCAGTACACGGTCGATTTTTTCAGCCATCTGATAACATTAATTCTAGAGAAGACAAATAATTACGTTCTATTTTCATAAGCCTAATCCTTTAAATATGCAAAGAAAAACTTCAAAAATTAAACTTTGAAAACATCTTCAGTTGGAGAATTTCTAATGAAGGAGGGTAAGATTATGAGCCAGGCATTGGTGGTAATTTTGGTTAATATAAGAAAGAAATGTTCATCGTTAAAAATTAAAGTAAATGTAATACTTTTTTTAGAATACTCTCAAAAAAAAAAAAAAAAAATCCCAAAAACATTTATAAATGGACTAGGACAATTGCTGTTGTCATATCGTTCTATTTCCATTGGGGTAAGGTAAAATTGTATTTGAAAACAAAGCTGTAGGTGTTCTTTTTTGGGCTGCCTGCCTAATTTTAAAAAATTCATACCTCGAAAAATTGATGAACTTTTTACAAACAAGGTGTTTTTGGGAAAACTAGCATAGTTGAAATATGCATACTATGTATATAAATAGGCTCTGGATTTTGGAAAAGGCAAATGTTTTGGAGTACCAAAGTCACTGTGAACAAATTACTTAACTACCCAAAAACAGAGTTAATTAGTTACTGCAGGAATTAGTTTTTAATTAATTATGATATATAAAATCCTAATCAAATGACCAATATTAACTCATGATAAAGCTCAATGACACTATCTCACCTCGGTTATATACAAATTGAATGAGTGACTTTTTTAAATAGCTGAAGTTTTAAATTTTCCCCCAGAAACCCTTTAGTACGCCCTATTTATCAGAGAAATATAGCTTCTATCTTAAATAAACGTACAATTTTCTCAAATTGTACTTGGACTATTCCAAAATTCATCTATTTTGAAGTTTGTAGTTCGTGAGTAAAAATTTAAAACATCCTGGAAAGAAAAAATTAAAATAAATATGTTTGGATCAATATCAAAGGGATGGCCAAGACTGGCCACACGGGCTTCATTGGGTGCTTTTAAGTTGTCGGCTTGATACATTCCCAACTGTATTGTAGTGGCATTACAACCTAAGATGGCATATTTCTTTAATCAGGTGGCACTCAATTTCCCCACAATGCTGAGTAAGCACTGAATGAATGGATGATGTGTCCAATTAAAGCCTACAGCTAGATCAAATTTAGTACATTCAAGGGTTTTTGAAAATGGAAACTAATACATAAACAGTGAGTTATTTCCCTGACCACCACATAACCCTATTTGAACGAGCAGTTAAAATCATAAAAATATGTGCGAGAACAACCAAAAATCTATCTTTTTAAATGTCATAAACCATCGACAAATGTAATTATTATATTTATTGAATTAATCAATTTGGGAAACAAATATTTTTTTTTTTGTATGCAAATTTGTCTTGGGTATTTTGTAAAGCCATGTATAAAACAGTTTTTAAAGAAGGAAGCTAATAATTCGAATTAAAGCAAATAAAACACCCTTTCCACTTCTCATATATATTTTAATTTCGTAAAAGAAATCGTCTTATCAGGCAACAGCAATAAAAATTAGTTATATCTAATAAACAATTAACTCATGAAAAAAGTATATCAAATCATAAACAAGGCGAGGGAACTAAAGACATTTAAATAAGCACACGAACAACCATATTACAAATGACCATCTTGAGGCTGATCTCACTCAACTAGAATGAAAAATATTTGGAATGTATTTGCTTTTGTATGGAACAATGAGAAGAGTATAAAGAGAAAAATATATAATTTTAGAATTACATATGAAGGTTTTCCAATTATAGAAAATGATTTAAGCCATAAATAAAAGATCAAATTTATATCACAAATTTTAAAATGTTGGAAAAACTGAGTATCTCAAGATTCTAGAATCCCTAAGAGAGAACTATGGGAGAAACCACAGGCATTGAAAAGCTGACGGCAAGCCAAAACCCCCTTTTTTTGTTTTCTAAAAAAAAAAGAAAAAAAGGTAAGACCCAAGAGCAAAAGATTAAAAATAATTCTTAAAAAAAATAAAATAAAATTAAAACATTTTTCAATTTTCCATTAAAAAAACCCAATAGGTCTACAGATTTCCCCTTTATAATGCTTGTATCATTAAAAAACTCCAGATAAGGGGAAAATATTTCTTTCCATAACAAACTGTTTCATGCTGTTAATTTTTGATTTAAAAAATAAATTTAAATTTCAAATTTTTTTAAAGGTCATTTGAAATAAATGGTTTTTATAGTACAAAATAAAAGTATTTTAGTTTGGGGGGAAAAAACCATTTTTAAAAATTTTTAAATTAGTTTTCCAAAAAAAAACCTGGGCCGGATCATTAGGGGGCCAAAACCTTTGGGAAAATTTTATTATACCCCGGGAAGCCTCCAAAACCCATTTGGGAAAAAATTTGGGCCCCCAAAACCTCCCAAAAAAGGTTCAGTGATTGGGGGGGCCCGCTAAGAAACCCCTCCCCCACTCAACCCCAAAAAATATTTTTTAAATGAAAAAATTCCTAAGGCACCCCTTTAAAAAAAATAAAAAAAAAAAAAAAATTTAAAAGGGATTTGGGGAAAATTTTTTAACTTTTAAAAGTTATTTAAAAAAATTTGGTTTTAAATTAAAATTTTTTTAAAAAGTTTAAAAATTTTAATTTTACGATTGGGGGTAAGTAGGGAAAAGAATAGTAAAAAAACCCCTATTTTGACGTTCAGAAAACCCGTTCCTAAAGGGGGAAAAAAACTTTTTTTATTTTTTTTAAATTTTTTAAAAAAGAAATTTTTTCATATATCAAAATGGGGAAAAAATTTAAAATTTTTCCTTTGGGGGTTTTTCCCCGTGAGCCTTTTTAAAAAATGCTTCTTTTTTAAAAACTAAAAAAATTTTTTCCCCCCCAAAAAAAAAAATTGGTTTTTTTTTATTTTTAAATTTTTAAACGTTCTTATTACACTTAAAAATCTTTGTTAAAAAACTTCTTGAATGAGAATTTGATTAAGGCTCAAGGGATAAACTTTTAAATTTTTCAAAATTTAGGGTTTTTTTAAAAAAAAAGGGGGTTTTTAAGGGGAGCATTGTAGCAAAAAGGGAAAGTAAAATTTAAAAAAAATTTAAGAAATTTAAAAAAATTTTTTAACCCCTCCAAGAAAAAGGGTTTTTTTTAAAAATTTTTTTTTTTTTTCCTAATAATAATCTAAAAGTAGAGGTTAAAAAATGGAGGTGGGGGTGAAACTTGGTACGTCGAAACAAAATCTTTTTTTTAAAGTTTGAACATTTTTAAAATAAAAAAATTAAAAAATTTTGAATTTAATTCTAACGCGACATTCCCCTTAATCTTTGGGGGCTTTACTTGCCAGCCCCCGGGAAAACGGGGAAAAATGCCCAGAGGCTTCGTGCACAATAAAGGCTTAAAAAAAAGTTTTGGGAAAAACCCCCTTACTTTCCCCCCCCAAAGAATGTCTCCAAATTTTTCAATTCTTTATCTTTGTCGTAAGGGGGGGGGGGCCCCCGGAAAAATTTAAAGGGGTTTTTAGTTCAAAGTAGCATAATGACTTTTAAAAAAAGGGCCCTGATAAAAAAATAGGGGGTTTTTAATTTAAAACCCCGGAAAAAATTTTTTATAACTTTAAAAAAAATTTTGAGGGTTTTAAAAAAAGGTGAGAACGGGGGAGGCAAAAAAAAATTTTCAACAAAAAAATTTGGGCTCATTGTTTGATCCCCCCTTTTTTTTTTTTTCTCCTTCAATAAAAAAACCCCTTTTTTAGAAAAATTTTTTTCCAAAATTTTTGGGGGGCATATATTTTTTTTTGGGTTTTTTTTAGATTTCCCGGCTATTGAGTCCCCCCAAAAGTCCATCAAACCCCTTTCCCCCAGATGGGGGGAAAATGGGCTCGTTTTTATATAAAATTTTTATATTTTTTTATTTATATATTTATATATAAATGTTTTGTTTTTTGTGTGTGTGTTGGGATGCAAAACCCAAAGGTCAAGGGGCCGTTAAATTTTGGGGGGGAAAAAGGGGGAAAAAGGGAGGGAAAAGGGGGGGGTTTGGGTTTTTTTCTTGTTTCTATATGTGCACCCAAAAAGTTTTTTTAGAAAAACCTTTTTTTTGCCAATTAAAAAAAACTATTAATAATTTTTTTTTTTTATTTTCTCTATCATGAAAATTAACCCAGTTTTTTTGGGTTTCTATTGTTCCCCCCCTTAAGTTTTAAAAACCCCCCTCCCCCTAAAAATTTTTTTTTTCACAAAAAACTTTTTTTTCATGGGCAACTTTTTTAAAAAATTTTTAAATACCAAAAAAATTTTTTATTGAACGTTTTTTCGTCTGAGATACTTTTTCCAAAAAAGGGGCGAAAGAGTCCCCCCCAAATAAGATTGTGGGGGTGAAATTTTTAAATTTTTTTTTTTCCCCTTTTTCCCAAAAAATTTTTTTTTAGTTTTTGGCCCCCGATCATACCCCCGGGGGTTTGGGGGGGTTTAGACAAGGGGAATTCGAAAAAAATTTAAAAAAAAACTTTTTGGGTTTTTTTGGGGGGGTTTTGCAAAATGTTATAGAACCCTTTTGGGGGTTGTGGATTATAAACCACCAAAAATTTTTGTTCCCCCGCTTGAATGCCCCCAAAAATTTTAAGTAGTACGATTCATTTTTTCCCCAAGGGGGTTTACTTACTTTATAAACCCCTTTTTCGGAAAAATTTTTTGGGGTTTTCCGAAAAAAAAGCAGGGGTTTTTAATTTTTTATTTAAAAATTTTTCCCCCGGTATAATTAAAATGTTTACATTTCAGGTTTACTCATGTGTATGAATGTCAACACTTATTAATACCCCCTTTCCCAAAATATTGTTTGTTTACCCCCTGTAGCATTCCGCTACTTGGAAATTTAAAATTTTTTTCCCTCCTTTAATGTCCCAAAACCTTTTTTTTCCCTTTTTTTTTTTTTTTACGAGTTTACACTCGGCCCCCAAGCGGGGCCCAAACGGCCAGGGGAAAAAATTTAAAAAGTTGGGGCGGGGTAGTTTTTTAAAGGTCCCTGTGAAAAAGGGGTTTTCCCAAAAAAATTTTGGGAAAGGGGGTTTCAAATCTTGAAGAAAGAAAAGGTGTAAAAGGCCTTTTTCTAATGAGTGTTCTTTTAATTTTGGGGGGGAAAGGGAAAACCCCCAAAAAAGTTCGAGAACTTTCGAGAAAATTTAAAAGGGGGGTTAAAAAACCGTCTTAAAAACCCCTAAAAGGGGTTTGGGGAAAAGGGGAAAAAAATCAAAAAATTTGGGGTTTCCCCACTATTAAACGATGTCAAAAAAAAACAGGCTTTGTGTTTGTGCATCATTTTTTGTCGAAAAAAAAAATGATCATTTCGGGGCCTTTACCCCCCCTATTGGCCCCCCCCCGAATGCTCCATTTTTTTAGACCCCGGGCCCCCCTATTTAAAACAAAAATATTCAAAAATAAAAAGGAACGGGGAAAAGCTTTTTTTTTTTTTTTCAAATTTTAAAAAAAACTAAAATTTTATTTTTTTTTTTTGTTTGATCCAAAACCCTGTTTTTTTGGCAAAAAATATAATGTAAAAAAAAAACCAATTTTTAAAAAAAAAAAATTTTATTCCCAAATTTGGGGGGGGGAAAGTGGGAAAAAATTTAAATTTATTATAGGAAATTTTGAGTTGTTTTTTTGGAAAAAATTTTCGATGAAAATTTTCGCACCAGCAGGGAAAAGAATTCAATTTCATTCAAAAATGGAATTTTTTCCCCTTTTAAACCAAATGCAACCCCCCGCCGATTTTCACCCCCCTTTTTTAATTAAAATTTTCCAAAAAAAACCTTTTTTTTTTCTAAAAAATTTTCTTTTTAAAGTGTTTAGAACATTTCCCCCTGTAGCCAAAAATATTCCTCCTTGTAAATATTTAACAGCGTCTTCTTCCCGTGTTAAAAACCAAAAGAGGAAATTTTTTTAAAAGGGTAAGAAAAAAAAAAACAGCAAAAAGCAACTATGAAAAAGATAACCTTATTTTGGGAGAGCTAGCGTGATTAGTAGTGCATTTAGCGTGGAAATAGTGCAATAAAATGTGGTGGAAAAAAATTTTTTTTTTTTTTAAACCCAAAAAAAGAAAAAAAATTTTTTAAACTGTTTTAAAAGCTGGACAATTTTTTCTCAAGGAAAAACCTAGTAGCCTCGAAAGCTTGAAAAAATTTTAAAGGGGAAATTTTAAAAATGGGCCGGGGGAATTTAAAACCCGTTGAGGGAGAAAAAACTCTACCGATTTTAAAAAGGCCCCGTGGCTTTTTAAACGTAATTTTGGTAAAAGCTTTGGTAAAGTGCTTTCCTGTGAAAAAATAATGTTGGTAAGAGTTGATAAGTTAAAGTTTGTGCCCGTGTTTGGCCCTTTTCCCCCCCTCCCATGTTTTTTGGTTCGTTTGCGTTTCCGGGGGTCGTATGGGGCAGCCAAGGGAGGACAGGGGCATTTTTTTAAATTGTACTGCTTTTAAAGGGGAAAAAAAGGGATACCTCCCAACTATAAAATTCCCCAAAAAAAGGGCAGCCCCCCCCCCCCCCCCCACCCCCCCCCCCCCCCACCACCCCCACCAACCCCCCCCCCCCCCACCCCCACCCCCCCCCCCCCCCCCCCACCCCCCCCCCCCCCCCCCGACCCCCCCGCCACCCCGCCCCCCCCCCCAGCCCCACCCCCCCCCCCCCCCACCGACCCCCCCCGCCGCCCGCCCCGCGACCCGCCCCCCCCACCCCCCCCCCCCCCCACCCCCCCCCCCCCCCACCCCCCCCACCCCCCACCCCCCCCCCCCCCCCCCCCACCCCCCCCCCCCTCCCCCCCCCCCCACCCCTCTCCCCCGCCCCCCCCCCCCCCCCCCCCCCCCCCCCCCGCCCCCCCCCCCCCCCCCCCCCACCCCCCCCCCCCCCCACCCCCCCCCCCCCCCACCCCCCCCCCCCCCCACCCCCCCCCCCCCCCACCCCCCCCCCCCCCCACCCCCCCCCCCCCCCACCCCCCCCCCCCCCCACCCCCCCCCCCCCCCACCCCCCCCCCCCCCCACCCCATTGTTATTTAGAGTAACTTTTGTCATAAAAATTTATGTATTTTAACAAAGTATAAACGTGATTATACACTATATACTAAATCAGGTGGTCAACCCTATTTCATAGGGCGCTAACGATTAAAACCGAAACTTAGGAAAAAAACTTGGTATAGTCAATTAGCATTATTTCAGTCCATGATTATAACGGTATATTCAAATTTTTAGGTTTCAGAACGGGAGAGTGGGTGTTATAAAGGGAGGCCTGAAATAAAAATTCGCGAAATTTCATTGTCAATTTGTTTTTCGACAAACATGCACATAACAAAAGTTGTTTACTTTGTAATTTAGATTTACTTTTGTTTTATACATTTCTCCAGGAACAATGTGTGGATCAAGTAATTTGCGTAGACATATTGATATGGTCAACAATTCATTCCAATTTGAACTATCAGTTACCTCAGCTGGAAAAAGTAATTTAAGTCAATGTTAATATTTTGCCCTTAAGAACTGAAATCTATGCATAATGCACAGGATACGGGAAATATGACAATTTGGAGGACAGTGAAGACTTACATAAAATAGTTATTTATTATACAAGTGACGAAAGTAGATCATTTTACAATTTGAGTGAAACGTTTACCCACACGAGCGAAGCGAGTGTGGTAATTTCACGACAGTTGTAAATTCTTTTTTATAAATTAAAAAATAATTTGAAGTTGG
>CM032228.1:32500-42500 GCA_019009955.1 Riptortus pedestris
GCGAGTTTTATTTATTTCATTTTGTCCAAATGAAATTGTTCACTTCCGCTATAGGTTTTAGCGTATATCTCGTTTATAATTCGGTATACGATAAAAGTGTGTATAACAAAAGTTACTCTAAATAACAAAATTAACAACTTTTGTTATGTTTATAGTTGCGGAAAAACCAATAGGAAACGAAATATCGCTATATTTAATTTCTGGCCTCCCTTACAACCCCCACTCCTGCCCGTCCCTAGAAATGTTGGTATGGCTTGTTATAATGAAGGCGTTAGTCCTAATACACGTACCGAGTTTTATTTAGTTCGGTTGATTCTTTTGTGCCAAATAAAATTGTTGCCTCCCGCTATAATTTTTAGCGTTTATCTCATTTATATTTAGGTATACGACGAAAGTGTATATACCAAAAGTTACTCTAAATAATAAAATAAATAACTTTTGTTATGTGAATATTTGCCTAAAAACCAATAGGAAACGAAATATCGCTATTTTTAATTTCAGGCCTCCCTTATAACCCCCACTCTTGTTCGTCTCAGAGAATATTACTATTGCCTAAAGTCTAAGTTGGGCTAGTAGTAATATACAAACCATGTTTCATAAAGTTCGGTTCAGCCGTTTATGCGTGAAACGGTAACAAACAAACAAACACACACGAAAGAAACAAATTGCATGCAGTTATGGTGTCTATGACATGTGAAACCAAAAATTATTGTGAAATTTCTCGAAAAACATCAATGTACAGACAGAGGTTACAATTTTATATATATACTAGCTCAGATACCCGGCTTCGCCCGGAAATTCATTTGAGGCTGGATGGTGATGGTATTTTTTAGCAGGCTTTACATTGCACAATATTTTGACATTTACCCGTCCCAGTGTTTAGGATTGATACCCGTTGTTGGCATTTGCTAATAATAAAATTATTTTTTTTATGTAAGGCTTCACAGACCTGCATATTTTTATATTTCCCTTCTCCTGAGCATTATGAATAGACTTGAATTATTAAGGAAAAAAATATTGACATACATTTGAACTAATTTTTTCAGGTTCATATTGGCCGAAAATGCAATAGGAAACGAAATATCACTATTATTAATTTCAGGCCTTCCTTATAACCCCCAAACCACCACTACTGCCCGTCCCTAAAAATTTTAATATGACTTATAATCATGAAGGCGTTAATGCTAATTGACATACCGAGTTTTGTTTAGTTCGGTTCAGTCTTTTGTGCCTAAAATTGTGGACTCCCGCTAAAGTTTTTAACGTATAACTCATTTATACTTAGGTATACGACAAAAGTGTATATAACAAAAGTTACTCCAAATAATAAAAGAAACAACTTTTGTTATGTTTATATTTGCGGAAAAAGCAATAGGAAAAGAAATATCGCTATTTTTAATTTCAGGCCTCCCTTATAACCCCCACTCCTGCCCGTCCCTAGAAATGTTGGTATGGCTTATTATAATGAAAGCCTCACTGATAATACACATACCGAGTTTTGTTTAGTTCGGTTGAGTCTTTTGTCCCAAATAAAATTGTTGACCCCCGCTATAATTTTTAGCGTATAACTCATTTATACTTCGGTATACGGCAAAAGTGTATATAACAAAAGTTACTCTAAATTGCAAAATAAACAACTGTTGTTATGTGCATGTTTGCTGAAAAAGCAATAGGAAACGAAATATCGCTATTTTTAATTTATAACTTATAACCCCCACTCCTGTTTGTCTTAGAGAATATTAATATAGCCTAAAGTCTAAGTTGGGCTAGTAGTAATATACATACCAATTTTCATAAAATTCGGTTCAGCCGTTTATGCGTGAAAAGGTAACAAACAAACAAACAAATAAACAAACAAACAAACAAACAAACAGACACCAAAGAAACAAAATGCAGTTATGGTGTCTATGACATGTGAAACGAAAAGTTATCGTGAAATTTCGCGAAAAAAATCAATGTACAGACAGAGGTTACAATTTTATATATATACTAGCTCAGTGCCATATAACCCCCACTCCTGCCCGTCCCTAGAAATAGTATGGCTTATTATAAGGAAGGCGTTAGTGCTAATTCAAATACCGAGTTTGGTTTAGTTCGGTTGAGTCTTTTGTGCCAAATAAAATTGTGGACTCCCTCTATAGTTTTTAGAGTATAACTCATTTATACTTCCGTATACGGCAAAAGTGAATATAACAAAAGTTACTCTAAATTACACAATAAACAACTTTTGTTATGTTCATATATGCCGAAAAACCAATAACAAACGAAATATCGCTATTTTTAATTTATGGCTTCCCTTATAACCCCCACTCCTGCCCGTCCCTAGAAATGTTGGCATGGCTTGTTATAATGAAAGCGTTAGTGCTAATACACATACCGAGTTTTATTTAGTTTGGTTGATTCTTTTGTGCCATATAAAATAGTTCACTTCCTCTATAGGTTTTAGCGTATATCTCGTTTATAACTCGGTATACGACGAAAGTGTATATAACAAAAGTTACTCTAAATAACAAAATAAACAACTTTTGTTATGTGCATATTTGCTGAAAAACCAATAGGAATCGAAATATCGCTATTTTTAATTTCTGGCTTCCCTTATAACCCCCACTCCTGTTCGTCTCAGAGGATATTAATATAGCCTAAAGTCTAAGTTGGGTTAGTAGTAATATACATACCAAGTTTCATAAAATTCGGTTCAGCCGTTTTATGCGTGAAAAGGTAACAAACAAACAAACAAACAAATAAACAAACAAACAAATAAACAAACAAACAAACAAACAGACACCAAAGAAACAAAATGCAGTTATGGTGTCTATGACATGTGAAACGAAAAGTTATCGTGAAATTTCGTGAAAAAAATCAATGTACAGACAGAGGTTACAATTTTATATATATATAGATAAAAGCAACACTTTATAGTAGGCAGCTAATTTTATACAACTTAAATCCTAAAGAATGCTGATTTAGAAACTAACCTTATGTCTAATTGAACCAAACATTAACATATATTGAAATAGAGGTTGAGAGAACAATGGAAATTTAACTTTATAAAATACTTTAGCGGCAAGCCAATAATAAATACAACTAGCTCAGATACCCGGCTTCGCCCGGGAATTGATTTGAGGGTGAATGGTGATGGTATTTTTTTGGCAAGGCTTTAATTTGCAGGGTCCGGCAAAAAAAACCTCCCTGATTTCAATAGGCATTTGCAAAACGAATATGAAATATACAGAACAATTATTTATATTTGTGAATAGCCTATATAATGCCATTTTACATCACTTAGTATACTTTACTTGGTTTTGAAAATTATGTCTGATAAATGATGTCCCCCATTGTTAAGACATTCAGGAAGTCTTTCCCTTAAGTTGTCCATAGTTCTTCGTGTACCTCCCCTTGGAATGGCTGCCACTTCCTGCCTAATGACATCTTTTAGTTCTTGCAGAGTTCTGGGACGATGTTTGTACACTTTAGCCTTTAGGTAGCCCCACAGAAAGAAATCACTAGGTGATAAGTCGGGTGACCTTGGGGGCCAGGAAATGTCTCCTCTTAAAGAAACCAGACGTCAAGGGAACAACTCTCTTAACATTTCAATGGACCGCCGAGCAGTGTGAGCTGTGGCTCCGTCCTGTTGGAACCAAACTTCTTCTTCCTCATGGTCTAAAACAACCTGGTTTAATGTCTCTATCATGTGACAATAGCGATCGGCATTGACCGTTACTGTTTGTCCATCTTCGTCAAAAAGTACGGTCCCCACACACCAAATTCCGCAACGGCGTACCAAACTGTGACTTTTGGGCTGTGTAGTGGTTGTTGGTGGAGTTCCCTAGGATTTTCTGCATCCCAGTAGCGGAAATTCTGTTTGTTAACACTTTGACACAAGTGGAAGTGAGCTTCATCAGAAGAAATGAAGACAGCATCTGGGGGAATGTTTTGCAAAATGTCATCACATGCAGCCATGCGAGTTTCATAATCTGAACACTGAAAATGTCACGTACGCCGCTACGGAACAATACCCCTCCACATCTCTACCGCCACTACAACTCACGCGGTGGCTTGCTCAAACCGGGGAGGTTTTTTTTGCCGGACCCTGTATAATGATCGATCGGTCCTATATTATGTGTACTCATTTAATAGTTTGCGTAGATAATGCTAGCATTATAAGAAGTAGGTACCTCCGGGAACATATACTTTACTTGAAGTGGAGTCTTCTTCCGGTGTTATTTTGTGTTCCCAATGAGATTCTGCCTTCTAGCTGGTGAAAACTGGTTGCGGTGATCCGTATATGATGGTAGCGTTGCGGGAGATGAAAGATAAACTGGTACACTGTAGCGGTATAACCAATACAGGAGAGTGGACAAGCCCCTACTCTGGAGCGAAATAGATCCCAACTGTGTAACGGGTGAATCCCAACTGTACTGTATCTTTTAAGCGGACTAAACGTTTACTGTAGCGGTAGAAGCGACCCTGGAGAGGGTCAGAGCCCAACTGACCGGTTATCTCTGATGCGGAATCACTATTACTGTAGCGGTAGAACTGTCCCTGGAGAGGGACCACACCCAACCGACTGTTCCGCTTGAAACCAGCCGGTGTCTTGCTAGCGCCGTAGTTTCCGCTATTGGCCACTGCCTTGGTGATATACGGCGGGTTTGTGAACTAAGAGTGCGCGGGAAATTCAATTCAAAGACAACTGAACATTTTCATGTTTTATACATTTTTTCGGTAACAGTGTATGAACCAAGTAATTTGCGCAGAAATATTGATATCCTCAAAACTTCTTTCCAATTTGAACTACCAGGTACCTCACCTGGAAAAACTTGTTCAAATCTATGTTAATATTTTGTCCTTAATAACTCAAATCTATGCATAATTCACAGGAGACAGGAAATATGACAATATGGAGGGCAGTGAAATCTCTCTCTCTCTCTCTCTCTCTCTCTCTCTCTCTATATATATATATATATATATATATATATATATATATAAAATTGTAACCTCTGTCTGTACATAGATTTTTTTCACGAAATTTCATGATAACTTTTCTTTTCACATGTCATAGACACCATAACAGCATTAGGTTTCTTTGGTGTCTTTGTTTATTCTTTGTTTATTTCTGTGTTTTTTTGTTGAATGAAACTTGGTATGTATATTACTACTATCCCAACTTAGACTTTAGACTATGTTAATATTCTCTGAGACGAACAGGAGTGGGGGTGCATTTTCGGCAATTATGCACATAACAAAAGTTGTTTATTTTGTTATTTGGTGTATCTTTTGTTATATACACTTTTGTCGTATACCTACGTATAAATGAGTTCTACGTTAAAAACTACAGCGGAAGTCAACAATTTTAATTGGCAAAAAAAAACTCAACCGAACTAAACCAAACTCAGTATGTAAATTAGCACTAATGTATTCCTTATAATAAGCCATACTAACATTTCTAGGGACGGGCAGGAGTGGGAATTATAAGGGAGGCCTGAAATTAAAAATAGTGATATTTCAATTCCTATTGGGGTTTCGGCAAATATGCACATAACAAAAGTTGTTTATTTTGTTAATTAGAGATTAATTAAGTTTCTCAACAATTCTTTTCAATGTGAACTGCCAGGTACCTCACCTGGAAAAATTAATGCAAATTATGTTAATATTTTGTCCTTAATAATTAAAATCTATGCATAATGCACAGGAAACGGGAAATATGACAATATGGAGGACAGTGAAGTCTTACATAAAAAATTAATTTTATTATTAACAAATCCACAGAAACGACGGGTATTAACCCTAAACACTGGGACGGGTAAATGTCAAAATATTGTGCAAAGTAAAGCCTTGCCTAAAAAATACCTTCAACATTGAGCCTCAAATGAATTCCTGAGCGAAGCCGGGTATCTGAGCATGTCTTACATAAAAAAATAATTTAATAATTAACAAATTGACAGCAACGACATATATTAACCCTAATCACTGTGATGGGTAAATGTCAAAGTATTGTGCAATGAAAAACCTTGCTAAAAAAATACCATCACCATTGAGCCTTAAATGAATTCCCGGGCGAAGCCGGGTATCTGAGCTAGTATAAGTATAAAATTGTAACTTCTGTCTGTACATTGATTTTTTCTTGAAATTTCACGATACCTTTTCGTTTCACATGTCAATTTGTATATCAATATATGCAATTTGTTTCTTTCGTGAATGTTTGTTTGTTTGTTACCTTTTCACGCATAAACGGCTGAACCGAGTTTTATGTAACTTGGTATGTTTATTACTATTAACCCAACTTAGACTTTAGGCTATATTAGTTTTCTCTAGGACGAAGAGGAATGGGGGTTATAAGGGTCGCCTGAAATTGAAAATAGCAATATTTCGTTTCCTATTGGTTTTTCGGCAAGTATGCACATAACAAAAGCTGTTTATTTTGTTATTTAGAGTAATTTTTGAAGTGAAAACTTCTTTAGGCACGTTGTGCACCCCGTAAGGAAGCATTTGCGGGAGAGGAAAAAAGTATGAAATCGCGACACCGCCACCGCCACCGCCACCGCTAGTACTAAGGTTTAGAAATAAAATCGTATGGTATTTTAAAACCTAATCATTTGATAGTTTATTTACAATTGATGTGAAAACTTCTTTAGGCACGTTGTGCACCCCGTAAGGAAGCATTTGCAGGAGAGGAAAAAAGTATGAAATCGCGATACCGCCACCGCCACCGCTAGTACTCAACTCAAAGCTAAAGGAGCTTCTTTTCTTCATAACTCCTGAACCAAATTAGCTAGAGTTTTCGTTCGCATACCATTTTAAAGAGGACAAAACCAGCATCATTTCGTTTACAGATACTATATATCTACCATTTTTACTTTCATAGATATTTTAATCCGAAGTTTAAATAAATTCGAATATTTAAATAAATAAATTCGATTATTTAAATAAATTCCGATATTTAATTAAATTCGAATCAAAACTGTTTGTATCCTACTTTAGCTACCATATACCGATTGTATCAGTTTTAGAAATTGGTGATGATGCTGGCAGTGATGATGGTGCAAGAGTTGTTGAAATTATGGATAGAAATTGATTTTTCTGAGTGTACTTAACTTATTTTTGTAAAGCATTTGTAATAATTCTGAAATGTAATTTTTTTCTTTTATGTAAAATAACTGAAATAATTATGTATAGTATTTTATATTGATAAATAAAACAATTCGTGGTACATTATTTTTGAAGTGAAAACTTCTTTAGTTTTTTATCACTATTATTTTTGTCATTTCATTTTTTCATGTAAAATAGAACATAACTGTTACTTATTGATAAATAACTAAAAATATTTTTAATATAAGACTTCGTAAAAAAGTTTCTCAGCAATGCCATAATTGAGCGATCAAAGCTAAAGGAGTTTTCACTTCTACCGGCAGTCCCCTGACTGCTTTTTTATATATATATATATATATATATATATATATATATATATATATATATATACCATTTTTAGACACCATCACCCTCAGAAAACCCAATGGCACCATAGCAGTCAATTGGTGGACCAAACCACACAAAACAGACAGACATATAGACTACAACTCACACCACCCAATAAAACAAAAAATCAACACAGCACAAGCACTCATACACAGAGCACTCAAACTGAGCGACCCAACGTACCACAAAGGAAACATAAAATCAGTAAAAAACATACTTAGACACAACAATTACCCAAACAAACTTATCAACCGCATCATACACAACACAAACAAAACAGACAACCAAACACACAGCATCACACAAAACACCAATAACATCAACCAACTCAAATTCCACTCTATCACATATGTCAAAGGCCTATCTGAAAAATTAGCTAAAGTAATGACCAACCACAACATAAAAATCAGCTTCAAAAACAAAAAAACAGTACACAAAGTAATATACTCAAAACTTAAAGCAAAAATACCCCCAAACAAAAAGAGCAATGTCATTTACAAAATACCATGCAAACACTGCAACACATTATACATTGGAGAAACCAGCCAATACATCACCAACAGAATAACAGGCCACAAATCTGATATAAAAATTAACAAACCAAACAGTGCATTGGCCCAACATAGCATCAACAATGACCACCACTTCAACTACAACGAAACACAAATACTAGACATAGAACCCAACAAATCCAAAAGAATGTTTAAGGAAATGCTATACATAGCCCAACACAAAAACACATGCAACAAAAAGACAGACATTGACAAACTCAGCACCATATACTGCAACATAATACCATAAATACACCTCAACACTATACAATATTCATATCCATACATAACATATATTCACATACATAACACTCGAGCAACCCATAACACCACATTATATATAATACCCATATCATTATTATTATAAATGTGTATGTGTATATATATATATATATATATATATATATATATATATATATATATATAACACTGTAACAGCTGTAACATATTATAATTTAATAGATGTAATACATCAAGAAGGTGGCTCTAATAAAAATATAACTACAAACAGCAATAATAACTGTAACATAATAGAATAATAATACTGTAGATACATAATAGAATAATAATACTGTAGAAACACAATAGAATAATAATACTGTAAATACATAATAGAATAATAATACTGTAGATACATAATAGAATAATAATAATAATAATAATGCAACATAAGAATAGCTTTAATATAGGCATAACAATGATTTTAATAACACACAGGAATGGTTGTTATAATATAATAAATATAAGAATAAAAATAGCAACCTAAATACAACATAGGAATAACTTTAACATAACACAACAATAAATATAATTTAAAATAACATGACAATGATTGTAATAGTGCATAGCAATAATTACTGTAAAATAATATAAGTTGCAATAACATAGTGGTAAGTGGCAATAACATAGATTTAACAAAACATAGCAATAATTAAAATAGTGTACAGCAATAACCATTGTAAAATAATATAAGAACCACAGTACAACAATTATAATATAATTTAACAAACAAATACACCATACTATAAATATATAAAACATACAAAAGGCTGTGACCCTGCTATGTAAACAAAACAAGGAAGGTTACTATAACCCTAGTCATAGTGCAATAAGAATGTATACTAGTCTATGAACATATTTAGTCTTGGTAAGTAATAATAAGGAAAACACACCCTTCTATAACAATGTATAACACCAATGTGCAATATTATAATGTAGTATATGTAATTTTTACAGCCCTGAAGAAGAGAAAATAAAAATTCTCGAAATATTGGCATAAACTAAGATTCATTTCACCAACATTGAACAAAAACTCCGAAAAGAACAACACAACTCATATATATATATATATATATATATATATATATATATATATATATATATATATATACTTTCGTCGTATACAGAAGTGTAAATGCGTTATATGCTAAAAATTATAGCGGGAGTAAACAATTTTATTTGGCACAAAAGACTTTACCGATCTAAATAAAACTCAGTATGTGTATTAGCACTAACTCCTTCATTATAATAAGCCATACCAACATTTCTAGGGACGGGCAGGAGTGGGGTTTGTAAGGGAGGCTTGAAATTAATATAGTGGTGTTTCGTTTTCTATTGGGTTTTCTGCAAATAGACCATTGATATTGATGGGGTGCAAATAGAACTGCTGACATAAGTTGTTTATTTTTGTTATTTAAAGTAACTTTTTTTATATACACTTTGGTCGTATACCGAAGATTAAATGAGATATAAGCTAAGAACTATAGCGAGCGTCAACAATTTTATTATTACATAAAGTGTCTGTAATATAGGCATATTTGACAAATCAAAAAATGACAATTATACTATTGATTTGATGATAGTTCTATGATTTGGATTAGGCAGGAAACAAATCTCCACCCCTTCGCATGTCAATTGTTATTTATTTTAATGAAAAAATAACTTCGTTCATTCCAATAAAAATTTAAACTTAAATA
>CM032228.1:47500-540000 GCA_019009955.1 Riptortus pedestris
AAGTAATCCTTTAAAGAGGGAATTTATTTGCTGCATATACCCTTGCAAAATAAACAATAGGAGAAAGAAAAGAATATTGCATTACGAAATAAAACGTTTTAAGGTATGCAATGAAAATAATTAATAAAATATAAAATTAATAATTCAGTATGTCTTCAAAATATGGGTCAAACAAGTAACGTAAACATTGTGCGATTTCATTTCTTAAAATTATGTTATAATAAGAATTCCAGTTTTCCGAAATAATAAATAGATTTTCTGCAAATTTCCGGTGCATTGTAAGTTTTTGAAATTGATATTCGAATATGTTGTTTAGATAATTTCCTCATATTTTAGAAGCGTTTTTAAATTAAATAATTAATTTTAATATAAAAATCATAATAATTAAGTTTATTTATAAAGAAACTTTGATTGTAAAATTTTAACAATGAGACTAAATTCTTTTTGTCAATTTTCAGAACCATTCATAATTTCTACCTTCCTAATTCATCTGATATTCCAATAAGACAGTGTATAAATAACGCTTGAGTTCGTTCTGGTCTTTTCTGAAGATTTTTCCTGGTCTAATCAGTCGGTAGGAAAGACTTAATACTGCTGTGAATATTAAGTAAACAAATAAAGGGCAAGACAAATGGTAAGAACCTTCCTGATAGCAAACAGCCTGAGTTCTAAACAATCAGGTTAGCCAGCTTTTACAGGAAATAAAAGCAATTACGGAAATATATTTGAATATAAGTTATAAATTTTATTCATATAACTATTTATTATATCTAGTACTGTAATTAATAATATAACGTAACCTACACCGTAATACGGCTGGATTGTAAACAAACAGGTTAGCCAACCGTGTAGCGCAGTATCGACAGATAGACCGGAAAAACAAACAATTAAAGAAATATATCTGAATGTAAAATATTAATTTCATTGGAAACTATTTATTATAGTTAGTGGAGTAATTTGAAATGAATCAAAATAATTTCTATCTTAATCACTCAGATTTTTGTAGTCCAAGAAAAAAAAAAAGGAGGGGGGGGGCAACAGAACGTATTTGTTTGTACCTCGTAAAATAAAGCTTTGTTGAAAACAATATTTTGTATTTAACCTAATAATGAGGTGGTTCATTAGATATCAGCTTATTATTAATATGCCCCTAGTAGGAGTAGGGGTTTATTGAAAGCGGAACTCATTACAAAAAATACAAATATCTCGGTTAATACTCATTATGCGGAAAATATGTATAGATCAATATTTATAGTAAATGTAATTTGCAATAAGATTGATTTTATACAATTTTTCGATCCGACGTATAGTAACGGAGATATTTTGATTTTTCGAAAATCCTCCCCTCTAAACCCCCCCTCCCACTGGTCCGATTTCAGCCGTTAACGAACTTGATCTTTATTTTTACATAAAACGACTAAGTTTCGAGTTTCGTAACGATCAAACAAAAATTGCGACCGCTAGAGCGGTAAAAGACAAATATATATATACAGTTTTGAACGGACCTCATTTTCGTCATCTACTAAGTAGGATCGATGGACATTTGAAGAAAAATGTCGAAAATTCCGTCATGAGTACAACCTCAATAGCTGATTTCCCTTAAGGGAAATCTGCTAATATATATAAAATTGTAACCTCTGTCTGTACATTGATTTTTTTCGCGAAATTGCACGATAACTTTTCGTTTCACATGTCATAGACACCATAACTGCATTTTGTTTCTTTGGTGTCTGTTTGTTTGTTTATTTGTTTGTTTGTTTGTTACCTTTTCACGCATAAACGGCTGAACCGAATTTTATGAAACTTAGTATGTATATTACTACTAACCCAACTTAGAATTTAGGCTATATTAATATCCTCTGAGACAAACAGGAGTGGGGGTTATAAGGGAGGCCTGAAATTAAAAATAGCGATATTTCATTTCCTATTGCTTTTTCAGCAAATATGCTCATAACAAAAGTTGTTTATTTTGTAATTTAGAGTAACCTTTGTTATATGCACTTTTGCCGTATACGGAAGTATAAATGAGTTATACGCTAAAAACTATAGCGGAAGTCCACAATTTTACTTGGCACAAAAGACTCAACCGAACTAAATAAAACTCGGTATGTGTATTAGCAGTGAGGCCTTCATTATAATAATCCATACCAACATTTCTATGGACGGGCAGGAGTGGGGGTTGTAAGGGAAGCCTGAAATTAAAAATAGCGATATTTCGTTTCCTATTGATTTTTCCGCAAATATAAACATAACAAAAGTTGTTTATTTTGTTATTTGGAGTAACTTTTGTTATGTACACTTTTGTCGTATTCCTAAGTATAAATGAGTTATACGTTAAAACTTTAGCGGGCACTAACGGCTGAACCGAACTTAACAAAACTCGGTATGTCAATTAGCATTAATTCTTCCATGATTATAAGTTATATTATAAGTTTTAGGTTGGAACGGGAGGGGGTTAAAAGGGAGGCCTGAAATAAAAATTCACCATATTTACATGTATAAGAGACGGGAAATATGACGGGACTGTGAAGCCTTATGGAACAAATAATTCTATTATTAGCAAATCCACGCCAAAGATGGGTATCAATCCTAAACACTGGGACGGGTAAATATCAAAATATAGTGCAATGTAAAGCCTGCTAAAAAATACCATCACCATTCAGCCTCAAATGAATTCCCGGGCGAAGCCGGGTATCTGAGATAGTATATATATATATATATATATATATATATAGAAGATATTATATATATATAAAATTGTAACCTCTGTCTGTACATTGATTTTTTTCGCGAAATTTCACTATAACTTTTCGTTTCACATGTCATAGACACCATAACTGCATTTTGTTTCTTTGGTGTCTGTTTGTTTGTTTGTTTGTTACCTTTTCACGCATAAACGGCTGAACCGAATTTTATGAAACTTGGTATGTATATTACTACTAACCCAACATAGATTTTAGGCTATATTAATATCCTCTGAGACGAACAGGAGGGGGGGGGGTTATAAGGGAAGCCAGAAATTAAAAATAGCGATATTTCGATTCCTATTGGTTTTTCGGCAAATATGCACATAACAAAAGTTGTTTATTTTGTTATTTAGAATAACTTTTGTTATATACACTTTCGTCGTATACCGAGTTATAAACGAGATATACGCTAAAACCTATAGAGGAAGTGAACTATTTTATATGGCACAAAAGAATCAACCAAACTAAATAAAACTCGTTATGTGTATTAGCACTAACGCTTTCATTATAACAAGCCATGGCAACATTTCTAGGGACGGGCAGGAGTGGGGGTTATAGGGGAAGCCAGAAATTATAAATAGCGATATTTCGTTTCTTATTGGTTTTTCGGCATATATGAACATAACAAAAGTTGTTTACTGTGTAATTTAGAGTAACTTTTGTTATAATCACTTTTGCCGTATACGGAAGTATAAATGAGTTATACTTTAAAAACTATAGAGGGAGTCCACAATTTTATTTTGCACAAAAGACTCAACCGAACTAAACCAAACTCGGTATGTGAATTAGCACTAACGCCTTCCTTATAATAAGCCATACTAACATTTCTAGGAACGGGCAGGAGTGGGGGTTATAAGGAAGGCCTGAAAATAATAATAGTGGTATTTCGTTTCCTATTGCATTTTCGGCAAATATGCACATAACAAAAGTTGTTTATTTTGTTATTTAGAGAAACTTTTTTATATACACTATTGTCGTATACCGAAGTAAAAAGGCGTTATACGCTAAAAATTATAGCGGGAGTCCACAATTTTATTTGGCACAAAAGACTCAACCGAACTAAACGAAACTCGGTATTTGAATTAGCACTAACGCCTTCCTTATAATAAGCCATACTATTTCTAGGGACGGGCAGGAGTGGGAGTTGTAAGGGAGGCCTGAAATTAAAAATAGCGATATTTCGTTTCCTATTGGGGTTTCGGCAAATATGCAAATAACAAAAGTTGTTTAATTTGTTATTTAGAGAAATGTTCTCAACACTTCTTTTCAATATGAACTACCAGGTACCTCAAATGAAAAAATTTATTCAAATGTATGTCAATATTTTCTCATTAATAATTCAAATCTATGCATAATGCACAGGAAACGGGAAATATGACAATATGCAGAACAGTGAAGTCTTGCATAAAAAAATAATTTTATTATTAACTAATCCACATAAACGACGGGTGTTAACCCTAAACACTGGGACGGGTAAATGTCATAATATTGTGCAAAGTAAAGCCTTGACAAAAATATACCACCAACATTCAGCCCCAAATGAATTCCCGAGCGAAGCCGGGTATCTCAGCTAGTATATATATATATATATATATATATATATATATATATATATATATATATATATATATATATATATATATATATATATATCTATATATATATATATATATATATATATATATATAGAAGATATATATAAAATTGTAACCTCTGTCTGTACATTGATTTTATTCGCGAAATTTCACGATAACTTTTCGTTTCACATGTCATAGACACCATAACTGCATTTTGTTTCTTTGGTGTCTGTTTGTTTATTTGTTTGTTTGATACCTTTTCACGCATAAACGGCTGAAACGAATTTTAAGAAACTTGATATGTATATTACTACTAACCAAACTTAGACTTTAGGCTATATTAACCCTAGAACTACCAAGGGGGGGGCTCCTCGAGCCCACAACTTTTTGTTTTTGTTCCCTATCACTCAATTTTAATGGGATATTTTTGATATTTTATGTATTCCTCAGAAAAACATCCTAGAGTGAGGGCATAACAATAAAATTAAATAAAAAAATTTCTATGTTGAGAAAAAAAAATTTTTTTGACGTGTGGGCTCGAGGAGCCCCCCCCCCCTTGGCAATGCAAGGGGTAGTTATACACTTAAGTACCAAGGGGGGGGCTCCTCGAGCCCACTGATATTTAGTACTACTTTTAACTAGTAATTCAAGTGTTATTAATTATATTGCTCAAATAATAATTACTTTGATGTAATTTTAACATACACAAACCTTCTCAAGTTTTTTTTTTTTTCTCAAAAAGAAATATATATATTCTCCCCAAATAATTTTTTTTCATATAAAAATATATTACTGAGATGGTTATAATTATTGCTCCTGATAGGTACTTTTTTAGAAAAGAGAAGATTTTCTAGGTTGTTACCAACTAGGGGAACAGTTAGTCCATGCTGCATCCTGGATAAACACTCGGAAAAAAAATTATTGTGCAAAAGCACCAATAATTGCATTACGAATCTGATAATTATATTTTCTTAAATTATTATTCTATTATAATGTTATAATAACTTAGATATAGATAACTTTTTATTTTAACAAGGTTTAGATATGTTCCTCCAGTAGAATAAAATTACATTTAATTTAAAGTCATCCTTTTTTCCCCATCCGAACTTTTTTTTTTAATTTTTTTTTATTTTTGTATTTAATTTTTTTAAAAATTTTTTTTTTTTCACAGGTGTCATAAGAAACGTTCATTAAACATAATCCAATAGAAATAAAAATTTTAAAAAAATTATAGAACCAAAATAAAAGGTTTTTAAGGTTGTGGGCTCGAGGAGCCCCCCCCCCCTTGGTAATCCATGCAACCTGGGAGAGGTCGGTAATACTAGGGTTAATATCCTCTGAGACTGACAGGAGTGGGGGTTGTAAGGGTAGCCAGAAATGAAAAATAGGGGTATTTCGTTTCCTATTGCATTTTCGGCAAATATGCACATAACAAAAGTTGTTTATTTTGTTATTTAGAGAAACTTTTTTATATACACTATTGTCGTATACCGAAGTAAAAAGGCGTTATACGCTAAAAATTATAGCGGGAGTCCACAATTTTATTTGGCACAAAAGACTCAACCGAACAAAATAAAACACTCGGTATGTGCATTAGCACTAACACCTTCCTTATAATAAGCCATACTAACATTTCTAGGGACGGGCAGGAGTGGGGGTTGTAAGGGAGGCCTGAAATTAAAAATAGCGATATTTCGTTTCCTATTGGGGTTTCGGCAAATATGCAAATAACAAAAGTTGTTTAATTTGTTATTTAGAGAAATGTTCTCAACACTTCTTTTCAATATGAACTACCAGGTACCTCAAATGAAAAAATTTATTCAAATGTATGTCAATATTTTCTCATTAATAATTCAAATCTATGCATAATGCACAGGAAACGGGAAATATGACAATATGCAGAACAGTGAAGTCTTGCATAAAAAAATAATTTTATTATTAACTAATCCACATAAACGACGGGTGTTAACCCTAAACACTGGGACGGGTAAATGTCATAATATTGTGCAAAGTAAAGCCTTGACAAAAATATACCACCAACATTCAGCCCCAAATGAATACCCGAGCGAAGCCGGGTATCTCAGCTAGTATATATATATATATAGAAGATATATATAAAATTGTAACCTCTGTCTGTACATTGATTTTTTTCGCGAAATTTCACGATAACTTTTCGTTTCACATGTCATAGACACCATAACTGCATTTTGTTTCTTTGGTGTCTGTTTGTTTGTTTGTTTGTTTGTTTGTTTGTTTGTTTGTTATCTTTTCAAACATAAACGGCTGAAACGAATTTTAAGAAACTTGATATGTATATTACTACTAACCAAACTTAGACTTTAGGCTATATTAATATCCTCTGAGACTGACAGGAGTGGGGGTTATAAGGGTAGCCAGAAATTAAAAATAGGGATATTTCGTTTCCTATTGGTTTTGCACCAAATGTGGTCATAACAAAAGTTGTTTATTTTGTAATTTAGAGTAACCTTTGTTATATCTACTTTTGCCGTACACGGAAGTATAAATGAGTTATACGCTAAAAACTATAGCGGGAGTCCACAATTTTATTTGGCACAAAAGACTCAACCGAACTAAACCAAACTCGCTATGTGAATTAATACTAACGATGTCCTTATAATAAGCCATACTAACATGTCTAGGGACGAGCAGGAGTGGAGGTTATAAGGGAGGCCTGAAATTAAAAATAGCGATATTTAGTTTCCTATCTCTTTTTCAGCAAATATGCACATAACAAAAGTTGTTTATTTTGTTATTTAGAGTAACTTTTGCTAAATACATTTTTGCCGTAAACGGAAGTATAAATGAGTTATTCGCTAAAAACTATAGCGGTAGTCCACAATTTTTTTTGGCACTAAAGACTCAACCGAACTAAACCAAACTCGCTATGTGAATTAATACTAAGGATTCCCTTATAATAAGCCATACTAACATTTCTAGGGACTTTAGGCTACATTAATATTCTCTCAGACTAACAGGAGTGGGGTTTATAAGGGAGGCCTGAAATTAAAAATAGCGATATTTCGTTTCCTATTGGGTTTTCGGCAAACATGAACATAACAAAAATTGCTTAGTTTGTTATTTTGAGTAACTTTTGTTTTGTACACTTTTCAAATACATAAGTATAAACGAGATATACACCAAACACTAAAGCGGGAGTCAACAATTTTGTTGGGCATTAACGATTGAACCGAACTTAGCAAAACTCGGTGTGTGAATTAGCATTAATTCCTCCATGATTATAAGCTTTATTAAAAATTTTAGGTTCAAAGGGGAGTGGGGATTATAAGAGAGACTGAAATGAAGACCTCGCTTTTTATTATATTTTCTATTTGTTTTTCGGCAAACATGCACATAACAAAAGTGGTTTACTTTGTTATTTAGAGTAACTTATGTGTGCATTCACTTTTGTCGTAAAATGAAGTAAACACGGGACATACGCTAAACGGGAGTCAATAATTATATTAGTACTTATTTAAGGGGTTTTAATAAATGAATATTATGACAAATGATGTTATGTTTCCGTCTTATATGATAGTTCAAAGTATGATTCGGATTAGTGAGGTTATAAATAGAAATATAAACTATAAGAGCATTTCCATTATGTAATTTGTATAATGTACCTTGATGTTATTGAAACAAATATGTAATATAATAACAATTAAACGTTAAAGGTAATGTAATTATGACAAAAAAACAATATGCGTTTAAACTCGAAATGGTATTTTCAGGGTACCACTATTATTTAATTCCATCCGGTAGATAAATTATAAAATAATGTTTTGCATCAATAATATAAGTAGAAGAATGTTGAGAAGTCTCTTGCGGGAGCGGAAGATGATGGGAGCCTCACCAGTTAATTGAGTTTACTTATTTCCCGTCTGGCATTACTGGAAGCGATTTCCAGCGAGATTCCCTATTACAAATATAATCTTACGTGCAACTGTACTATGTGAGCTCGGATTGGCTTTTGAAAGGAAATATGTTCATTATAGATGATATTTAATTGTAATAAATGCTACCAATGATTATGGTTTGAAATATTGAAAAACGGTGATTCAAAAATTTCACGGGGATAGATTAGGAACACATTTTCATTTATCCTTCAAAAATAAAATTTCTATTTTATTAATCCCCAAATGTTACCCTTCAGGGTTGGCTATTTCGGAAAATCATTACGTCGTGGAGGGAAGTGTAATTGTACACATTGAAGTCTTACTATCAAATTACCATGATTAGTCAGTCAAGAATGATTTCCCGGGCATCATCGGGTACCTTAACTAATATATATAATTTTGAACGGACCCCATTTTCGTCATCTTCTGGGTAGGATCGATGGACATTTGAGGAAATTTTTCAAAACTCGCGTCATGAGTACGACCTCAATAGCTGATTTCCCTCAAGGGAATTCTGCTAAAAATTGTAACCTTTGTCTGTACATTGACTTTCTTTCCAAAATTTCACGATAACTTTTCGTTTCACATGTCATAGACACCATAACTGCATTTTGTTTCTTTCGTGTCCGTTTGTTTGTTTGTTATCTTTTCACGCATAAAAAGCTAGACCGAATTTTATGAAACTTGGCATGTATATTAATACTAACCCAACTTATACTTTAGACTATATTAATATTCTCTGGGACGAACAGGAGTGGGGGTTATAAGAGTGGCCCGAAATTAAAAATAGCGATATTTCGTTTCCTATTGGTTTTTCGGCAAATATGCATATATCAAAAGTTGTTTATTTTGTTATTTAGAGTAACGTTTGTCATATTCACTTTCGTCGTATATCGAAGTGTAAATGCGCTACACGCTAAGAAGTATAGCGGGAGTCAACAATATTAGTTGGCACAAAAGACTCAACAGAACTAAATGAAACTCGGTATATTTATTAGAGTTGACGTGTTAATTATCATAAGCCATACAAACATTTTTAGGGACGGGCAGGAGTGGGGGTTGTAAGGGAGGCCTGAATTTAAAAATAGCGGTATTTCGTTTTCTAATCGTTTTTCGGCAAATATGAACGCAACAATAGTTGTTTATTTTGTTATTTCCAGTAACTTTTGTTATATTCACTTTTGTCGTATAGAAAAGTATAAACGGAAAAGATATACACTAAAATCTAAAGCGGGAGCCAACAATTTTGTTGGGCACTAACGATTGAACCGAACTTAGCAAAACTCGGTGTGTGAGTTAGCATTAATTCTTCCATGATTACAAGCTATATTAAAAATTTTAGGTTCAAAGGGGAGTGGGTGTTATAAGGGAGGCCTTAAATAAAAATAAGCGATATTTCATTGTCTATTTTTTTTTCGTCAAACTTGCACATAACAAAAGTTGTATACTTTGTTATTTAGATTAACTTTTGTTTTACACATTCTTTGGTATAACAATGTACGAAGCAAGTAATTTGCATAGAAATATTGATCTTCCCAGCAATATTTTCCAATTTGAACTACCAGGTAGCTGTTAAGTCCGGATAAATTAATGTCTACCGCAAATATTCTTTTATAGCCATGTATTTTGATTTATCTGTTTGAAGGCGTCCTTTAGTACTTGGAGCATTCTATTCATCATCTCCGGACCTTGGTCTCGTGCAATGTCATCTGCAATTCATATGAACCGATTTACCGCCAATTTGTATACTTTAGCCTCTTTCATTTCCATTACCAATCTGCCTCCTGAATAAACAGAAAAGGCGGCCTTCCCTTGCATCCTTCTTAATTCGAGAAATCCTTTACATTCATTTGTGTACTATTGTCGTCGTAAATGGTCAAAAATATGCCTTCTCTGCTTTCAATAAGCATAATTGTGCCAAACTTCAATGCAATGTTTTTGCCAAATGCTAAAAATTACCAACAGTTGTACAAAATTAGTCATTTCAAGAAAAAACAGTCCATCAGGATTATTCTAAGCATTTTCCCCATGAGTTGCTAAGCCGCACTCCTCACCTCTTCTCAAAATATTTTTCGGGTTTGTATCGGAAAGTCACTACAGATTACTTTATAGATATCTGTTATTTGTGCAAGTAAATAAAATACTCGTAGTAAAATATGGGTATATTTATTTATAATTAACCGCAGTACAAAAAAGTCCGACACGCAGGTCCTGCGTAAACTAAGTAGATTTCCGGGAAATCATTGTTGACTGACTAATATTGGTATTTTTACATCAAGACTTGAAGTATACAATTACACTTCCCTCCGCGTTATCATTAACATCTAATTGTTATGACGGTACATATTTGTTTCAATTACATCGAGATATAGGAAATAAGATAAGATATTAGCAGAACCAAAGAGTTTGATCCATATTACTTCCGTTATCACTCCTTGTGGCAATTCAGCATGACTTTGTTTAAATAATACACTATACAAATTAAATAACGGAAATAACAGATGTGTCGGCCATTCTTAGACGTAGTAGATTATACGGGTGATTGAGAATAAAAATTACGAAAAGCTCCGGGATACTTTTCCTACAAAATAATTCTTTAGCCCCGGTTGTTATATGATATAACCAATGCATAAATCTATTGGTGAGTGATCACTAAACATTATTTCAAAATGGTATTTCCTGGCAAATGACGATATTTTTTTTAGAAGTTTGCGATAGTTCTAAGTATTATTGGCGTTAGTGTTATGCTTCTAAATCAAGATGTAGTTATATAACATTATGAATTATTAAAACATTCCCATGGTTTAATATCTAGAATAACTGATATTAGAATAGTTAAATACCATATAATGTCGATTTCGGGCAAGATGCGGGAGCTGAAATTGTGAGGAGATAAAAAAGTCGTTTCTTGGCAGAGCGGCTTTTGATCTGGCCGACTTGGGTCGGGAAGAGGTAAATGATGCTTAATAATTGTAAGTAATGATGAGGTTTGCTTTCTAAACATTAAATAGCGCCTTTATTCAAACAAATCTATACTAAAGGCGATTGATTTTGCTGGACTGATGTACCGTCTCCTAATTATTGACAATGCTCCAATAACATGTTACATATCATAGAGCATGACCAACAACTACTCTCAATACAAAGATTCTTCTTCAGATATTCATTACAATACCTTTAATAATGGTAAATTGGACTGCCAGCAAGATGGCGGATCAATTAGTCAATGTGCTTAACTTATTGTCTAAAATAAGTGAATTTTAAACTGTCAAACTTTCTCCGAGAGACCATTTAAATGAAGCTATAACTCTTCTTCAACAAATCCACAATGATTTACAAGAAGATATCAAGATTTCAAAGACTGAATCACAACGTGCCGAAATTAAGGTTAATCGACCCTTGTATTCTGACATGTTAAAATCTAAAACCAAACATAATGCAGACGAATCTCACAAATTAATAATTAAGAGCGACAAAAACATTTCCGTAGAAGATTTAAAACAACAATTTAAAAATTCTATTGATCCACAAGCATTAAAAGTTGGTTTGAAAAATTTAAAATGCTCTAAAAAAGGGTTTTTAATAATTGAATCAAACAAGAAAGACATAGAAATCATTTCAACTGAACTTACTAAAAAATGTAGACATAAATATTCAGAAAATTAAGAAATTAAACCCAACGATAATAATAAAGAATATACCCGAAGAAATAAATAAAGATAACCTAATTTCGGCATTACATAACCAAAACGAAGAATTATAAATTAAAACAGCTGACTTGAAATTAATAAAAATATTCCACTCGAAAGAAAAAGGACAAAAGCATAATGCAATTATAGAAACCACCCCAAACGCAAGAACGAAGCTACAAAAAGGAAGACTGAAGCTGGGATTCTCCATTTGTAGAGCAGAAGATTTTCTGTCAGTGAGGCGCTGCAGAAAATGTTCACGTTTACATCATGTCACCCACAAATGTGAAAGCAAAGTTCAAGTTTGCGGCAACTGTTGTGGCGAGCATGACTACAGCGAGTGTACATCGACCGAACTGAAATGCACCAACTGCCTTAGCTACGAGTACAAGTACGCTAAGCCCCATCAGTGAGTTGACATCAAACATTCCTCTCTCAGCAAGCTATGTCCTTCCTATCAAGCAGCTATCAGAAGGCTCATAGATAACACTAGATATACAGATACCGACTCATCATGAATTTAACAATACGTTTACAAAATTACTACATCCATCCATATAAACCTTCATATATATATATATATATATATATATATATATCGACCGAACTGAAATGCACAACTGCCTTAGCTACGAGTAAAATATTATTTTCCCTGGTTGACATAGCACCGAACTGAAATGCATCAAGTTTCATTGTACGTTACCATAGTTACACTAACCTCAACCATAACATATGATTTATTTATAGGAACCCACAACGACACCCTTAATCATATGATTATTCTACATCAATATCATATTCTTGAATATACATATGGAACTAATTACAATAACACATATGTAAAATATGAATTTCGAACAATTTAAAGAAAATAATTGGTTAAATATAGCTCAACTGAATTTACATCATGCCATAGACGCTACAGTAGTAGTTAATGAATTTATTTCCAGAAAGCAAATAGATATTAGTGATGAAAGAGCCATACTGTTATGGGAATGACATAAACAGAATAAACTTGAAATATAAATCTTTTTATAAAAAAAAAAAAATTAAAAAAAAAAATTAAAAAAAATAAAAAAAAAAAAATAAATAAATTAAAAAAAAAAAGGCTCCCATAGCTGGAATAGTAGTAGCTAATCGTAATATTGACTGTATTTTATTAGAAAAATACTCTAATAGAGATTTCAGCGGTTCAAATTATTTACAAAAATTCTTGCTTTATCATTGTCAGTGCTTACTTTGATATAACACATGATTTAAACAACAGCTTGTCTAACGTGTTGGCTATATTAACTGACTTTAAAGATCAAAAAATATTTTTTGGTATTGGTAGCAATTGTCGATCGAAACTATGGTTTGACAAACTTACTAATACTCGAGGTAGGCAACTAGAAAACTTTATAATAATAAATAACCTTCATATTGTAAATATTGATCTAGATATGCCAACTTTTGATGGTGCTCCTGGACAAAGTAATATAGACATCTCACTTTCCACAGTATCTTTGGCACCACTTATAACTGATTGGACAATATTAGATCAAAAAAAATATTAGCAGATTTCCCTTATGGGAAATCTGCTATTGAGGTCGTACTCATGACGCGATTTTCGAAAGATTTCTTCAAATGTCCATCGATCCTACCCAGGAGATGACGAAAATGAGGTCCGTTCAAAATTATATATATATATATATATATATATATATATATATATATATATATATATATATATATATATACTAGCTCAGATACCCACCCGGCTTCGCCCGGGAATTGATTTGAGGCTGAATGGTGATGGTATTTTTTTGGCAAGGCTTTACTTTGCAGAATGTTTTGACATTTACCCGTCCCAGTGTTTTGAGTAAATACCCGTCGATTCTGTGGATTTGTTAATAATACAATTATTTTTTTATGTAAAACTTCACTTTCCCCCATATTGTCATATTTCCCGTTTCCTGTGCATTATGCATATATTTGAATTACTAGTTTTAACGTATAACTCATTTATACTTAGGTATACGACAAAAGTGTATATAACAAAAGTTACTCCAAATAACAAAGTAAGCAACTTTTGTTATGTGCATATTTGCCGGAACCCCAATAGGAAACGAAATATCACTATTTTGAATTTCAGCCCCCCCCCCTTATAACCCCCACTCCTGCCCGTCCCTAGAAATGTTAGTATGGCTTATTATAAGGAAGGCGTTAGTGCTAATACAAATACCGAGTGTTTTATTTAGTATATAACTTTTGTTATACACACTATCGTCGTATACCGAAGTATAAAGGCGTTATACGCTAAAAATTATAGCAGGAGTCAACAATTTTATTTGGCACAAAAGACTCAACCGAACTAAATAAAACACTCGGTATGTGTACTAGCACTAACGCCTTCCTTATAATAAGCCATACTAACATTTCTAGGGACGGACAGGAGTGGGGGTTATAAGGGAGGAATTAAAAATAGTGATATTTAGTTTCCTATTGGAAACCCCTCCCCCCTCCCTCTAGTCCGATTTCAGCCATTAACGAACTTGATCTTTCTTTTTACATAAAACGACTAAATATCGAGTTTGGTAACGATCAAACAAAAATTGCGACCGCTAGAGCGGTAACAGACAAATATGTGTGTATATATATATATATATATATATATATATATATATATATATATATATAAAGTTTTGAACGGACCTTATTTTCGTCATCTACTAGGTAGGATCGATGGACATTTGAAGAAAAATTTCGAAAATTCCGTCATGAGTACAACCTCAACAGCTGATTTCCCTAAAGGGAAATCTGCTAAAATGAATTTTAGTATTAACAAATCCACAGAAACGACGGGTATTGTCCCTAAACACATCAAATGAATTCCCGGGCGAAGCTGGGTATCTGAGCTAGTAAATATATATATATATATATATATATATATATATATATATATATATATATAATATATATTTGTCTGTTAACGCTCTAGCGGTCGCAATTTTTGTTTGATCGTTACCAAACTCGATATTTAAACGTTTTATGCAAAAAGACAGATCATGTTCGTTAATGGCTGAAATCGGACCAGTGGGAGGGGGGATTTTCGAAATTTCAAAATATCTCCGTTTTTGTGCGTCGGATCGAAACATTGTATAGAATAAATCTTATTGCAAATTAAATTTACTATAAATATTGTTCTATACATTTATTCTGTATCTTGAATATTAACCGAGATATTTTCATTTGTATTCTGCATGTGATCGCGAATATATGAAAGAACTTAGACCTGCAAAATGTCAATCATGGAAGGAATATTGTTCCTCCATAGTCATAAATAAACCATGGACATGGGCTTATGAAGTTGCAGCTAACAAAATAAAATATCCATTGAATCTTGAAACTATAAAGAAATCTGACGGCACGTATACCTAAACCCTCAAAGATACATTAGAATATATAATTAATAATATCGTGGTCGAAGATAATCGATCCACAGACAATAACTTTAACCGAGAAATTCGAATGAAACAAACACATTTATAAAATACCGAAAATGAAGTAATTAAATACTAAAAATGACATTCCGTTGACAGAAAAAGAATTATATGACATAATAAATAATCATAATAAAAACACATCACCCGGTATAGACGGAATAAATACTCATTTTTTCCAAACTGCAGCCCAAGAGTATAAGGAATTCATTACATATATCGCGCGAGTTTCCAATAATTCTATATTTTCAAAAATATGGAAGACATCAAAAATGATTTTGCTAAGAAAACAAGGTAAACAAAAAAATGGCATTGCTTCTTTAATGCCAATAAGCCTAATAAACACATGAGGAAAAATATTAGAAAAAATTATAAATAATCAACTTTCGCATTATTTGTATTTAACAGTTTGATGAGCGAGTATCATTTTGGATTTACTCCCCAAAATGGTCCTTTTGAAGCTATAAATAATACAGTGAATTTTATAAAAGCATCTCAAGAAACATTCCAGAATTCAGTATTATTTTCGCTTGATATCCACGGGGCATTCGATCATGGGCTCCATCAATATTAAATTCATTAAGAGAAAAACAATGTCTAAAAAATATTTTTTATTTAGTAGCCAATTATTTAAGGAATAGAGTAATAATCCTAGAAACCTACAATTACTCCATGAGTAAAATACAAACTGTAGGAACACCTCAAGGATCAGCCTGTTCCTGTCTTTTATGGAACTTAATTGTGGATCAATTATTACAAATACCACTACCTCCCAACTGTAAAATCACAGCATTTGCTGATGATATCATTTTTATTAGTAACCTCCATGGATTTCAAACAGCTGGAACTTGATACGAATAAGGTCTTGAAAGAAATTTGTGGTTGGGCCATAAATAATAAACTAACATTTAATCTAGGGAAATGTAAATGTATAATTTTCTCCAGAAAAGTCAATAGAAATATTCCTGAAATAAACATTATTATTGACAATTATAAATTTAATTCTGTCCAAGCCTTAAAATATTTAGGAATAATAATTGATAATAAATTGAGGTGGAATCACCATATAGAATATTTACAAAATAAATTATTAAAATTAATTAATTTGTTATCAATTGCAGCTAAATCAACATGGGGACTCCAATCTGGAGCATTAAGTGTAATTTACAAAGGAGCTATTTTACCGGCGTTAACCTATGCAATACCAATATGGAAAACGGGCTTAAATAAGAAATATAATGTTAAAAAGCTCGAGAGGGTTCAAAGGCTCATTGGAATTAAAATAATAAAAGGATATCGCACTATTTCATTTGAAGCTGCATGTGTCTTGTCCAATTTGGTACCTATTACAATATTAGCGGAAGAATATACTGACAGATATAACATACTAAAACTGCATCAAACTACTAACAAAATAACAGCAGAAGAAGTAGAATAGCCGGTACCTTACATGAATTCGACTCATCCTGGACTAACAGCCGACATTGTAAATATTACTGAAAATACAAATCACGCATACCAATACACAATGTACACAGACGGCAGCAAGGATAGGCAGGACACAGGCGCTGCCTTTATCATTTTTGTAGGAAATAAAACTGATGAAGTTATAAAATGTAAAAAATTTAAATTAGGCAACCATTGTTCTAATAATCAGGCAGAAATTATTGCCGTCTTACAAGTTCTAAAAAATGTAAATGAAATGGTCTTTCCTCCAAATACTTACATTCTACTACACACATACAGTCAAATGCTTTTAAACAAACTAGACAACATGAAAAACCATGACGAACATATAGAACAAATTCGCCATAATATAACACTATTAAAAAACATACTGACTTTCATTCACTTCAAATGAGTAAAGGTACATACAGGAATAATGAGCAATGAAATAGTCGATATCCACGCCAATAGTGCCTCTAAAAGTAGCGAAGAGGTAATTTACAATAAAATTACTCCAACTGTGTTAAAATCTTTACTAAGAGAAAAAAGTATTAATTTGTGGCAACAGAGATGGAATCAAACAGACAAAGGATCACATCTAAAATTATATATCCCTATTTTAAATACCAATATCCCACTATCCCAACATACATTTTATCTCACACAAATACTAACTGGACACGGAAATACAAACTCTTACTTATACAGATTCAAACTTACTGAATCAAATACTTGTAAATGCGACAGTTACACTGAACAGACATCCACCCACCTGATTTATGAATGTAGGCTTACTCAAGACATACGAAGACAGTCAAAGACTCATATTCCCGGATGGCCTATCAGTCCTGATATTTTATTTTCAAAACATCTAAATTTGTTAAAAGCAATAGCCTAGCTGAGAGAGGAAAATATAATATAATATCAATATTATTTAATTTTTTATTGGTTATTTAATTGTATTCCTAATTCTTATTTCATGTTTTTTTTGTAAAGTTTAATTTTCATGTTCTTATTTAAATTTTAATATGTATGTATGTATATATATATATATATATATATATATATATATATATATATATATATATATTATAATGAGAGGTTAATTATAATTATTATTATTTAAATTTAATCTATTTACCGGCTACTTCTCAGGGCCATATATTGCACGGCAAGCATTCCCGTTTCCACCATCTCTGCTTATCTATTTAATCAGAGATAAAGCACAATTAGGCTTGATAATTAAAGAAACACTTACTCTGTTTGCATCTTGGGAGTCGACTGACGATTCCTGTCTTGCTAAATTGATCTTTGGATTCACAGGGCTCCGCTGTCAGTCCCTTGACAGGTGCTGCTACCTCTTTTAAAGCCCAGTACTAATCACTCGAGAACCTCTTAGGCTCGACCGTTACAATATATATATAAAAGTCCGTCACGCAGGGGCTGCGTAAACTAAGCAGATTTCCCACGTGAAATTTTACAATAGAGAAATCTGTCTAATAATAACAGTAGTAGTAACCTATTCTCACGAGGACGAATAGTTAGTGAAACGGGCGCACTAGCGCTCGGCGGAAACTCCCGAACATAGCCCACCACACTCACAATACAAATGCAAATATTTCGGTTAATATTAAAGATACAGAATAAATGTATAGAACAATATTTAAAATAAATTTAAGTTTCAATAATATTGGTTCTATACAATTTTTTAATCCGACGTATGGTAACGGAGATATTTCGAATTTTCGAAAATCCCCCTCTAAACCCCCCCTCCCACTGGTCCGATTTCAGCCATTAACGAACTTGATCTTCCGTTTTACATAAAACGATTAAATTCCGAGTTTGGTAACGATCAAACAAAAATTGCGACCGCTAGAGCGTTTACAGACAAATATATATATATATATATATATATATATATATATATATATATATATATACAGTGGAATCCCTCTTATCCGGCCTCGGATAAACCGGCCCTCGGTTTAACCGGTCGGCAACGCTGAGGCGGGAAGGAGTCGAGACTTGCCGAGACATGCTCGCGGGCTGGTGTCCAGCCCTTCCTGGGAATATGTAGGTCTCACAATCAGTCTACCCCTTCATTTTATCTTGGACGGACGTTATATTTTTGTTCTAAAATGAGTGACAAATGTAAACGAGTAGTTTTGAGTATGAAACAAAAATTAGACGCTCTTGAAAGTTTAGATAGAGGCGAACCAGTGAAAAGGATTTGTGACGAGCTACGCATGGGAAAAAGTACTGTCAACGACTGGCGGCGAAACCGTCAGTCAATTCAGGATTTTTGTTTAGGAATTGAATCGGATAAGGTCCTTTCTACAAGATGCACACTTCGGAAACCGACGAATGAGATGGTAGATGATGCTCTATGGCTTTGGTTCCAGCAGGAACGTAGGCCTTTAAAATTGAAGGCACAAATACTGCAATCGAAACTAGAAAATAAAGGTGACTTCTCAGCAATGATGGGTGGCTGGACCGTTAGAAAAAGCACCATTGAGTCCATTTTATGAGCGTATCTGGTGAGAAACTATCTGCAGATCCAGTAGCGGCAAATGACTTTTCACAGAAACTCAGATGTTTCATTGAAAAAAACGACTTACACCCAGAGCACTTGCTCACACAATATTGATGAGACTGGGCTAAATTTCAAGCTTTTACCACACAAGACTTTTGCAACTGCTCAGGAAAATACAGTCTCAGGATTCAAAACAAACAAAGAGAGGATTACCATGGCTCTTTGTTCAAACGCTACAGGCACCCACCGACTTCCTCTTTTCGTGATTGGGAAATCGAAGAACCACGTGCATTCAAAAATGTCAACATGAAATCGCTCCCTGTTTACTATAGGGCGCAAAAATCAGCTTGGATGGATTCGTTTTTATTTAAGGAGTGGTTTAGTTACGAATTTGTACCACAAGTGAAAAGGCATTTAACCAGATTGAAAATGCCCATTAAAGCAGTTTTAGTTCTTGACAATTTAGTTCTCATCCAGAAGACCTAGAAAGTGAAGACGAAAGGGACATACAAATCTTGTTCTTGCCACCTAACATTACAAGCCTAGCACAGCCAATGGACCAAGGGGTCATTGAAAGTTTTAAGAGGCGCTACAGGCATAAACTTCTCTTAGAAATCTTGAGCAAACTAGAAACAGAAGACACTGGATTAGTTACTGTCCTGAAGTGTATTAACGTTAAAACCGTAATATACATGATAGCCAAGGTTTAAGAAGAAATGCCTCAATCTACATTTGTTATGTCGTGGAGAAAACTCTGGCCAGATGTCGAAAAGGCTATTAAGAACAACATTGGTGATAATCCAGACACTCTTGACAATCCGACTGATGTGCCTGAAAATGACAATAACGACACTCATCTCAGTGATTTGAGAAAACTACCTCACTGTAATGAGCTGGTGCGAGAAGATGTACAGAGATGGGTGACTACTGATAACGAACTCGAAAATGAATTCCTTAATGATGACAAAATTATTCAGGCAGTTTCTATCACTGACAGCACTGAGGATGACGAAGAAAAAGAAGCAGATGCGCAAGAAGATGCCGTAGGAAAAATTAGTCATGCCGAAGCAAAAGCTGCCTTTGAAGTAGCCACTGTATACATCAAACAACAGGAAGAATCATCTGCAGTTGATGTAATGTTTATAAAAAAATGGCGTGATATCGCATTTAAAAAAGCTACCAATGTAAAAAAAAACAAACAAAAATTACAGATTTTTTTAATAATACGATTTTTTTAAAAAATGCTAGATTTTTTTAAACTATACATGTCTTTATTAAACAATTCTATTGCATATTTTTCTTTACTCTGACAAGAATTCGGTTTAACCGGCCATTTCGTTATCCGGCCAGGCTCCGGTCCCGAAGTGGCCGGTTAACAGAGATTCCACTGTATATATATATATAATTTTGAAAGGACCTCATTTTCGTCATCTCCTGGGCAGGATCGATGGACATTTGAAGAAATTTTTCGAAACTCGCGTCACGAGTACGACCTCAATAGCTGATTTCACTTAAGGGAAATCTGCTAAAATTGTAACCTCTGTCTGTACATTGATTTTTTTCACGGAATTTCACGATAACTTTTCGTTTTACATGTCATAGTAACTGCATTACAAACGGTAATTAGAAATCGTTCAGTTAATTAAAAAAAATTCCCTTCTGAATTGGAATAATAATTTATATTTTAATAACTCAAATTTTAGTAGTCCAAGAACTAAAGAAGGGGGGGGGAGGCTATATATACATACTATATATATATATATATATATATATATATATATATATATATATATATAATTGTAACCTCTGTCTGTACATTGATTTTTTTCGCGAAATTTCACGATAACTTTTCGTTTTACATCTCATAGACACCATAACTGCATTTTGTTTCTTTCGTGTGTGTTTGTTTGTTTGTTACCTTTTCACGCATAAACGGCTGAACCGAACTTGGTATGTATATTACTACTAACCCAACTTAGACTTTAGATTACATTAATATCCTCTGAGACGAACAGGAGTGGGGGTTATAAGGGAGACCTGAAATTAAAAATAGCGATATTTCGTTTCCTATTGGTTTTTCGGCAAATACGAACATAACATAAGTTGTTTATTTTGTTATGTAGAGTAACTTTTGTTATATACACTTTTTTCGTATACCGAATTTTAAATGAGATTTACGCTAAAACCTATAGCGGAGGTGACCATTTTATTTGGGACAAAAGACCCAACCGAAATAAATAAAACTCGGTATGTGTATTAGCATTAACGCTTTCATTATAACAAGCCATACCAACATTTCTAGGGACGGGCAGGAGTGGGGGTTGTAAGGAGACCTAAAATTAAAAATAGGGATATTTCGTTTTCTATTGTTTTTTCCGAAAATATGCAAAGAACAAAAGTTGTTTATTTTGTTATTTAGGGTAACTTTTGTTATATTCACGTTTGTTTTATAACAAAGTATAAACGAGGTATTCACCAAACACTAAAGCGGGAGGCAACTATTTTATTGGACACTAACGACTGAACCGAATTTTATTCGAATTTATTTGAATTAGCATTAATTCTTCTATGATTATCAGCTATTTTAACATTTTTAGGTTCGAAGGGGAGTTGGAGTTATAAGGGAGGCCTGAAGTAAAAATTCGCGATATTTCATTTTCTATTTGTTTTTGGCAAAAGTTGTTTACTTTATTATTTAGAGCAACATTTGTTTCGTTCACTTTTGTCGTAAAATGAAGTAAATACGGGATATACGCTAAATCTATAGCGGGAGTCGACTATATTATTAGTACTTATTTATGTAGGCATATTATGATAAAGGATGTTATGTTTTAGTCTTATCTATTTCGATTATTTAGTTCTATGTATGATTTGGATTATTGAGGTTATAAATCTCCGCGCCCCCCCCTTCCTCATTTATTTATTTTCCCTAGAAAATAACTTCGTTATTTATTTCCAATAGAAATTTAAACTATAAGAGCATTTCCATTATTTAATTTGTATAATGTATTATTTAAAAAAAGTCGTGCTAATTCCCTCAAGGAGTGATAGCGGAAGTAGTAGGGAATCAAATTCTTTGATTTTGGTAATAAATTATCTTATTTCCGATATCTTCATGTTATTGAAACAAATATGTACTATCATAACAATTAAACGTTAATGGGAATGCCATTATGACAAAAGATAGTATGCGTTTAAACTGAATATGATTGTGTAAAGTATTACTTAGGTTGCAGGGACGGCTACGATCTCTTCCCCTCGACTAGCTTTTTGAATATTAATGAAATTATGAAAATAGACAGGAGGCTAATAAAGTTAATTGAGTTTACTTCTTTTCTGTTTAATGCTGGTATTACGGGAAGTGATTTCCACTGATATCTACTATTATGAATATAAAGCTAAGTACACACCAGTAGACCATGTTGCGCCATTTGTCTATAGACCGTCTATTTTTATTTATTTATTTGGAGCTTCTAAGCTGTGGTGATGTTTGCTCGGAAAAAAAACCTGTATAAAATTAAAAAAGAAAAAAAAAAAGAAACGAAACAAAATTAATTTAAACGAACATAAAACAACATAACAGAAATATAACATGAAAAATAGAAAAGTAACACGAAACAGATATGGAATACAAATTCAGGAATGGAACAAAAAACAGAAACAATCAGAATTGATACGAAAAACAGGGCTGGATTGGATCACAATACCAAATGGAAAAACAAAAACAGAAATGGAACACAAAAACAAAATACAGAAATGGAATATAAAACTAAAATGGAAAACAAAAAAAAGAAGAAATGGAATACAAAAACAGAAATAGAACAAAAACAGAAATGGAACACAAAAACAGAAATGGAACACAAAACCAAAATGGGAAACAAAAACAGAAATGAAACATAAAAACAGAAATGGAAAAACAAAAACAGAAATGGAACGCAAAACAGAAATAGAAAACAAAAATGGAACTCAAATAATAGAAATTGAACAATAAGTAGAAATCAAACAATAAATAGAAATCCAACACAACAAATTGACAAACATAATATAGAATCCAAAACAAAAAATATTAAACAAGATATAATAAAATATATAAATTGTTGAATAAAATGGAATATGTATCTAAAATGAATTTAAAATAATTGAGATTTAGATCAGATATAAAACTCGTGTATCAGCGGAGTTGCATACTCAATATGAGTTACTAATCAACGTAAGTCATGAATTGCATTATGGCGGGAAGGGGGAAAAACCTTCAGTTTTGCTAGACAAAGAGAAACGATGAAATATTTACTTTACATGTAATCAAAGAGTTTATAAAGAGCTCACCAAACATACAAGCACACACACACACACACACACACACACACGCGCGCGCGCGCTCGCATCCAAAACATTCACAAAAAGACTAGAATCGCAGCATACATTTATTAGAAAATTATAAAATCTCTTTTAAAATGCAAGTATTAATTGTGAGTATTGTATATTCAAATTTTTGAGTATATGTTAATGTCTTTTAGATGTTGTAGTATAGTGGGTATGTATGGGCTACCTTCAGTGAGTAAGTCATGTAAATGATCATGTGGGGTATTTGTAAATGATCTCGTCTCTTGCAGTCTGTCAGTATGTGTTTTATTGTAAGAGTCAAATTGCATACATGGCATTTGGGCTGTATTTTTTTCATTAATTAGCTATGAGTAAGGAGAGAGTGGCCAATGCGGAGCCTTGTTAAAATCACTTCTTCCCTCCGTGTATAAGTTGAATTTTTACTAGTCCGTGTGAATACTGTAGATTTAGTAAATCACAAAACTTTTTTATGGCTCCTCACAATTTTATTACTTATAAACGCTGAGCGCTTTCGGGGACTAAATCCCCATCCTCAGAGCTAAAAAACAATGTAACACCATAATAAAGTAGTCAAAAATCAGTTCTTAAAAATGTTTTACATAGTTGGTCATATAACAATCAGTCTATAACATTATAAAATTTTTATAATGTTATAATTATATAATTTTTATAATGTTATAGACTGATTGTTATTTGACCAAGTATGTAAAACATTTTTAAGAACTGATTTTTGACTCCTTTATTATGGTGTTACATTGTTTTTTAGCTCTGAGGATGGGGATTTAGTCCCGGAAAGCGCTCAGCGTTTATAAGAAATAAAATTTTGAGGAGCCATAAAATAGTTTTGTGATTAACCATTCATCGCCCTCACCACCAGCTAAAAATAAATATGACTGTAGATTTAATTTGTCGTAATTTATTGTCTGTTTGTTGCCATTTTTGTTCCCAGTCTAGTAGTACGTTAGATTTTACAGAATGTAATAAGTCGTCTATTGTCAGTTCATTCGAGTCTACGTCATGTTTCTGAGTCGCTAATTTTGCTTGTTCATCAACTTCATTACGTCGTCCAATATGTTTGTATCCTGGTAGCCATACTAGTGTAATATCGTTTCGAAGATGAATGGAGTGTTCTAAGATGTGGGTTATAATAGGATGAGTACTGTAAATGTTCTCCAAGGAGAATAGAGAGCTTAAAGAGTCTGTAAATAAGAAAATCTGGGAATTTTGAACGTCATGAAATTTTGAAAAGGCAATATTTATAGCTTGTAACTCAGCTGTATATATGCTTGCATTGTTGTTAAGTTTCGTTGTGTATATGTCATTGTTAATGATTGCTGCAGCTGCTATCCCAAATTCGGTCTTGGATCCGTCAGTAAAAGTGTGAAGAGATTTTGTGTTATTTGCTACAATTGAGTTATAAGCTATTCTGTAAAATTTAGAAGATAATGGATTTCTTTTATTAAATTTTGTTAAAGTTAAATTAATGCTTAAGTTATTTATTCTCCATGGAGGGAGTGACAAGTTTCTGTTATAGTGTATTTGAGTTTGTAATATGTTCGAATCAATAGTGTTTTCTGAAGTGCGAATGAGTAGTGGTTTATGCTTGCTGTGTTTTTCTATGTATTTGTTATAATGTATGTTATTTAAAAATACTTTGACGCATGGTGTGTCTAACGCCTTGCATTTTAAAAGAAATTTTAAGCATATAATCCTTCTCCTATATTCCAATGGAGGTTCTTCTGCTTCGACACAGAGGGTATCTATCTACTGGGCTTGATCTGAAGGCTCCAGTTGCTATCCTCAGTCCTGTGTTGTGTATTGTGTCTAACATTTTAAGTGTGCGGACTGGCTGATGAATATGCTATACAGCCATAATCCAGCAATGACCTGGTATAAGCACGATAAAAAGTAAGCATAGAACATCTGTCAGCTCCCCATGCAGAATTGCTAAGTACCCTTAATAAGTCCAAGCTTTTCTTGCACTTATTAATGAGTCCTTTTAAATGGGGAACCCATGTGATTTTTCTGTCAAATGTAAGTCCTAAAAATGTCAGTTCGTCCGTCTTGTTTATAATAGTGTTGTTAAGAGTCAATTGTGGGCATTCAAAACTTCTTTTACGAGTGAATATGGTGTATTTAGATTTTTCACTCGATATCTTAAAACCTGTTAAATTGTACCATTTTTGAAGTTCAATGAGTGCGTTCTGTGTGATATTTTGTGCGTGCGTTAAAGATGTGTAAGTGATGTATAAGATAAGGTCATCAGCATACAGGCAGTAAGATACTTCTTGGGGGATATACTTTATGACAGAATTTACAGCTATATTGAACAAGGTTGTGCTCAGCACACCTCCCTGAGGCACTCCATTCTCCTGCAGAAAGGCGTTTGATAAAGCAGTACCTACCCTCACCCTGAAAAATCGTTCAGACAAATAGTTATCCAGGAACCTTATAATGTTTCCCTGGACACCTCATTCGATCAACTGAGAGAGAATGAGCCTTCTCCAAACAGAGTCATAGGCTTTCTCCAGATCGAGGGATATTACTAACATTAATTTTTTTTCCAAGGAAAGCATTAAGCATTTCGCTTTCCATCCGTGCAATATGGTGCATAGTGGAATGCCCTGGTTTAAATGCACATTGGAAAGGCGATAATAATTTTTTATGATCTAAGTACCACAGAAGTCTTTTGTTGATTATCTTTTCTGTGACCTTGCAAAGTATATTTGTCAAAGAAATCGGCCTGTAGCTAGTTGCTAGATTCTTGTTTTTCCCAGGTTTTAGAACTGGTATAACTATAGCTTCATTCCAGGTGTGAGGGTACGTATCTCTAGTGTAAACATCATTCAATAGGTGAAGAAGAATTAGTAAGCCCTGTTCTGGTACATTTTTTATCATGTCATATGTGACTAGGTCAGGTCCTGGTGAAGTCATTTGTGCAGTCGATAGTGCGAGTTTTAGTTCCGTGTAACTGAAGGGATCATTAAGTGGGTGTGGGTAAGTTAGAATTATGGGGCAAGTCATAGTTTCAGTTAGGGGTTTGTGTCTGAAGAATTGTATCGTATAGTTTTTGGAGCTGAATACATTACTGAAATATTCTCCTAAGATGGTAGTGATTGTCTGTTGGTCGGTAATAATCTTGTTATTGTGTTCTAGTCCTGTAATTGGTTTGCGGTATTTTTTATGAGTAATTTGGTGAATTTTAGTCCATACGTCTTTTGCGGGTAAGCGTCTATTAATATTAGATAAAAAATCTATCCAGCACTTTCGTTTACTATTCTTTATAACCCATTGGGCTTTGGATTTTTTCCTTTTGTAGTCTAGAAAGTTTACGTCAGACGGATTTCGGCGGAAAAGATTAAGAGCTTTTTTTCTGTTCATTGCTGCAATTCTACATTCATCAGTCCACCAAGGAACTGGAGGTTTTTTGTATGTCCGTGAAGTTTTTGGAATACTTATCTCAGCTGCTTCTAACATTAGAGAGGTTAGCTCAATAATGCTTTGAGGGTTAAACGACTTAAGCTTTCCAGTAATGTAGCCTTGGTAAGTATCCCAATTTGCTTTTTTTGTGTTGTATCTTGAAATGTTGTGAAATAGTGAGTGAGAAGAGTTAGTTAGTATGTGTATTGGAAAGTGATCACTTCCATGGGAATCTTGATCAACTCTCCATGAAAACCGTGTGAAGATAGAGGGAGAAGATAAAGAAATGTCAATGTTAGTCAGTGTTCCAGTCCGTGGGCATAAACGTGTTGGAGAATTTGTATTAAGTGTAATTAAATCAAACTGTTCAAAAATGTTTTGTAACAGTATTCCTTTCCTATTACTTACAGGAGAGTTCCACATGGTGCTTAATGCGTTTACATCTCCTAAAAATAGCAAAGGAGTAGATAATTGTGTCAGTAAGTTATGTATTTCTTGTAAGTCTAGAGGTTCCTTTGGTGGAAGATAAATGGAGCATACTGTAACTCGGAAGGGGACGTGGACTGAGACTGCTACTGCTTGCAGTGTTGTTCTCAGCTTCAAGGGTTGGCTATATGTGTTATCTGCAACACTCGGCATGCTCTACCTCCCAAGAAGTAATCTTTTCTATAGGTAGTGTAACCATGTATACTGAATTCCTTACCAGGTGTGAGGTGTGTTTCTTGGATAGCAACTAGCTCTGGATAGTCCTCCAGTAAGCGTTTCAAATCTGCAATGTGTTTTTGTACACCATTTATATTCCACTGAATAATTCCCATTCAGGTGTATCTAAAAAATTTGAAATTGTAAAATTATAATGGCAACAGGAGGATCTAACTATAAGCTCGAGAAATATAATTAGGACAAATAAATTGGGAAAGAGTAAAATTGACCGTAAGGGGTAAAAAATAAAAACGAATAATGATTAAAAAAAAGATAATACATAATAATAAATATAATAAAAACAATATAAGTTGGGGCTAAATAACGCAGAAATTCATCTTTTCTTTCCACTGAGGTTTTCTTGATGTTCGTTCTTCTGAATTTCTAAGTTTTTATTATTCTTCGCTTTACTAGGTTCTTTCTTCAGTACTAGTGTAGGGATTTCATTTAGTTTAGCTCCTTTTTTTGTTCTAACCCTAATTTTGTTGGGTTCAACTATTTGGGGTTCTGTTGTTTTGGAGGACTTGACGTAGTTGGAGGACATGATGTAGTTTGGGGACTTGATGCAGTTGGAGGACTGCATTTTGCCATAATAAAACTTTCTAACATTCTTAATCTCTGGTTCATACTTTCTATAAGCTCTGTTAGTGCATTAACTGCTAATAAATCCGTTTGATTGTTTTTAACCTTACTTGCATAAGAATTATTGTTTTCGCTCAAACAGAGTTTTTTAGCCTCATGATAACTTATTTTATTCATGGCCATCTTCTTTTTGATCTCAAATTCTTTTGCGTATACTGGGCAGGTTTTTGCGGTGGTGAAGTGATCGCCTTGGCATAAGCAGCACTTCGTTTCTGTGCAAGGGTCATCGTGCTTCGCTTTTGAGCATTTCCGACAAACTGGTTGGCTCTTACACGATGATTTATGGTGCCCCAGTAAACCACAATTGAAACAGATGAGCGGTGACGGGATGTAAATGCGAACGGGCACTGAAAGATAGCCAATGTGGATTCGCTCTGGGGTATTCGGCGAATTGAAAGTTACCACAAATAGAGCGGATTTCTTCGTGCTCTGCATTCGTCTTATGTCTATAACACCTTGATCCTTCAACTCATCAAGTATTTCACTGTCTTCACAATCTCGAATTTCTCCACAGTAAAATATGCCTTTAGAGTAGTTCATACTTTTGTGTGGCTGAACTACTATTTTAAAGCCGTTAAAGGAATTTGCCTTGATAACTTTCACAGCAATGTGTGGAGTTGGGCAGTCTAATAAAAGAAAACCTTCTTTTTGATTTTTTTTTTAACTTTGATTTGTTTCGAATAAGAACAAGTCCATTTGTGTATCAGGAAGGGGCTGAAGTTATTAAAGGTCTTAACTTCGTTTAGTACCTTTACTACAAGGTAACGGGGAACAGAGTTTGGCACATATTCACTTTGCTCGTACCACTGATTCTTTTGAGGATTCTGAATTCCATCGTTGCTACTCTCAATTTCAACTATTTCTGCCGGATTATTCGTCATAATGCCGATAATATTAGCAGTTTTCTTTAACACAGAAATTTTTGAAGGCCTTTCAATTGCTTTAACCGTATGGTATCTAGTCTAGAGACGGTTTCGAGACACGGCCTGTAGACTGTCTAGAGACAAGGTTCATTGTCTCGTCTAGTGCCCACACCACGATGTACATTTCTCAGTCTCATGTTCACAGTCCGCCATGGAGGACATTGTTTTGTCTGGAATGATTTCCTGCTTAGTGGTAATTATAAGTGAAAAACGTAAACGTTGGTGGACGCGCGAAGTACTTACAGAAGGGCCTAGATTCGGTAAAGCTCTATTAAGTAAATTAAGTTTGGAAGACGCCATGGGTTTTCCGAATTTTACCCGGCTGACGTCTACTGATTTTGAAGACTTGCTTCTGATGGTTGGAAGAATAATAATGAAGCAAGATACAAAGTTTAGGGAAACCATCCCATCTTCTCTTCGACTGGCAGTCACACTGCGTTTCCTAGCAAGTGGAGAATCATTCACGAGCCTCATGTACACCTTCAGAATATCAAAGCAGGCAATATCGAAAATGGTATCAGAGGTCTGCGAAGCAATTATCTCATCATTAAAACAATAAGTAAAGGTATGCATGAAACAATTATTACTATCATTAAAACTCAATTTTTATTAAATTAAATGATAAATAAGCCAACACAAAACATTTATAAATTTGTGTAGTTATTTTCAAAATCACGAATGCCATTGCCAATTTCATCCCTCTGCTCTGATTCCTCCTGAAGTTGAACAATCTACAGCTTCTTCTAAACCACCTGCAGGTGATGCAGAAGGATTTGAGCAAGCGCTGACTTGGGAAAGGTGTGATGATGTAGAAGGTGCATTTGGGGTCTGAATGGACGGAATTTCAGCAGCAAGCAGATCCATTTCCAATCGAAATAAAATATCAACAGCCGAACCAACACCACTCGGCAGCTGGAAACAGAGTGAAGATGCCTAGTCCCTAGGTGCGGAGTACATCCACACTGTCAAAATGTTCCACAATATGTCTAAGTTGCATGAAGTCTCCCATTCCAATCGGGAGACCATAGACCTGCGATTTTTGGTCTTGCAACAAGCCCGTAGACGGAAGTAGGTCTATAGACCTGTCTACGTAGACAACCTGAGACACGTCTCAGAGACCAAAATCGCGCAACATGTCTACTAGTGTGTACTAGGCTTAACCTTCCGTGCTAAACTATGCTTAAACTATATGTGCTCGGATTGGTTTTTGAACGGAAATATGTTCATTATAGATGATATTTAATTGTAATAAATGCTATTCATGATCATGGTTTAAATTATTCAAAAACGGCGAGTCAAAATTTGGAGAGGGATAGATTAGGAACACATTTTTATTTATTCTTCATAACTAAAACTTCTATTCTATTAATACGCAAAATTTGCCTTCAGAATTAGCTATTTCGGAAAAAAAAACATTACGTCGTGGAGTGAAGTGTATTTGTACACATTGAAGTCTTGCTATAACAATACCATAATTAGGCAGTCAACAATGATTTCCCGGGTATCGCCGGGTACCTTAGCTAGTATATATATATATAATTTTGAACGGACCTCATTTTCGTCATTTCCTGGGTAGGATCGATGGACATTTGAAGAAATTTTTCGAAAATCGCGTCATGAGTACGACCTTAATAGCTGATTTCCCTTAAGGGAAATCTGCTAAAATCCCTTCACATAGGGGTACTATGTAGAGGAAATAATGGTAAATTGTTCTGCTTGGGGACGCTTCTGGGAAAATAAATTTCTATTCTCGGATACTTTATAATAAACAATGCTGTCCTAATTATGAATTTTCTGTCCTATGATACTAGAATGTTTGCTTTCTATGATTATGATTTATATTGTAAACAGTATCTTGAAAAGTGAAGAGGGTTGATTAATCCCTGTTTTGGTTTGCATTCTTTGATTATTCTAAAGTAAAAAGAAATTACAATCATTCTTGAGACTCCCCGAGGAAGGCTGTCTTCATTTCCGACGCGAAACCGGGTACCTTAGCTAGTATATATAAATATATATATAATTTTGAACAGAGCTATTTTCATCATGCCCTAGGTAGGATCGATGGTCATTTGGTCACGAGTACAGCCTCAATAACAATAAGGGAAATCTGCTAATACGAATCCTGGTTATAGCCATTAAACTTAGCTATATATGATAGGAGTCTAGTAAAATTTCCCATAAACTACGGCCACCATTTCCATAAAAGCCGTTCTACTCTAAAACAAGGTAGTTCCTGTGAGACATTTCCTGCATATTGAGATGTTTACAAATGGCATCGCTACTATTTCTGTAACCGAACTGAGTGTTTTATTAATGGAAGGCAGTTCTACTTTGAAGCAATTGCCGCCATTTTCTTAAGGGACTAACTGAAATAGAGATAGATGTTATCTATAATGATCAAACGGTTGGCTAAATATATACCTCACTCTCCGATATATGGTTCGCTTGAACCTTATTCATGGTACAAGCGAAATTGACAAAACTCATAATTGGCTCATCAACGCCCCTTCATTTGCATGTGAGTATGTCAAGATATCATACTTTTATAGAAGGAACCATGTTCAAGCAACCATGGTGCTCTGTAATAGTTTCTATAGAGTAAAATACATAGACTTATGACAAAACTCATAATTGGCTCATCAACGCCCCTTCATTTGCATGTGAGTATGTCAAGATATCATACTTTTATAGAAGGAACCATGTTCAAGCAACCATGGTGCTCTGTAATAGTTTCTATAGAGTAAAATACATAGACTTATGACAAAACTCATAATTGGCTCATCAACGCCCCTTCATTTGCATGTGAGTATGTCAAGATATCATACTTTTATAGAAGGAACCATGTTCAAGCAACCATGGTGCTCTGTAATAGTTTCTATAGAGTAAAATACATAGACTTATGACAAAACTCATAATTGGCTCATCAACGCCCCTTCATTTGCATGTGAGTATGTCAAGATATCATACTTTTATAGAAGGAACCATGTTCAAGCAACCATGGTGCTCTGTAATAGTTTCTATAGAGTAAAATACATAGACTTATAAATTGATAGATATTTACTCGTAACTCTAATATCAATGTCCTTTTAACGTTCACTAACGCAAACAACTTTAATAACTGTTAGTTATGCAGAGAAATAAAACAAACGAAGAGGAACCGATAGAAACATTTTAAAATCTTTATATATAGGAAGAACACCGGTTATAGAAGACTCGCTTAACGAAATAAAATTTGGAATTGAGTAATTTAGAATTGTATTTATAATTTTATAATTATATAGTAAGGCTTCAATGTCCTGAATATTTTTATATTTCCCGTCTCCTGTACAAGTAGTTTTTCTTTTTATAACTTAATGGAACATATAATTCGTAATCATAGAAAGTATTCTGCCTTCAAATCCATGTATGAATAAAAGGCCTCGCTTATAATCCCCATGAGAAACGTTACTCCAAAAAACTATTGTCATGTGTGTGGGTTAGTGCCCGTGGTTGGTTTGGAATAGAAAATGAAATATCACGAATTTTTATTTCAGGCCTCTCTTATAACCCCCCCCCCTCCCGTTATAACCAAAACATTTTAATATAGCTTATAACCATGTAAGAATTAATGTTAATTTATATATTCTGAGTTTTGTTAGAATCGGTTCAACCGTTGGTGTCCAATAAAATAGTTGACTCTCGCTTTAGCTTTTAGTGTATATCGTTTATAATTTTTTATACAACAAAAGTGAATATAAAAAAAAGTTACTTTAAATAACAAACTAAACAATTTTTGTCATGTGCATATTTGCAGAAAAACCAATAGAAAACAAAATACTGCTATTTTTAATTTCAGGCCTCCCTTACAACCCCCACTTCTGCCCGTTCCTAGAAATGTTGGTATAGCTTATGATAATGAAGGCGTTAGTGCTAATACAAATACCGAGTTTTATTCATTTCGGTTGAGTCTTGTGTGCCAAATAAAATTGTTGACTCCCGCTACTATTTTTAGCGTACAACGCATTTATACGTCGGTATACGGCGAAAGTGTATATGACAAAAGTTGATCTAAATAACAAAACAAACAGCTTTTGGTACGTACATTTTTGCCGAAAAACCAATAGGAAACGCAATATCACCATTTTTAATTTCAGGCCTCCCTCACAACCCCGACTCCTGCCCGTCCATAGAAATGTTGGTACGGCTTATTATAATGAACGCGTTAGTGCTAATACACATACCGAGTTTTATTTAGTTCGGTTGAGTCTATTGTGCCAAACAAAATAGTTCACTTCCGCTATAGGTTTTAGTCTATATCTCTTTTATACTTCAGTATAAGAAAAAAGTGTATATAACAAAAGTTACTCTAAATAACAAAATAAACAACATTTTTTATTTGCATAGTAACCGAAAAACCAATAGGAAACGAAATATCGCAAATTTTTAATTTCAGGCTTCCCTTATAACCCCCACTCCTGCTCGTGTCAGAGTAAATTAATATAGCCTAAAATATTAATTGGGTTAGTAGTAATATTCATTCCAAGTTTCATAAAATTCGGTTCAGCCGTTTATGCGTGATAAGGTAAAAAATAAACAAACAAACACACACGAAAGAAACAATACGACCTCAATAGCTGATTTCTCTTAAGGGAAATCTGCTAAAATGCAGTTATGGTGTCTATGACATGTGAAACGAAAAGTTATCGTGAAAATTCCAGGTGAGGTACCTCATAGTTCAAATTGGAAAGAATTGTTGAGCATATCAATATATCTACGCACATTACTTGCTCCACACATTGTTCTTGGAGAAATTTATAAAAATAAAAAAAAAAAATTAATCTAACTAACAAACAACTTTTGTTATGTGCACGTTTGTCGAAAAAAAATAGACAATGAAATATCGCGTATTTTTATTTAAGGCCTCCCTTATAACACCCACTCCCGTTCTAACCTCAAAATTTTAATATAGCTTATAATCATGGAAGAATTGATGCTAATTGACATACTGAGTATTTTTAAGTTCGTTTAATCGTTAGCGCCCAATGAAATAGTTGACTCCCGCTTTAGTTCGTAGTGTATATCTCGTTTACACTTTGTTAAAAGACAAAAATGAATCTGACAAAAGTTACACCAAATAAAAAAACAAAACAACTTTTGTAATGTTCATATTTGCCAAAAAAAGAATGGGAAACGAAATATCGCTATTTTCAATTTCTTGCTTCCCTTATAACTCCCACTCCTGCCCGTCCCTAGAAATGTTGGTATGGCTTGTTATAATGAAAGCGTTAGTGCAAATACACATACCGAGTTTTATTTATTTCGGTTGGGTCTTTTGTCTCAAATAAAATGTTCACTTCCGCTATAGGTTTTAGCGTATAACTCGTTTATAATTCTGTATACGAAAAAAGTGTATATAACAATAGTTACTCTAAATAACAAAATAAACCACTTTTGGTAAGTTCATATTTGCCGAAAAACCAATAGGAAACGAAATATCGCTATTTTTAATTTCAGGTCTCCCTTATAACCCCCACTCCTGTTCGTCTCAGAGGATATTAATATAGCCTAAAGTCTAAGTTGGGTTAGTAGTAATATACATACCAGGTTTCAGAAAATTCGGTTCAGCCGTTTATGCGTGAAAAGGTAACAAATAAACAAACAGACACGAAAGAAACAAAATGCAGTTATGGTGTCTATAGTTACGTCTTGGGAACATCCGCTCTGCTGACACCTCAAGCATCAGCATTTATTCTCCTTATAACCCCTACCATTTTTCCTCTTCTTGTCATTTCCCCAGTAGCTCTAGACAGTCACTCTGTTCATTTTCAAAGTTGTAATTGTTATAATTAATAAAAGCGCTTTTTAAAAAGGCTTACACGCGTACTTTAAACTTAACTGGCGCTCGAATATAGGGACTTAGCAGAAGTTTTCATTTTAAGTGTGATCTATTTCCGACGTATTTGAAAACTTTGGATCTCAATCCTTAACTGCTTATTACCCAAGTATAGCGAACCCTTGCACTTTTTACTTGTGATCTATTTCCTGAGTTCCCCCCAATTGCAGTCAAGCAGACGACAGCCTGGAGCAGCAGCAAGAAGGAATCTGGAGGACCAGAAGACGCAGCACTTCTACAACATCATCCGATTCGTCTTGTCACCTGGAGGAAGACCCGGAGGAACATCACTACAGTGTGAGTAGCCTCTGTATAGCTCATAAAAATAACATTATAATTAAGCCCTCTAAATTAAACCCAAATATGTCAACCAACCAAGAAATGCCCCAAATCCAAAATGAAATTTTGAACCAAGCCTTAAGCGAAATCCAAATGATATCCAACCCCCTCCCCATGGATATTTTAAAATACATCCCTAGATATGATGGAACTAGTTATAAATTGCCACAATTCATAGCCACATGCGAAGAGTTATTTAATTCTTATTGTAAAATAAATAATAAAGAAAAGGAAAATAACTATTGGTTACTTTTTAAAGCAGCTATGTGCCATTTAGATGGTCCTGCCGAAGCTGTTGCCTACAATAATAATTGTGCAACAATAACGGACTTACTAGAATCTCTTAGGAAAAATTTTGCTCAACTTTCTCAACCAAGACCTTTTAATGCACAACCCTTTCCCCAACAAACTCAACCCTTTTTCTAACAAACTCAACCATTTTTCCAACAAACTCCACCCTTTTTCCAACAAACTCAACCATTTGCACAACAACCTTCTGTTCCCAAATGGAATAGTCAAAACACGGTTTCTATGAAATCAATACAAGCCAAACCAAATAAAAATATGAAATTACATATGTTGAGTCAAATAAACAGAATAGTTCAGAAACAGACAACAAATTACAGCACATGCAAGAACAACTAAGTACACTAACAGACACAATAAACAAACTTACGGACCATTTTTTAGACAGAAGTCACCAACAGAAGCCACGGGATCCAGATTTGAACTAAAAGCTATGGATGTCACTCCCTTACTTTTTGGACCAGGAAAACAGGAAATGGCTAATAGTCACAGGTTCTTCAAAAAATTATATCAATCCAGAAATAGTACCCCCTCATTGGCGTAGATTCAGAGAACAATTTTTTGTAAAAACACCTGTGGGCGAAACACAAGGGTTGGAATATATTTTATGTCCTACCAATAAAATATTTCCTAACAGCTTTTTTATAAAAATGTATTTATTTAAATTTTTACCTAGGTATGACATACTTTTAGGACACGAGTCCATGAGTAAAATAAAAGCAAGTGTTAATTTTAATAAAAACATTTTAGAATTTAGTAATGGGTTTAAAAAATTGTTATTTTCGATGGAAAATAAAAATGACAAATTTTTTTTAAAACCTGGTTTAAATATGGTTTCTTTCCCTGTTAGGTCAATTCCCAACAGCGGTTTAGGAATTTTTAAGCCACTAAATATAAATAATAAAGCCTTTATAGAAGAAAGTTTAGTAGATATAGTAGATGGCAAAGCAAAATGCTTAGCTTTTTCCACAGAGCTGATGACCATTAGTCCCCAGCCTATGGAAGTAGATGAAGTAGAATCGATTTATCCAGCAAATCCTGTGACCAATTGTCCCGTGGATTCAAAGGATGTCGTTAAGGAACTCCCCCATCTCATACGGACTGACCATATGAATGAGGAGGAAAAAGTAAAAATTATAAACTTAATTAAACAATTCCCCGAAATAATTAAACGTGAGCATGATAAATTAAGTAGCACTAATATTTTAAAACATAAAATAATAACCACTAATGAGTTACCAGTTTATACTAAAAATTATAGATATCCGGAATTTTTCCGGAAGGATGTAGACATAGAAATAGATAAACTTCTTCAAAGTAATATTATTAGACCAAGTAATTCACCATACAACTCACCTATCTGGGTTGTCCCTAAAAAAATGGACGCCTCAGGCAAACGAAAAATTCGGCTAGTAGTCGACTATAGGAAAGTGAATGAACAAACTATAGAAGATAAATTCCCTCTGCCTAATATAGAGGATCTTTTCGGCAAAATTGGGCGTGCAACTTCTTTTTCAACGATAGATTTAGCTTCTGGATTTCATCAAATAGAAATCAAATAGAATTGAATCCAGAATCAATTCCAAAAACTGCATTTAGCACAGAAAATGGTCATTGGGAATATACAAGGGTCTCTATGGGTTTGAAAAACGGACCTCCCACATTTCAAAGGGCTATGAGTATAATTTTTTCAAACATGCCAAATGTATTAGTTTATATTGATGATATAATATTTTTTTTCAGATAACTTAGAAGAACACTTAAAACATCTAAAAGAGGTTTCCGAAAAATTAAAATTTCATAATCTCAAAATACAAATTGATAAGACTGAATTTTTTAAGCGAGAATTATTATATTTAGGCCATATCATTTAAGATCAAGGCACTAAGCCAAATCCTTTAAAAGTAGACGCAATAAAGAACTTCCCGATTCCAAAAACACAAAAAGAAGTTAAACAATTTTTAGGTCTTACTGGTTATTATCGTAAGATGATTCGAGATTATGCTAAAATAGCAAAACCCCTAACATTAGCACTAAAGAAAAATTCAAAAATTAATATACAAAATGTAGAATATAAACAAGCTTTCGAACAATTAAAAATTCTTTTACAAAATAACTCCATTTTACAACTGCCCGATTTTTCAAACAATTTATTTTAACTACAGATGCTTCAAATTTTTCACTTGGAGCAGTTTTGTCACAAAATTTCGATGGTAAAGATTTGCCAATAGGCTACGCGTCGCGAACATTAAATAAACATGAAGAAAATTTGTCTACTATAGAAAAAGAGTTATTATCAATTGTATGGGCTTGCAAACATTTCCGTCCATATCTATATGGCAGAAAATTTTTAATTCAAACGGATCACAAACCTTTACAATGGCTCCACAGTCTTAAGGAACCCAATTCAAAATTATTAAGGTGGAAATGTATTTTATCCGATTTCGAATTTGATATTAAATATGTCGCTGGAAAAACGAATGTTGTAGCAGACGCCTTATCTCGCGTTCAGTATTGTACTGCTATAGAAGACGAGATAGATCCACAAGAAGTACTCGATGAATTCCTACAAAATTACCCCCCAAATAATGATGAAATTCAGGATACTGAAAGTCTAGTCACAATACATTCACAGGAAAGTTCCGATGAACAGGTTGTTATTTGTGACGAAAGTAAAATTTTAAATGTTGAACAGAATCAAATTGTTCTGCAACGAGGAAATTCGAATCCTCAAATTCAAAAAATATTTAATAAAACCCGTCTCACATTTTCTTTTAAAAACTCATTAGACAGAGAAAAAATGAAAACTTATTGTATACAATATTTAAAACCGAATACAACTTACAGTGTATATTGTAAAAAAGATGGTATTTTACAAGAGGAATATAATAATATATTTGAGAATTTTAAAAATATTATAAGTAGTAGTTTTAGTACAATTAAAATTAAACGTTACTCTAAGTTAAATTTAGACATAATACCTAAATCAGAACAAGCTGAAGTAGTTTCTAATTATCATGTAGGCAAAACCTATCATAGAGGTATTAGTGAATCTTATGAACATATTCGTAGGAGATATTATTGGAATGTTCAAAGATATTACAGACTTTATCAATAAATGTCCTATTTGTCAAAAAGTTAAGTATGAGAGGAAACCAATTCAAGTGATATATAAACAAACCCCAACTCCTGATCGACCTTTTAGCCTCTCGCGCCCACAGCCTGTCCCTTGCGGAGTACCCCAAGGGTCAGTGCTTGCACCTATACTGTTCAACATATACACAGGACATATCGTCGGCAAACAATACACACACGCAAAAATAGCCGCCTACGCCGACGATATCGCGATATACAGCACATCCATTTCACACAAACATGCACTCACACTCGCCGAGAGAGCTTGTAATGACGTGACAAAAGGACTGAATGACATAAACATCACAGTAAACCCGACAAAGACAGACGCGTTACTCTTCGCCTTCGGAAAGAGAAACGGATCCGCGAAACGCCCAGGTAGTTTTAGGTTACAAGACAAAACAATAAAACTTTCAGAAAAACTCAACTACCTGGGAATCCGGTTAGGGAAACACCTCACATTCGGCACACATTTCACAAGGAAGCTAAAGCAAGTCAGGACAAAAGCCCGCTCCCTTGGCCACATACTCAGATCACAGACGCTCACACTCAGACTGAAGAAACTAATATACACTGGAGTCTTACGTCCCACACTAACATACGGAACACCTCTATTTCGTTTTCTCCTTCCTTCTACTCTTCAACAGTTTCAAAATTCTATCCTAAGTACAATCACATATAATACATCCTTAAGACATACTAAAGCATCAGAACTACACCAACTGCTCAACATACCCACAATCGCCTCTTTCATCAGACGACGCTACCACAAATTCTACGACGGACTTCAAAGCACCGACAACCGACTGTTGGACGACTTCCCAAGACCGGTACGACCAGAACGATGGCAAGGACCAATAGACCTTACAACAAGACTAGTAGACCTACTGGAACAATAGACACAGAAGAGGCGACACACCTTCACACAGTCTTCTAAACCACAACACTCACAGTGACACTTGAACAATAACACATCTATTTCTATCTCTTTCTTCTTTCAGCCTACTCTCCGACTATCTTTCGTTTTAGCCTAGCTATCAGTATCGACTGTGAGCCTGCGCAGATCATCTTCAGCATGTCTCCTCAGACAACCAGCACCCGGACTCCTATCTACAAAACCGCCTTAAAATGATAATAATAAATTACAGAAAAAGGCAATCCTCACCCAAAATCCTTATCCTATCCCACATCACAGCCCGGTATGTATGTGTATATCCTGTGTATATGCGTGTGTACATGAGGTGCTTATTTTTATTTGCATGCTTGCACGTTTTCTTTCTTTAGTTTTCTTCGCATGCCCTTCTTCTTCTATGCATGATTTTTCTTTTGGGTCTTTATTCTTTAGTCAGGTGTAGGGAAAAAAAAAAAAAAAAAAAAAAATCGACCTTTTGAAAAAATACAAATTGATGTATTTTATTATGATAAACATAAATTTCTAACAATTATTGACTCATTTTCGAAAAAACTGTTAGCATACCCTCTTAGTAGTTTGAACCAAGTTGAAATTCAAGACCAATTAAGTAAATATCCTGCTTTATTTCCCATACCTAAAATTATTCAAATGGATAACGGACGCGAATTTGACAATATTGGTTTACGAAATTTTCTCAAGCTAAATGGCATAGAACCATACTATACAACACCAGGGCATTCTGACTCTCAAGGACTATTGGAACGATCACACTCTACACTTATTGAATTACTAAATTCGATACAATTAGAACATAAGGATTACAATGTGGAGAAATGCATGACACTGGCGTTAATAGCATTTAATAATTCAATAAATTCCAATTTGAAACAGACACCGATGGAAATTACTTTCGGAATAACACAAAAGCCTTACATAGAAGACATGACAGAAACGCTAATAACTGAAGAAAATATAAACAATTATTTTAACCAATTACAAACAATACATAAACTAGTAAAAAGGAAAACTGATAAGGAAAAAGAAGACCGAACAAACAAACTAAATGAAGGTAGAGAACAAGAACCTCACATTCCTGACGAACCTTACTTAAAAACTACATTCAACAAAAAACACAAACCAAAATATTTCAAAACGACATATGATAAAGAAACCAAAAAAGTAACATATAACCGAGGAAATCTTAAACGGTCCATTAAATTTCACCCAAATAGGATGAAACGTCCTAGGAAAACAATGAAAATTTCATCTGTTTCAGGTGAAAATGCTAGTATTCCTACTGATCCTCAACCAAGCAGTAGCGTACAGGTTAACTGACCTCACTGACACACCTGGAGTCATTGCCATAAAAATACAGGATTCATTTTTCATTAATTCAACTTACACTTATTTTCATCACATTGACACTGATGTACTACAAAAAGAATTGACAAGTATTTGAAAAATTATTAACATTTATACGAAGAACATTTTTTGGATTCAATCCGTGTACATCTTAAACATACTCAGGACAAACTCGACCACTTGAAAATAAACAAAAGTAGACCAAAACGCGGTTTAATCAATGGCTTAGGCACGGCTATCTCATGGCTGACTGGCAATATGGATGCTCAGGATAAACAAAAATATGATGCTATCATTAGTAAAATACAGTCTAATAATTATCATTTAGAACATAATGTAGAAAACCAATTATCTATTAATAAGCAATTAATTAATGAATTTAATAAAGATATATCAATAATTGAAAATAATAATGCTAGATTAGAAAAATATTTTCAGTATTTTAGTAATGAAACTAATGCTATAATGCTTACGCAGCAGTACTCTATTTTGTTTAATAATTTAATGTTACTATATAATACTATTAACGATATAGAAACTAGTTTAGATTTTTGTAAACTTAATATTCTTCATTCCAGTATCATATCTTACAGTGAACTGGAATCACTTATTAATAATACTCATATAACTTTCATATCAAAGGACCCTAATGTCTTGTTGCAAATTTCTAAAGTACATTGTTCTATTCACAATAATATCATCTCCTATTTTATCCAAATCCCACTTCCATCTCCTACATTCGAAACCTTTTTCCTTTTATCCTATCCTGTATATCGCAAAGGGCAGGTTATGACAACAGTAATATATCCCTCTTTTATTATGAGATATACAGAGCTATTCACAGGACACTGTGAACTTCTTAATGATTATTATTATTGTAGAAATATTAGTCAAGTTTATGAAAATTGTGTTTTAGATATATTAGAACATAAGAAATTAAATAATTGTAAGAGTTTAATTATTAAGTAGACCAGTCCATTTATAAAATTCATACCAATAATTAATCAATTTTTATTATATAACGAGTCCCATATTACTATAAATAATAACGGACACAATGTAACTGTCCATCCTAAATTAACAGAACTTTTATATGTCAATTCATCCGAAATACTTTATAATTCTCCCATACCATATTCTTACTGGGAATCATATCCTATTTTAAGTTTTCACATGCCGCCAATAGCGGAAGAAACTTCATTTTCTTTTGATCATATACTTAAGACTAATTTAAATATAGAGCCACTAGAAGAATTGGGCACTGATGATTTTGACTTTAGTACTTTTTATTTTATTTTATGTATAATTGTTCTTATAATATCCTTATTATTCTGAGTACTATACATATTATATAAGCAACCAGGCTTCATCACCAGACTACAGCCAACAGAAGCAAACGAAATGGAAACTCGGACGGCTTCTTCATCGTCGCTTACCACTTACTTCGCCGAGGACGGCTTCAGCCTAAGGAAGGAGGAGTTACGTCTTGGGAACATCCGCTCTGCTGACACCTCAAGCATCAGCATTTATTCTTCTTATAACCCCTACCATTTTTCCTCTCCTTGTCATTTCCCCAGTAGCTCTAGACTGTCACTCTGTTCATTTTCAAAGTTTTAATTGTTATAATTAATAAAAGTGCTTTTTAAAAAGGCTTACACGCGTACTTTAAACTTAACTTATGACATGTGAAAGTTATCGTGAAATTTCGCGAAAAAAATCAATGTACAGACAGAGGTTACAATGTTATATATATATATTGTAACGGTCGAGCCTTAGAGGTTCTCCGCTGTCTCTCTATATCTATGAGATCAGAGTGATCTCTCTCGAGTAGTACTGTGCTGTACAGACAGAGGTTACAATTTTATATATATATATTGCCCCCCCCCCTTCTTTTGTTCTTGGACTACTAAAATTTGAGTTATTAAAATATAAATTATTATTCCAATTCAGAAGCCGTTTCAGATGGGAATTTTTTTTAATTAACTGAACGATTTCTCATTACCGTTTGTATTTAATCACGGTGGTATTGTGTTAACAGTATGCAGATTTCTCTATTGTAAAACTTCACATGTGAAATCTGCTTAGTTTACGCAGCCCCTGCGTGACGGACTTTTATTTTCTGCACCTCCCATGCAAACAATTTTTGTCAAAACATTTAACAATTTTATATAATAATAACCCCCACTTTATCTATATATATATATATATATATATATATACTAGCTAAGGTACCCGGCTTCGCTCGGGAAATCATTTAAGGCTGAATGATGATAGTATTTTTTTGGGCAAGGCTTCAATGTTTACAACTACACTTCCGTCGGCGAGCATTGTTTTGCTGTGAGGGTCAGGCAGGCGACTTATAAATGAGAAATTTTATATTTGAAGAATAAATAAAAATGTGTTCCTAATCTATCACTTGCCATTTTTTAACTGACCTTTTTGAATACTTCAAACCATAATCATGGATAGTATTTATTACAATTAAATATCGTCTATAATGAAACTTATTTTCTGTCAAAAACCAATCCGAGTACATATAGTTTAAGCATAGTTTAGCACGTAAGGTAATATTCATAATAGTAGATCTCAGTGGTAATCACTTCCCGTAATGCCCAGCATTTCACAGGAAATTAGTAAACTCAATTTACTCTATTAGCCTCCGACTATTTCCGCTCTCGCATTAGAGCTATCAACACTCTTCACCTTAAATTATTAATTCAAAATATTATTGTAATAATTTATCTACCTGATGGCATTAAATAATAGTGTTACCCTAAAAATAATTTCAATTATATTCAAAAAGCTAGTCGAGGGGAAGAGATCGTAGCCGTCCCTGCAACCTATAAAATACTTTAAACAATCATATCAGAGCATTTTGTCTTTTGTCATAATGACATTAAAGTTTAATTGTTATGATAGTACATATTTGTTTCAATAACATGAAGATATCGGAAATAAGATAGTATATAACCAAAATCAAAGAGTTTGATTCCCTACTACTTTCGCTATCACTCCTTGAGGAAATTCAGCACGATTTTTTTTTTAAATACATTATACAAATTAAATAATGGAAATGCTCTTATAGTTTAAATTTCTATTGGAAATAAATAATAAAGTTATTTTTAAGGAAAAATAAATAAATGAGGCGAAGGGGGAGGGGGATTTATAATCTCACTAATCCGAATCATACTTAGTACTAAATAATCGAAATAGATATGGCTAAAACGTAACATCATTTGTCATAATATGCCTATATTAAAAACACTTAAGTGTTATAAACATATTTAATTAAGTACTAATAAAATCGTCGAATCCCGCTATAGATTTAGCTTATATCCCGTATTTAATTCATTTTACGACATAAGTGAATGAAACAAAAGTTGCTCTAAATAACAAAGTAAACAACTTATGTTATGTGCACCTTTGCCGAAAAACAAATAGAAAATGAAATATCGTGAATTTTTATTTCAGGCCACACTTACAAACCCCACTCCTGCCCGTCCCTAGAAATGTTGGTATGGCTTATTACCATGAAGGCGTCAGTGCTAATGCACATACCGAGTTTTATTTAGTTCGGATGAGTCTTTTTTGGCAAATAATATTGTTGACTCCCGCTATAATTTTTAGCGTATAACGCATTTAAACTTCGGTATACGACAAAAGTGTATATAACAAAAGTTACTCTCAATAACAAAATAAACAACTTTTGTTATGTCCATATTTGCCGAAAAACCAATAGAAAACGAAATATCGCTATTTTTAATTTCAGGTTTCCCCGTATAACCCCCACTCCTGTTCGCCTCAGAGAAAATTAATATAGCCTAAAGTCTAAGTTGGGTTAGCAGTAATATACGTACCAAGTTTCATAAAATTCGGTTCAGCCGAACAGAAGTGGGGGTTATAAGGAAGGCTTGAAATTAAAAATAGCGATATTTCGTTTCCTATTGGTTTTTCGTCAAATATAAACATAACAGAAGTTGTTTATTTTGTTATTTAGAGTAACTTTTGTTACATACATTTTTATCGTATACATAAGTATAAATGAGTTATACGCTAAAAACTATAGCGGGAATCAACTACTTTATTGGGCGCTAACGATTGAACCGAACTTAACAAAACTCGGTATGTCAAATAGCATTAATTCTTCCATGATTATAAGCTATATTAAAATTTTTAGGTTAGAACGGGAGTGGGGGTTATAAGGGAGCCCTGAAATAAAAATTCGGGATATTTCATTGTCTATTTTTTTCGACAAACGTGCACATAACAAAAGCTGTTTACTTTGTTAGTTAGATAAATTTTTTTTTTTTTTTTTTATACATTTCTCCAGGACCAATGTGTGGAGCTAGTAATTTGCGTAGAAATATTGATATGCTCAACAATTCATTCCTATTTGAACTATCAGGTACCTCAGCTGGAAAAATTAATTCAAATCAATGTTAATATTTTGTCCTTAATAGCTGAAATCTATGCATAATGCACAGGAGACGGGAAATATGACAATTTGGAGGACAGTGAAGACTTACATAAAAAATTAATTTTATTATTAATAAATGCCAACAACGGGTATTAACCCTAAACACTGTCAAAATATTGTGCAAAGTAAAGCCTTGTCAAAAAAATACCATCACCATTCAGCCTCAAATCAATTCCCGGACGAAGCCGGGTAAACGGCTGAACCGAATTTTATGAAACTTGGTATGTATATTACTACTAACCTAACTTAGATATTAGGATATATTAATATTCTCTGAGATGAACAAGAGGGGGGGGGGTTATAAGGAAGGCCCGAAATTAAAAATAGCGATATTTCGTTTCCTATTGGGTTTTCGGCAAATATGAACATAACAAAAGTTGTTTATTTTGTTATTTAGATTAACTTGTGTTATATACACTTTTTTAGATTACCGAATTTTAAACGAGATGTACGCTAAAACCTTTAGCGGAAGTGAACAATTTTATTTGGCACAAAAGACTCTACGGAACTAATCCAAACTCGGTACATGAATTAACAGTAACTCCTCCTAGTCCAGTCAAATTAGCAAAAATAGAAACATTAATCGGTAAAAAGCTATAACTTGGTATAGACCTTTATCTTGGCGTACTATTGAACATACTAAAAGGACTGACCTCTATCTGCAGGGCTTGATCCGCCATCTTGGAAAAAATGTGTGCCAATCCAGTTTTTTCCTCATATCTCGGTAACCGTTGATCCTATCGTAATGAATGTTATTATAAAAAAAATGAAGCTAATAAAATTTTCTATAAAAAAGTTTCAATAAGTTTTTTTCATATCTTTAATAGTTTTTCTACATTACATTGTTGAATATAAGTATATTTGTATTTTGTCTCTCAAGCTGTCATCAAAATCACACTTTTGGTATAGAATCTGTAAAAAAAATATGATTAGACAAAAAATATCAAATATGTGCGTGATATTTCTCGTACATATGAAAATTTGGCAACTCTTACTATTTCATATTGTAGTACACAGCTAGTACTTGAGGTAGCGTCATCTATAAAATCCTGAGCCGTTTCTTGATGTTGTGAATCTGCAAGGCTATAATCATCATCTTGATCTTCAGCATCCATTGCGAAGAAATCATTCTCGTCAAGCTCCCTTTCAACGGAACTCTCTCTTTCCGTGTCAAAAGTATAATTCAGACATGATGTACCATGGCAGTAGCCACATATAGTCGAGCAGTTTAGTCCTGCTTTTCTACACCTGCAGGATCAAGTGCAGCCAGTTTTACAATTACACGGTATTAATGTCAGCAATGAATCCGGAGCTGATGCCTTGAGTGCCAATACAGGTTTCAGACAGTCATTGATTTTTTTCCAACCCCAAAGTTCAGGGCATTTCTCTTAACCGCGCCATTTTTGTACCTGATAATACACGCGTAACGAGTGTTGCTGAGCTGCTGCAGCTGTAGGAGGCAACGAGGCTAAATTTGGTTTACTCTTGTACGCTGACTTTCTGAAAAGATTGTATCGATGTCGATTTAAAGATGTCTCAGTTACAGGTGCATCATATATAGCACCTTTGAAAAAAAGTTCTCCAGCTCGAGTAATATCATCTTGAGAAGCGTTGTCATCATTAAATGTTGTTACAATATCATGTAAATCTTCTCGTTGTTTCAATAGTTTAAAGCATTTTAGTTTGCCCTTTTGGAAGAGACATGATGTATCATAGCCACTAAAAGCGTGACTAAAATTTGAGTGGACTATCCATGATAACAATCTGTACCAACATCTCTAGGGACTAGCAGGAGTGGGGGTTGTAAGGGAGGCCTGAAATTAAATATAGCGGTATTTCGTTTCCTATTGGGTTTTCTGCAAACATGCACTTAGCAAGAGTTGTTCAATTTGTAATTTAGAGTAACTTTTGTTATATTTACTTTGGTCATATAACAAAGTATACACGAGATATACGCTATAAACTAAAGCGGGAGCCAACAATTTTATTGGGTACTAACGATTGAACTGAGTTCAACAAAACTCGATAGGTGAATTAGCATTAATTCTTCCATGATTATAAGTTATATTAAAATTTTTTAGATTGATACGGGAATGGGGTTATAAGCGAAGCCTGAAATATAAATACGCGATATTTCATTTTCTATTTGTTTTAAAGCAAACGTGCAAATAACATAAGGTGTTTACTTTGTTATTTAGAGTAACTTTTATTTTATACATTTTTTCGGTAATAATGTATGAATTTGCGTAGAAATATTGAAATACGCAACAAATCTTTCTAATATGAACTATAGGTATTTAAGTAATGCAATGTTGATAAAACTCAAGCGGTAGCGGAAGTTGTTCTTAGGTTAACATGGTTAATTGTATTAACTAATTTCCTGTGAAATGTTGTATTTTTTTTTTACTCGCATTTACTATGCATATAATATTCTGTTCGGATTGGTTTTTGACAGGAAATATGTACATTTAATTTATTTGAATTCAATTATAATGAATGCCAACCATGATTATTCATGGTGTATCAAATAGTGGATTGGGATTGATTAGGGACAAATTTTCATTAATTCTTCAAAACTAAAATTTCTATTCTATTCTAAGTCCCCTACCTGACGCTTACGGGAAAACCATTAGCCCTGACGGGAAGTGTAGTTGTACTCATTGTAGCCTTCCAAATAAAAAATACCATCACGTTAATACTCTAATGATTCCCGAGCGAAGCCGGGTACTTAGCTTAGTACTTAGTACACAGTGTTGAATGGACCTCATTTTCGTCATTTGGGTTGGATCGATGGACATTTGAGGAAGTTTTTTGAGGAAGCACAACCCTGCTAAATTGCTTTTATATCATGGAGCACATTATTTGAAGCTTAAATACCAAATATGTCTCTCATAGATCTTTAACTTTGTAAGATAAATGGAAATATGTTGTGAGATGACGTTAAGTTCTTTATTTGAAAAGGTTTATTTAATCTATGCCGTAGTACGACGTCGTTAGCTTTTTTTCCGTTTTAGGGAAAAATCAGAAAAAAAGGTTCGATGAGCTATGAGTGTTTATTAAATGGTTGCCGCGATAAAGGTCCCATCAAGCTGTTTGTGTGTGGCTGGATAGATATCCATCGATTCTCTGATAACACCATGGATATTATCAGTGACGCATACTTGCGATTGTTTATCTTTTTACAGTGATAAGCCTGACCTGGCTCTATTAATATATTTTATTTATTTATATATCTAGACCATTACTGTAAAAACTCGCAAACCAATTCAACATTGGGACTCAATGAAATGGATGCTCATCAAGAGAACGGCCGGCGTAGGGACTGCCCCCCCCTTCTCGCCCAGGCACTCCATTAGCTAAGCAGATTTCCTCTACTGGTATATTTGTGACTTATCTCTCACCACTTATCCTCTATTTATTTGTAAAATTTAAACCAAAGAGTAGAAGGGAAGTGGGTAACTGACGGCAGAAAGCGAGGAAGAACCAATAACTCGCTTAATACTTGAGTTAAGAAAAAAACAAAAACATAGAACAACAATTGTAGAAACAAAAACAATATTAGTCCTATAACATTTTCTGATCCGGCTCATTTTTAATTTTCGAATCCCCCCCCACTATTTCTGCCCGGGTCGGTCAATGACAAACGCAAATCATTAGTGTTGAATGGAATGGTAAAATCGAGTGTAGTATAAATTAAAATTACATTTTGGATTAAAGAACGAAATATCATAATTGAAGACGTCATCACATATCGTATTTGCATGATGCTGGCAAAATAAAAGTTCAAAGAATATTTGATGAATGAGATTTACTATTACGAATATAATCTTATGTACAGAACTATGATTAAACTATACGTGCTAGGATTGGTTTTTGACAGGAATTATGTTCATTATATATGATATTTAATTGTGATAATTCCTATCCATGATTATGGTTTGAATTACTCAAAAAAGAAAGGGATTAATTAGGAACACATTTTCATTTATAAACTAAAAATTCTATCTATTAGTTCCTAAAAATTACCCTTCTTCTTGCTATAAGAATACCATCATTAATGAGTCATCATTGATTTACCGGGCATCGCCGGGTACCTTAGCTAGTTTTATATATATATATATATATATATATATATATACATATATATATATATAAAATTGTTGTATTGTACATTGATTTGTTCCTCGAAATTTCACTATACTTTTTCGTTTCACAAGTCATAGGCACGATATCTGCAATTTATTTCTTCGGTATCTGATTTTGCTACCTTTCCACGCAAAAATGGCTGAACCGAATTTCATGAAACTTGGTATGTATATTACTACTAGCCCAACTTAGACTATGTTAATATTCTCTGAGACGAACAGGAGTGGGGGTTATAAGGAAGGCCTGAAATTAAAATTAGTGATATTTTTTTTCGTATTGCTTTTTCGGCAAATATTCACATAACAAAAGTTGTTTATTTTGTTATTTAGTGTTACTTTTTTTATATTCACTTTTGCCATTAAAAATGATAGATGTGATACATACTAAAAACTAATGCGGGAGCCAACAATTTTATTGGACACTAACTATTTAACCGAAGTTAACAAAATTCGGTATGGGAATAAGCATTAATTCTTAGATGATTATAAGCTATATTAAAATATTTAGGTTCAAACGGGAGGAGGCCTGAAATGAGAAAATGCGATATTTCGTTTCCCATTGGTTTTTCAACAGATGCACGTAACAAACGTTTCGATTCGTAGTTATAATGAATAAACAATGATTATTATTTACATCGGGGCTCAGGTTAGCCATGCGAGTTAAAGCGTTGACCTTTATCTCATATGGTAAGCCTAGAGTGGCGAGTTCGATTCTTGCCTGGGCAAAGGAAATTATTTAGTGACGAAATTCATTAAATAATGTCCTAAAATCCCACCCTGGCTAGAAAAGGGTGGTAACCTGTAGATAACCCGTCCCGATTAGCCTAAGTTGCAAAAAGTGGTTATTAGTTAATAAATAATAATAATAATATTATTTACATACCACACATAATAATAGCATTGCAATGAATAACTTCTAAATATTTCCCGAGCTAAGCTATCTCATTGATGGTACTTAATAATGACGAAGGAATGATTATGTTTTGAACAGACCAGACGAATTAATCAGGAAATCGATTTTCTTTTATTATTCATGAAGGATACCTTAGCTAGTATATATATATATATATATATATATATATATATATATATATATATATATATATATATATATATATTTATATTTGTATATAATAATATATATTTTGAACTGACGTCATTTTCGTCACCTTGGTAGGATCGATTGACATTTGGGGAATTATTTCAAATATCTTGTCATGAGAAGGTCATCAATAGCTGATTTCGTTCTAAACGTTATTTTATATGAATGTCAAACCAGAAAAAGGTTTGTATGATATATTACCCTTGTTACAAGCTTTGTACACAAACACACACATAATTTATGCATAGAATTATTTCCTACACGTTTCCTAAATTATTAATATCCATTATTGTCTGCATTTAAAATACTAACTTCCGTGCCGTTTCGTCGTGAGATATTTAACATATGAAGTATGTTTTTTCTATTTTTTAAAAGTAATTAAACTAGAGCCAGGGAAATTATTATCTTAGACAGAATAGACGACTGTCTAACCAATTTAGTTTATTTCGAGGAAGTGTGTGATTAATTCGAAACAGGAATCTAGGCAATACCCTTGAACAGCTCAGGGCCAAGATTATTCCGCTTGAACGATAAACAAATCCAATCCTTTAGAGAATAATCGCTCCAACCTTATACACGTGTTTAGAAATTAGTTTCGAGTCACCTGTAAAAGAATTATACTTGGATTAAAGAATATCTCGATTCCAAATTTATAAAGAATAAGAATGATTGGCTTGTAATAATCAGTAATAGAAACTTTTCTTTTAACAATTATTGTCATATATATAGGGATAGGGCGTCTGGCTGTGGTGGTTAAGGCCGGTGTACATCTACAACTACAGTCAGAAAATTGAAGATAAACATAGGTACAGGTTCCATCTCCGCCAAAGGAGAACCTTAGTTCACGAGTCGACTACCAGGGCACGCTAGCGGCGCAGTAATTATGACCTGACACCCCTCAGGATGACTAACGATTATTTCTCTCTTAGATCCCGTCCACAGGCAGGCTGACAGCCCCTCAGGATCACTAACGATTATTTCCCTCTTAGATCCCGTCCACAGGCAGGCAGACAGCCCCTCAGGATGACTAACGATTATTTCTCTCTTAGATCCCGTCCACAGGCTGGCTGACAGCCCCTCAGGATGACTAACGATTATTTCCCTCTTAGATCCCGTCCACAGGCAGGCTGACACCCCTCAGGATGACTAACGATTATTTCTCTCTTAGATCCCGTCCACAGGCAGGCTGACAGCCCCTCAGGATGACTAACGATTATTTCTCTCTTAGATCCCGTCCACAGGCAGGCTGACAGCCCCTCAGGATGACTAACGATTATTTCTCTCTTAGATCCCGTCCACAGGCAGGCTGACAGCCCCTCAGGATGACTAACGATTATTTCTCTCTTAGATCCCGTCCACAGGCAGGCTGACAGCCCCTCAGGATGACTAACGATTATTTCTCTCTTAGATCCCGTCCACAGGCAGGCTGACAGCCCCTCAGGATGACTAACGATTATTTCTCTCTTAGATCCCGTCCACAGGCAGGCTGACAGCCCCTCAGGATGACTAACGATTATTTCTCTCTTAGATCCCGTCCACAGGCAGGCTGACAGCCCCTCAGGATCACTAACGATTATTTCTCTCTTAGATCCCGTCCACAGGCAGGCAGACAGCCCCTCAGGATCACTAACGATTATTTCTCTCTTAGATCCCGTCCACAGGCAGGCTGACAGCCCCTCAGGATGACCATAGATTATTTCCCTCTTAGATCCCGTCCACAGGCAGGCTGACAGCCCCTCAGGATGACTAACGATTATTTCTCTCTTAGATCCCGTCCACAGGCAGACAGGCGTTCCTCCTCCGCTCCGGCTGACCCCGGGATGTCCTCATCCTGGTAGGGATTGCCCCTCCCACAATCCTCGAGAAAGCAACGAATTCCTTTCCCGACAATTCCTCCGCTCTTGAACCCATCCATGCAGTAGAGGCAGTCACCTTTCTACATTCACTCAAATCCTGACAGTCATCCCTTGCATACACCTCATTCATACATGTCACTTTCACTTCCAGGACATTTTCAGGTGGCACCAACCCCCCACCAAGCCATTGTCTCACCTCCCACGTCGCTCCCCTCTCTCTTAATAAGTGACCAGCGAACCCTAACCGTTTGGCCCTAAAAAAGGGAATATTTGAAGAGAACGAAGGAATTCCAGTCCCACCATTCCTCCGACCAGCATGAATAAATGAATTACAGGAATCCGGTGGGAGATGCGGCCATTTGCGTACAAAAGCCCTCATACCCACATCCATTCGATGGAGCTCAACCGGGTTGGGTTTTCCAAGCACCAACCCATGGAACCACCGGGGTAAAACATAAGTCCTCAAAGCTTCCATTTTCTGCTGCGGCTTCAGTGGTGCTCTATCGATCTTAGACATCACGTCCATCCAATTAGGCACAAAAGGCTCAGCACCACGATGAGAAAACGGGACGCCAAGGTAAACCCAGAGATCTTCAACTCCGAGAGCCCGAACAGGCTGTTCGGAAACCCTAAGACCCGATGCCGAGCAAACCTTCGTCGGCCTGAGGACCTAAGCACCAACTTGACACACTTCCCTGGATTTAGCTCCAAACCACAATCCCGAAGCGCACATTCCAGCCGCCTCAGAGACACGTTGAGACCTTCTTCCGAGGATGCTAGAAGAATGAGATCGTCCGCATTGGCAATAAACGACAGCCTGACAGTACCCAAAAGAAAGCCGACTCGGGTCTGTGATGCCTCAATCACATGGTCAATGACCATATTGAATAAAATCGGTGAGAGCGGGTCACCCTGTCTGACCCCGCGGCCAGGCAAGATGTCCCTCGAACACCGCCCTCCAGCATAAATCACCGAGACGCTCTCTGCATAGATACCATCAAGATATCTAACAAAACCTAGACCATGGGCTCTAGCAACAACCAGGATCGCATGACGACTCATCGAATCAAAAGCCTTTTTGACATCCAGGACTGCTAAGCAAATGTTCCGTTTCTTCCTCCAAGCATTCCGGATCACAGAGTCCAAGAGAAAAACATTGCAGGCAACCTCATCAATGCGATTGATGCCAGCCTGAATGCAAAAATTCTGTGAAAATGACGGACAATAACAGAGACCACAGCGATCGGCCGGTAGTCACCAGGGCTAACTGGACTGTCTGATTTGGGGATCATCGTGACCCGCGCACGAACTGCCCACACGGAACCTTACCAATAGCCATGATACAGTTAATGACAGCCTCACGCAGCACGCCAGGAACTGCCCGCCATTTCTCAGATAGAACACCATCCAGTCCAGTCGCGGAATCCCTTTCGGGCATATGCCTTGGGGCCTCATCCGGCGTGATGGGCGTCCCGATACTGAATGCATCATTGATCCTAGGACCTTCAACACGAGGAGCCGTCCAGGGGATCGACCTCTCCTCCATAATGGGTGCCCAGTAACCCTCCAGCTCGCCTACTCCATGAGTACCACCGGGTTTAGCTTCTCCTAGGATCTCCGCAACCGCCGCCTTGTTATCTTTATTTCAGAGATTCTGGATCCTGGCGTAGTCGACATGCCGGGGATTTCTCAGTCGGGGGCCAAACTTCCGTCCCACAGGGTTCTCCGAATCCTGAAATCCTCACCGAGGCGGTTCATCTTTGCCAGCGAAGTGAAGCCCAATCCACTGCTCTAGCGATCCAGCAATGCATTGCCTGAGAACATGGGTCAGGACAGCCGGGCCATAGACCGGTCCCACACCCACTAATCGCTCAGCGATACCTCCGTGTACAGGAATAAAAGCCCCCCGGTCAAGGTTCCTCACCTCCGAAGGTGGCCGTTCACGAATCTCTCCTTCTAGCTCCTCAGGTTGGCTAAGTCCTTGATAAACTTCAAAATACTCCACTTTTGCACGAGCTCTTTCTATGGCACGGCACGTTCGACCAGGCATTAATTCAGCTAATCGTTCGTTCAATGTACCTGCATAACCTTCCTGCTTCAATCTACGCTCATGCAATGCTAGAACAAGAAGTTCTGTTTGTGAACCATCGCTCACAGTACTCACACTTATATGATTGCCTATCGCTGTCCATAGTCTGTCCGGTCGACCATCAACTGATAGGCCCTAAGTTAAGCTGGGCACGTCGGGCTTCAAACATCGTGGTGCAGTGTCTTTCCAAAGCGCTTACAGGCAGGACTCAATCCCTGCTTGCTCCCCAAAAGAAATGCACCACGTGTATGCCCTTCTTCACCGCAGTGATCACACACCTCATTGTGGTGACATCGACCTCGCACATGCCCGTACAGGTGACATTTGTAACACCTTGAGATGCCTAGACAATCCTCCAAGCGGCATCTTTCCCAGTCTAAATTAACACCACCCTTGGCGAGTAGTGCCTTCCACTGGTCAGGCGAGGCTTCAATAACCCAGTGCACCCTAGGACTATCCTTCTTGCCTGCCTTATATAGAGGTGTAAGTAATTTTTTTCTCATCATCTACAGATAAGACCAATAGCTCATTCTCCTCTGAAAGCAATTGGATGACCTCACTGTCAGATTTAGCCCTAGGGATGCCAAATACTATTAGACGGGGCGCTTTCTTGCGTACTGGCTCGTCTGCCCGGAGACCCGCCCAGGCTACTTAAAACCGGATCCTCCCGGATCTTTTGAGCGGCCTCGATGTTAGGAGTTACAATAACCACCTTCATATACTTCCTCTTCCGTAGGCCTATCACCTCCCATCCTTGGGACATAGGTTTGACTCCCTCTTTTATTTTGTCACAAATTTCGTCCGCCGAGGCCACATTCAAGCCAGTAACAGGGCTCACCACTACCCTGCTCACTCTGCCCCTCAAAATTGATGCGTACGAAGGCTTTTCCGCCTTGAACCTAGGCCTGGGCACTGGAGGCACGGCCGCCAACATCTGGGAGTCTCCCATATAGTAGTAGTAGTAGTAGTAGTAGTAGTAGTAGTAGTAGTAGTAGTAGTAGTAGTAGTAGTAGTAGTAGTAGTAGTAGTAGTAGTAGTAGTAGTAGTAGTATATATATATATATATATATATATATATATATATATATATATATACTAGCTCAGATACCCGGCTTCGCCAGGGAATTGATTTGAGGCTGAATGGTGTGGTATTTTTTTTGGCAAGGCTTTACTTTCCACAATATTTTGACATTTACCCGTCCCAGTGTTTACGGTTAGTACCCGTTGTTGGCATTTGTTAATAATAAAATAAATTTTTTTATCTAAGTCTTCACTGTCCTCCAAATTGTCATATTTCCCGTCTCCTGTGCATTATGAATAGATTTCAGTTATTAAGGAAAAAATGTTAACATAGATTTGAATTAATTATCCTAGGTGAGGTACCTCATAGTTCAAATTGGAATGAATTGTTGAGCATATCAATATTTCTACGCAAATTACTTGCTCCACACATTGTTCCTGGAGAAATGTATAAAACAAAAGTTAATCTAAATAACAAAGTAAACAACTTTTTTCTGTAATCGTGGAATAATGGTAACATTACTAAACTGAAATGAGTGAAGAAAGTGAAACATTTTGCAATAGAGTAAAGAAAGTAATCACTTTCTTCACAAGTGAAGAAAGTGAATTGCCTTCATAATTAGTAATAAGTATAAATTAAAAAATAATTTGAAGTTGGAAATTAAATGCTTTTAAATGTTTCTTAACATTGTAAGAATTTCTTTACCTTCCTTGTTTATAACCTGCACTACTTCACAATCATCACTAGTTGTTTTATAACTATGCTTATAACCTTTCACAACCATGCTTATAACCTACCAAGAAAATACCATAATCTTCACAACATCCTAATTTTGTTCATATTCTGGTTAGATCTGATCATGTATTACACGATTACCGAAAAAAATTAATATTAAACTCGTGACGAAAGTAGAATTTACAACTCTCGTGAAATTAAAACACTCGCTTCGCTCGTGTGGGTAAACGTTTCACTCGAGTTGTAAAATGATCTACTTTCGTCACTTGCATAATAAATAACTATTGTTATGTGCATGTTTGTCGAAAAACAAATAGACAATGAAATATCGCGAATTTTTATTTCAGGCCTCCCTTATAACCCCCACCCCCGTTCTAACCTAATAATTTTAATATAGCTTATAATCATGGAAGAATTAATGCTAATTGACATTCCGAGTTTTTTTAAGTTCGGTTTAATCGTTAGCGCCCAATAAAATAGTTGATTCCCGCTTTAGTTTATAGTGTATATCTCGTTTATACATTGATAAAAGACAAAAATGAATATTACAAAAGTTACTTTATATAACAAAATAAACAGCTTTTGTTATGTGCATAATTGCCGAAAAACCAATAGGAAACGAAATATCACTATTTTTAATTTCAGGCCTCCCTTACAACCCCCACTCCTGCTTGCCTCTAGAAATAATGGTATTATCATAATGAAGGCGTTAGTGCTAATACATATACCGAGTTTTATTTAATTCGGTTGGGTCTTTTGTCCCAAATAAAATTGTTCACTTCCGCTATAGGTTTTAGCATATATTTCGTTTATAATTCGGTATACGAAAAAAGGGTGCATAAAAAAAGTTACACTAAATAAGAAAATAAACAACTTTGGTTATGTGCATATTTGCCGTAAAACCAATAGGCAACGAAATATCGCTATTTTTAATTTCAGGCTTCCCTTATAACCCCCACTCCTGTTCGTCTCAGAGGATATTAATATAGCCTAAAGTCTAAGTTGGGTTAGTAGTAATATACATACCAAGTTTCATAAAATTCGGTTCAGCCTTTTATGCGTGAAAAGGTAACAAACAAACAAACAGACACGAAAGAAACAAAATGCAGTTATGGTGTCTATGACATGTGAAACGAAAAGTTATCGTGAAATTTAGGGAAAAAAATCAATGTTCAGACAGAGGTTACAATTTTATATATATAGATATGTATATATATATATATATATATATATATATATATATATATATATATATCTTATATATATAAAATTGTAACCTCTGTCTGTACATTGATTTTTTTCGTGAAACTTCACGATAACTTTTCGTTTCACATGTCATAGACACCATAACTACATTTTGTTTCTTTCATGTCTGTTTGTTTGTTTGTTTATTTGTTTGTTTGTTTGTTACCTTTTCACGCATAAACGGCTGAACCGAATTTTATGAAACTTGGTATGTATATTACTACTAACTCAACTTAGACTTTAGGCTATATTAATATTCTCTAAGACGAACAGGAGTGGGGGTTATAAAGAAGGCCTGAAATTAAAAATAGCGATATTTCGTTTCCTATTGCTTTTTCAACAAATATGCACATAACAAAAGTTGTTTATTTTGTTCTTGAGAGTAACTTTTGTTATATGTACTTTTGCCGTATACGGAAGCATAAATGAGTTATACGCTATAACTCCACAATTTTATTTGGTACTAAAGACTCAACCGAATTAAACCAAACTCGGTATGTGAATTAGTACTAACGCCTTCATTATAATAAGCTATACTAGCATTTCTAGGGACGGGCAGGAGTGGGGGTTATAAGGGAGGCCTGAAATTAATAATAATGATCAAAACAAACATTCCAGTAGCAGCACTCGAAGAGGACACATCACCTACTGTTCTCTCCCGGACAAGGGCACTTGGTGCTTCGATTGTCCCCCGCTGCAGCCCGCTGATTTTTGCCCTGCCTCTGGATCTGAAGCCTGGGATCAGAAGAGAGTAGCAGTCTCTTTCTACCTTGATCAGTTTCTCTAGCCGAGCCTCCGGGGACTCAAGGGAATTGGATTCTGGTTGGGATTCAGCTCGGACCCTTAAGGTCAACCTATCGGTCAGGTAAGGACTGATAGTTCCCCTTATACGAACTTCCCCCCCTCTCCCCTCGCACGGTCCGGGCATGGACCCGGACGGTCTTTCTAAAGACCCTCCCCCTACTCACACCCCGAACGGCCCTTCTCAGGGCCAGCCTTCTCAAGGCATCCCCCCCTCTTACCCGCTACAGCCCACGTAAATAAGCGTAAGAAGCCCACAACTGTTAGGAAAACCCCCGGAATTCACACTCTAGTTGACGCCCTCAATGAGAGGCGCATGAACGGAAGGCAACAAGAGAAGGTCATGCTTAGATTTCAAGCCCGGACCTCTGGCACTATGCCTCCCCTCTACTCCGACTTCCCACCTCTAACCACGAATGACGTCACCACACCTCCACCAATCACAAATCAAAGCGCCCGCCCGCCCACTCCCCCACCCTCTACCTCAGCCCAAATGCCTTCAGAGGCAATGGACATCGCCGGGGCCGGTGGTATCGAGCCTCTCAAGAAGAGGACGATAGTCGCCGACGCCGACGGTTTTATACCTGTCCAGGCCAAAAAAGGCAGGAAAGGCAAAGCTCCTATCACGACCAAAAACACACCCACCCCCACCGCAAACTCCTTTTCCCCTCTGAACAACGACAAACAAACCACGAAACCGACTGACAAACAGCCTAAAGAACCCAACTCCCCTCCAATAATCCTCCCTCGCTCACTATACGAAGCCTCAGAGGTCTCTTTTCACCTCAAGCGGAATAACATCACCGCCTTCAAAATCCAACCGACGAGGTTTGAGCTTCGTATATTGACCGAGGACTCCACCACATATAACAACATTCTCTCCCTATACCGACAACCCAATAACCCCGTCCCACACCATACCTTCGCACCCAGGGGCACCAAAAGGAACAAGAAGTTCCTCATTTTGGGCTTGGAAAAGGAACACCCCCTTTCTGAAGTAGAGGAAGCTCTGAAACACACCAAACTTGTCAGCGTAGTGCGCATGCGCCGAACGGCCGAAGACGGGACCAAGAGGGACATAGAGCCCATCTTGGCAACGTTCAAGCCCGACTACGACGGCAAACACCTGAGGGACATTAAAGCCATAAGTAACATTGTCATAAGGGTAAGGGAATATAAGCCTACCCAAGACATACCCCAATGTCAATACTGTCAAAAATTTGGCCATACTAAGGCATATTGCCACCTACCCCTCAGGTGTGTGCGCTGCGCTGGCGAACACGCGGTGGCAAACTGCGACAGGCAGCAGTTTAAACTCAAATGTGCAAACTGCCACGGAGAACATCCCGCTTCCTTTCGCCAATGCCCTTACAGGCTGGAGTTAGTGGAAAAGCTCCATGCGAAGAAAAGTGCCCCGGTGCCCACCTATATCCCCGCTCCTCCCCCTACCAATAACCCATGGACTGCTCGCCAAACCCAAGCACCCAACCCTCCCCAGCCACAACAACCCTCCCCTCCCACTATGTACCCCACACCCCCATCTGCCTGCTACGCTCCGGAGCCGGCACCAGCTTACAACACGCAGATGGTCTACCACACACCACCCTGGGTGGATGAAATGAAGGTGATGATCAACACCCTACTAGCCACTGTCACAGAACTCGTCCAGTCTCTCAAGGCATCCAAGGCCAAATAATGGTCAGACCCTATAGCATACTGAATTTCAACATAAATTCAGCTACCAAAAGAAAGTCCGAGCTTGACGCTCTCTTGCAACGTTATGACCCCACAATAGCGGTGTTATGCGATACCCGCTTAACCCCCTCTAAATACTTTACGGTGGTTGGCTATAACATCGTACGAGACGACATCGACGGAAGAGATGACAAGTACGGGGGTGTTGCCATCTTGATTAAATACGGCATACCCTACAAAGAGGTGGAACCCGTCGTTCCCCCCGTACCGAAGAAACCACATCGCAGCAGTGAAGGTCCTTATAGCCAACCACACGTACACCATCACCGGCCTGTACCGTCGGCCTAGAGCCGAACCCGAATATTTTCAATCCCTCATAAGTCTAGCTCAGACAGACAGAAATCATCTTGTAATTGGAGATTTGAACGCCAGACACACCTCCTGGAATAACTGTTCAACCAATCCCCCTGGTGAGGCGGTTTGGAACTCTAGTTTCACCGTCATACACCCTGGTTCTCACACCTACGTAACGCCTTATAGTACGTCCACTGTGGACTTAATGCTTACCCGCACCCCTCACATAGTGACTAAATGTCTCGCCCTGGACTTTATCACTAGTGATCACCGACCAGTACTGTATGTGCTGCGAGGTCGTCCTCCCAAACCCACTACAACCACGTACGCGTTTCATAATGGTGACTGGAAACTATACAAGTCACTTATGTACGCAAACACGCCGGCGTTCACCACTATCAGTGACGCCCCAACCCTGGAGGAGAAGCTGGACGAGTTCACCAACATCATCCTGGAGGCTGCAGACCGGGCGATACCGAAGACTGTCAGAAGACCCCCAGGACTCAAACCACCTCCCCCCCCATGTTCTTCAGCTAATCAGGCAGAGGAACACCATTAAAAATTCCTGGTATCGCACCAGGAACCCCGCCCTACGTCCCGTCCTTAACAACCTAACCGCCCAGATCCGCTCCCTTATGAGCCAGTGGAAGACGGCGGAGTGGCACGAAACCCTCAGACAGACACACGGTGACCACCGCAAGCTCTGGCGATTGGTGAAGACCAGAGTAACCAAAAGGCGATCTGTTCTTCTCCAAGTCGACAGAGGTGTGATGAGTCCCACAGACCAGGCCGAGATGCTAGCGGCACATATGACCGCTGTAGATCGGTCAAGGTACCGTCGGACTGAGGAGGCGCCTGGGACGGAGAACGGTGATAATTTCATGTTCTCCTCCCCCAGACAGCTCTCTGCCATCCTGCGCCGGACCAAGGGAGGAAAATCCCCTGGGATGGACGGGGTGCAGTACGTGTTACTCCGTCAGCTTCCACGAAAGGCTCTGTCCTATCTCAACCATCTCCTAAACTCCTGTCTCCGTCTCCGTCACTTCCCCTCCATATGGAAACATGCAATTATTGTCCCACTCCTAAAACCCGCCAGAAATGGCACCTCTCCCGACCACTACCGTCCTATCAGCCTCCTCCCACACATCTCCAAGATACTGGAACGTATAATCCTCCGGTATCTTGTGGATTTCTGTGAGGAGAAATCCCTCATTCCCCACGAGCAGTCCGGCTTCCGTCCCCAACACAGCTGCCTCCATCCCTTAGCCCGTATATATGCTAACACTGCCAACAACCTCCGCAGGAACGTCGTCACAGCGATTATTTCCATAGACTGCACTCAGGCCTTTGATTCTGTCGACCGTGCCGAACTCCTTAACACCCTCAATGGGCATGGCTGCCCCAGCCAACTCCTAGCAATGCTCAGTTCCTTCCTCAACGGCCGAACTTTCCAAGTGAGAGTCGGCGAATCCCTTTCCTCATCCCATCCTCTCCGAGTAGGGGTACCTCAGGGTTCCCCGCTCTCTCCTACCCTCTTCACGGCATACACCGCAAAGGTAGTGAGTCGACAGTTTCCAAGTACTGAGGTGGCTGCATACGCGGACGATGTAGCCATTGTTAGCACATCCCTCAACGCATCCCGTGCACTCTCCCTGGCAGAATCAGCATGCCAAGCCATAGCTGATGACCTCCGCTCCATCAACATCCATGTGAACCCTAGGAAGACAGATGCCCTAGTGTTCACATATCATAAACATTCCCCTGTCCCCGACACCTTCAGACTGGACGACGATGACATTCCCGTGTCCCGTTCCATAACCTACCTCGATATAGACCTCGACAACCACTTGACTTTCTCAACTCACGTACGTAAACGGACAAACTACTTACGGAACAAATTCACCTCCCTCAACCACCTTCTCCTCTCCCCAGTCCTAAGCCTCCGCCTCAAATTGCTGATCCTTAAAGGCGTCATTCAACCCGCTCTCCTTTATGGCTCCCCCATCCTTCGATACCTCACCAAAAACTCCCTCGACATCCTCCAGAAATTCCAAAACGGAATAGTCCGTAAAATAGTCCGCCACACGTCCCTACAAAGAGCCAAGAACCACATAATCCACGATACCCTCTCCCTCGAACCCATTTCCCACACCATATCCCGCAGGCATATAAAATTTTTCGATTCTTTACAGTATATGAACAACCCCCTATACCGTTCCCTAACCCCTCCTCAACAGCCGGTGAGATGGCAACAGGTTGGTCTCGATGAGCCCCTAGTGGATCTCACCCGCTGCTGACACCCATCCCCCCATAGTGCCCGAGGTCCGGACTATCAATCACAAACAGGGCTAATCCCCCCCCCCCATGTACCACCCTATCATATATATAGCCCTGTAGTTTTAGTTAGGTTTAGGTTTTAGGGTATTTTAGTTTTGTAAGTTTAGTTTAGTTTAGGTTAGGAGATTTTTTGGGCGCCCCTTACCCCCTTTAACAGTTCACAACGGCTTCTTAGGTTAATTTACTGGCTGTAGCGGCCATCTTTCTTCTTTCTCTTCTTATCTCCTCTCCTTGTATCCCTTTCCTTATTTCGTTTTCCTCCTATCCTTACAACCTACCCGGTATCTCCAGCTACCGGGTCACCCACCTTTATTAGTTCCATTACACCCACTACCAATTACCACCCCCCCTTCAAATGGAACTGCAGTTCAGTATAAGGGTAACTATCCTTTCTTACCCCCGGTGGGTCACACCACCTTATTTCCATCTGTACTGACGAGCTGGATCTCAGATAAAAAAAAAAAAAAAAAAAAAATAATAATGATTTCCTATTGGGGTTTCGGCAAATATGCACATAACAAAAGTTGTTTATTTTGTTATTTAGAGAAATTTGCTCAACACTTCTTTTCAATATGAACTACCAGGTACCTCATCTGAAAAAATTAATTCAAATGTATGTCAATATTATCTCCTTAATAATTCAAATCTATGCATAATGCACAGGAGACGGGAAATATGACAATATGGAGGACAGTGAAGTCTTACATGAAATATTAATTTTATTATTTACAAATCCATAGCAACGACAGGTATAATAAACTCTAAACACTGGGATGGGGAAATGTCAAAATATTGTGCAAAGCAAAGCCTTGCCAAAAAAAAAAATACCATCACCATTCAGCCTCAAATGAATTCCCGGACGAAGCCGGGTATCTGAGCTAGTATATATATATATATATATATATATATATATATATATATATATACATACATATATAGATAGGTATATTTGTCTGTTACCGCCCTGGCAGTCATTCTTTGATCGTTACCAAGACTCGTTATTTAAACGTTTTATTTAAAAAGAGTGAATGTTATACAATCAATCTTAATTTAAATTTAATTTTAGAAATTTGATTTGGCTTAAATGCCCTGTCTTAGAGTTATTCTTTAACGGTGACTCTTGAACGGAAGTCATAAGTTATGCAAATTGTTCGGCTTAGCTCTAATAAAATTCAAAACATTAAAACAGCGGAGATTTAATACTAAAGTAAACCATTTAACTAGTCTCCAAGTTTAATAGTCAAGTTAATATCTCTGCTAGTGATCGTGGTCTGGTTGTTGATAGAGAAATATCTCGTCGTAAAACACAATTAGGTCAGCTGGGCCTGATGGGGCATGGTAAGAATCAGGGATGCCAACCCAGCTAACAAATCTAAAACGTCATCTCGCATGGACTACGTAAAATTAACATATTTCCTACATGTTGATATGACTTACTAGTCGTACCAATACCTCAACCCGTATTCCGACTGTAAAACAGAAAAAACGAATTCATAAAAAAACAAAAAAAAAACAATTGTAGAGTATCGATATTTTAAGAAGACTGGCCCTACTTTTAATAACTCAGATATTTAGAATTTTCTCCCCCCTTTATAATCCCCCTATTTCTGGTCCGAGTTGAACCAATGACGAATATGATCTTTAGTGTTGATTGGAACGGTTAAATATCGAGTATGGTATTGATCCAATGAACATTATGAGACAAGAACGTAAAACTTTAATAGTATATATCATTATTAAGGTCTCATGAACAGAATAAAGAGAATAGAATAAAGAGGTTCATGTTATAACAGCTTATTGTTATTTTGACGTGGGTAGGAGTTTCTGAATGCTAAAAACTAAATTTCCAAATAACTAGGTTGACATTATTATTAAAGAAAATACGCATATAACAAAATTCATTGACAATAAGTATAGTTGTATACAATTGTTTCTATCCACCGTATTAGGACGGAGACTTTTAGAATTATGGAAATGGTGCCTCTTTAAACCCTCTCCTTCCTAACGCTCCGATAACAGCCGTAAGTCAGCTTCATCTTTAACTTTACATTAAACGTTTAAGTATCGAGTTGGATATCAATCAAATTAAAATTATGGACGCTCGATTGGTAACAGACAAATATATATATATATATATATATATATATATATATATATAAATATTATTTTCAACGGACCTCATTTCCGCCTTCTCCTAGACACGATCGATGGACATTTGTGAAAATTCAAAGAGGTCGACTTTATCGTGAAAAGAATCGAAGTCCTGGTCACTAGAAACTTACTCTTCATCTGGAAGTGGCACCATAACCATAATATTCCTTGTTCTTGGCGAAACCATTCCTGAAACACACAGATGATGAGTAAGAACTAAGAGATAGAAATGGAAAAGTCGGAATGATCGACACTAAAACAGGGACGATTTACTTCATATGTCAATTCGGCACATGACAAAAGTAGTTAGAAATAATGGTAAAGCTTATTATCAAGAAGGAATTAGTTCTAATTCACTTACGGAGTTTTGTTTAGTTCGGTTGAATCTTTGGTACCAAATAAAATTGTTGATTCCCGGAATAGTTTTTAGCGTATAACTCATTTATACTTCCGTATACGACAAACATGTATAACACAAAAGTTACTCTAAATAACAAAATAAACAACTTTTGTTATGTGCATATTTGAAGAATAACCAAAAGGTAACAAAATATCTGTATTTTTAATTTCAGGCCTCCCTTATAACCCCCTCTCCTGTTTGTCTTAGAGAAAATTAATATAGCTTAAAGTCTAAGTTGGATTAGTAGTAATACACATTCTACGTTTCATAAAATTCGGTTCAGCCGTTTATGCGTGAAAAGGTAACAAACGAACAAACAGACACCAAAGAACCAAAATGCAGTTATGGTGTTTGTGACATGTAAAACGAAAAGTTATCGTGAAATTTCGAGAAAAAAAATCAATGTACAGACCGAGGTTACAATTTTATATATATACTCGCTGAAGTACCAGGCTTCGCCCGGGAATTCATTTGTGGCTGAATGGTGATGGCATTTTTTGGCGAGGTAGTATTACTCTAAAAATAATTTCATTTATATTCAAAAAGGGGGAGATGTGAGGGGACGAGATCGTAGCTCTCCCTGCAAAATAAGTAATACTTTAAATCATATCAAGTTTAAACGGATATTGTCTTTTTTCATAATAACATTACCATTAACGTCTAATTGTTATGATGGTAAATATTTGTTTCAATAACATCATCATATCTGAAATAAGATAATATATAAGTAGAATCAAAGAGTTTGATTTCCAAATCTTCCGCTATCGCTCCTTGTGCCAATTCAGCATGACTTTGTTTATATAATACATTATACGAATTAAGTAACGGAAATGCTACAATTCTATTTTAAATAAATAACAAAGTTATTTTCTATTAAATATATATATATATATATATATATATATATATATATATATATATATATAGTTTGTTATACGGCAAAAGTTAACATAACACAAGTTACTTTAAATAACAAAATAAACAACTTGTGTAATGTGTATGTTTGCCGAGAATATAATAGGAAACTAAATATCACAATTTTTTTATTTCAGGCCTCCCTCATAACCCCCACTCCCGTTTGTACCTAAACATTTTAATATAGCTTATAATCATGGAAAAGTTAATGTTAATTCACATACCGAAATTTGTTAGGTTCGGTAGAATCGTTACATCCCAACAAAATTGTTGGCTTCCGCTTTAGTTTTTAATGTATATCTCGTTTATACTTTGTTATACGGCAAAAGTGAATATAACAAAAGTTACTTGAAAAAACACTTCGAGATATACGCTAAAACCTATAGCGGAAGTGAACAATTTTATTTGGCACAAAAGACTCAACTGAACTAAATAAAACTCGGTACATGTATTGACTCTAAGGCCTTCATTATAATAAGCCTTACCAACATTTCTAGGGACGGGCAGGAGTGGGGGTTGTAAGGGAGGTTTGAATTTAAAAATAGTGGTATTTCGTTTTCTATTCGTTTTTTCTGTAAATATGCACATGACAAAAGTAATTTATTTTTTTATTTGAAGTAACTTTTGTGATATTCACTTTTGTCTTATAACAAAGTATAAACGAGATATACGCTAAAACTTTAGCGTGAGCCAACAATTTTATTGGGCACTAACGATTGAACCGAACTTTACAAATCTCGGATTGTCAATTAGCATTATTTGTTCCATGATCATAAGCTATATTAAACTTCCGTACGGAAGTGGGGGTTATGAGGGAGGCCTGATATGAAAATTCGCGACATTTCATTATCTATTTGTTTTTCGACAAACGTGCACATAACAAAAGTGGTTTACTTTGTTATTTAGAGTAACTTTTGTTTTATACATTTTTTCGGGAACAATGTATGAAGCAAGTAATTAGCGTAGACATATTGATATATTCAACAATTCTTTCTAATATGAACTACCAGGTACCTCACCTGGAAAAATTAATTCAAATCTATGTAAATATTTGGTCCTTAATAATTCAAATCTATGCTTAATGCACAGGAGACGGGAAATATGACAATAGGAGAACAGTGAAGCCTTTTGCTTGAATTTTATTATTAACAAATACACAGCAAAATGTAAAATCACCGGGAGAGAGATCGGAATCGAGAGTTTGATTCTGCATGATGTATGAAAAAGTAATTAAACTTATTAATAAATGTCTATTTCGTCGGTTATCAGATCACGTCGGGGTCACCACTGTTATGTTGTTATATTAAGACATGAACTTAACCAGTAATTTTATGTAACACTTATATTTGAAAAGATAAAAGAAATAAACAACAAATAACAAAAACAAAAGTGTACCGCAACTGACAGAAGAATAAGCAATACAACCGTAATCCAGCAATCCAGATGTCAGTTATGGAAGAGTGGCTGTTAATACTTGAAACAAAATCTACTCAACATTGCTTCTTACTCTGTTTTATGACCCACTGTGCTTTCGCCTTCTTTCTTTTACAATCCATAAGATGAACATTAATTGGTTTCTCCGGAATAAATTGAGAGCTATTTTCCTATCATTGACAGCTACATTACATTCATCATTCCACCAGGGAACAGGGCATTTCTTGTATGTGGTCGGTGTTTTGGAAATGCTATTGTCAGCTGCTTTAATAATGATTGATTTCATCCGTTGAATGTAGTTCGTTAGTAATATAGTTCTTGAATGAGTCTGCTTTCTCGGTGTTGTATCTTGCGATAGTTCTGAATAATGGAGTATGGGTGTTAGTTTTTAAGTGAATTGGGAAGTGATCACTTCCGTGTGTATCTTGATCAACTTCCCAAGAAAAATGTGAGTATAAAGAAGGTGTGCATAACGTCACGTCAATGTTTGTAAGAGTTCCTGTCCTGGAGCGTATATGAGTCGTTGTTAAATGCGATTAAGTCAAATTGTTCGAAAATGTGTTGAAGTTGATTTCCTTTATGATTTGTTATTGGAGAATTCCACATTTGAGATAAAGCATTAAAATCTACTAGGATCACAAAGGGTGTTCGTAACTGTGTCAGTTAGTCTTGTATTTCATGTACGTCAATAGGTTTCCTAGGTGGAAGAAAGATACTGTAGATAGGTACTGTGCCCTCCCAAGGAGTAATCTTTCCTATAAGTAGTATAGCCGTGTATGCTGAATTCTTCATCTAGTGTCAAATGGCTTTCTTGTATGGGTATAATGTTTGGTGTATTAGAAGACTTCAGACTGCAAAAATGCCTTTTAACCCCATTTAGATTCCACTGGAGTATAGTTGACTGCAAATTAAAAGAAAAGTAAAGTTCAATAATAAGTAAAATTGATAAAGCAATAAAAATAAGAGTAAAATTAAGGTTAGGGGGAATTGTTTTCATTGACCAGACTATTTCTTCTTAGTTTGAGACTTTCGCTAGTTTTTGTCGTTTTCTTCATGGCATTTGTAGCTTCCGAATAGTTCTTTTCTTCTCTTGAAAACTTTCTGCTTCAGTTTCATTCAGTTGAACAGTATTATTTGATACCTTAGTTATGTTCTGGAAACTGGTAACTGTAGTATCTGAAGTGAGTTTAGAAGGTTGTTTTTCCGGTTGTATAGGTAAAGGAGTAAATTTCTTCAAGATTATATTTTCTATAACCTCCATTCGTTTACTCATTTGTGAAATTATTTCTACGAGTTGAGAATGGCTTTCATTAGTCAGCAGGTTAGAATTAAGTTTAGCTGCATATGTGCTCTCATTTTCTTTTGTTACGGCTTTCCTTGCTTCTCGTTAGCTGACTTTATATTGTACCATCATTTTCTTAATCTTGTACTCTTGGGCGTATATGGGGCACGTTTTTACCGTTGTTATGTGCATCTCATTGCATAATCGACACTGTATTTTTTGGCATTCCCCTTCATGTTTAGGTTCAGAGCAATTCCTACAGATAGCCTCAGATGAACACGAAGTCTTATGGTACCCCAATAAGCCACAGTTGTAACAGATTAGCGGCTTTGGGATGTACAATCTTTGGTACAGAAAGGTAACCTATAAATAGTCGCTCAGGAAGATTTGGATGTGGCGATAAATGAAGAACACGTTTGCCCGTTTGCTCTTCTAATATTCACAACCATCTGACTCATTAAATCAGAAACTATTTCATTATCGGGAAGGTCTTTAATTTCATCGCAGAAGAAAACTCCATTTGTATAATTCAATGTGCTCTGAGGTTCAATAGCAATTGGAATATCGTAAAAAGTTTTTTTCTTGTAAGAGGTTATTAGCCGTTGAGTCATTCGGACAATCCAGAAGTAGCATGCCATTCCGGAGTTTCTTAACCTTTATCTGGTTGGAGAAAGTACAGACCCACTTGTGAATCTGAAAAGGGTTGATTTGGGTAAAGTTTTTACTTGTCTGAAGAGTTATAACAATTGAAAAACGGGGAGTACTCCTCAATGTGAATTTGTTTTCTTCATTGGACTCATACCAGTTTTTTGAGTTTCCCTGTTTATCTTCATTGCAAGTAGTTGCATTTTGCACCATTTTGTGTGACCTATGTGGCTCACTGTAGCTGATATTCACTAATTTTTGAAGATCAACGTTTTCATAGTAATTTTCACGCTTTGCTAACATATGTTCTAAACGAGGTGTATATTAAAAACTAAAGCGGAAGCCGACAATTTTGTTGGGCACTAACGATTGAACTGAAGTTAACAAAACTGGATATGTGAATTAGCATTAATTCTTTGATGATTATAAGCTACATTAAAGTCCAAACTGTGTTGTGTCCGTCGAAAATGAGCGAAGTGTAAATACTCTAAATAGACTTGTTTTGTGTAAATATTACATCCTCGTGATGAAGAGGTTATTTTGTGATTGTTCTTAATATACAAGTTGAAAAGCGAACAGAACTATTTATTTCACCCCACTCAGTCAACTAAATTGGTGACCCCGACGCGATCTCTACGCTCTGACGCGATATCTACGCCCCGACGCGATCTCTACGCTCCAACGTGATCTCCACGCTGCGCCAGTGATACATTTTTTTCATCATGTCCAATTCAGATTTCTTTGATATTTTTACAGTGGACGGGGAAACTTCAAACAGGTTAGGCCCAGTACAGATGGCACAGCAAGTCGAAGCTACTTCTGCTGCAACAATTAAAGCCCAGCTCCCGGCATTTTGTAAATACAACCCGGAAATTATTTCGTACAATGCGAAGCTGTTTTCGCTCTTTATGACATCCGCAATTCAATTTAGCTATTCAGATTCGTGGATAGGGAAGCTGTCCGAGTTGTAATAGACTTGGTTAGGTCTCCTCCAGCGGAACGCCTATGAGATTCTAAAGGACAGGTTAATTGGCAGTTTCGGTGAATCTGATAACTTCCGTATCAGGAAGTTACTAGAGGACCAGCGCCTGGGAGACCGTAAACCATCACATTTTTTTCGTGACCTCCAACATTTAGGAGGTAGGTTCCATAGTTTCTGATGACCTCCTTAAGTCTCTCTGGCTTAGAGGGCAGCCCGACGGGATGCAGGCCGCACTAGTGGCCACGCAGCAACAAGACCTGACTAAACTTAGCAATATCGCCGATCGCATTTCGGAAATTTATGAACCGAGAGTTTGTGAGGTAGCGACTGTTAAGACTTCCCACGCAACTGCGAGGCTGCACCGAGCTGCTAAATAAACACAGCTCCATCACTCTTCCGACAAATTACATGAAGAAGCCGACTCACTCCGTTGTTCATTATATTTAAACGCGCGGCGCACCGGTTACCGCGAAAGCGCATAGACTACCTCCTGACCAATACGCGGCCGCGAAACGGGAATTTGAGCAGATGATGGCGGAAGGTATCTGTCGCCCGTCTAACAGTCCTTGGGCGAGTCCATTACACATCGTGCCAAAAAAAGACGGAAGGATTAGGCCCTGTGGGGATTACCGTCGCGTGAACGAGAAAACTATCCCCAACCGTCATTCAGTTCCAAATATCACCGACTTTAATATAAATCTCCACGGAAAGCGGATATTTAGTAAATTGGATTTGAACAAAGCTTACTATCAGATCCCAATAAACCACGAGGACATTGAAAAGACGGCCGTTAGTAGAATTTTTCTACCATGGACTCACCATTAATCTAGTGTGTATTCGCCGTGGAAGAGATTGAATTCCTAGGGCATCGGGTGAATCAGCATGGTGTCACCGTCATACCTGATAAAGTCGGAGCTATCACGAATTTTCCACGCCCATCGAACGTCAGTGAACTCCGACGATTCTTAGGTATGGTCAATTTTTACCGGTCGATGCATCCCCCACGCAGCAGAACTACAAGGCTCGCTGAACGCATACATGTGTGGATCAGAGAAGAAGGACAAAACTCCGATCACTTGGAATGAGGAGAGTATCAAGGCCTTCGAGGGTTATAGAGATGCTATTCGCAACGCGGCCGTGCTCATCCAAAGCCCAATGCAGAATTAGTACTGGCCTGTGATGCTTCTAACGTCGCCATGGGAGCAGCTCTACAACAGCGGGACTCAGATACATAAAACCTCTGGGTTTCTTTACGCGTAGTTTTACCTCAGCGCAACGCAACTATTCCACCTATGACAGGGAGTTACTTGCAATTCATCGGGCCATGAAACATTTCCGCCCATACTTCGAGGAACGACATTTCACAATATTGACTGACCATAAACCTCTGCTTTCTGCATTTCGACAGAAGCCAGAAACCTCCACCCCAATGCGAATTAGAGTACTGAACTACATTAGTCAGTTCACCACAGAGATCCGCCACAGGTGTGGGGGTTATAAGGGAGGCCTGAAATAAAAATTCGCGATATTTCATTGTCTAATTGTTTTTCGACAAACATTCACATAACAAAAGTTGTTTACTTTGATATTTAGATTAACTTTTGTTTTATACATTTCTCCAGGAACAATGTGTGGAGAAAGTAATTTGCGTAGAAATATTATATTATAGAAAAATTAATTCAATCTATTTTAATATTTTGTCCTTAATAACTGTAATCTATGCATAATGCACAGGAGAAGGGAAATATGAGCATTTGGAGGATAGTGAAGACTTACATAAAAATTAATTTTATTATTAACAAATGCCAACAACGGGTATTAACCCTAAACACTGGGACGGGTAAAGGTTAAAATATTGTGCAAAGTAAAGCCTTGCCAAAAAAATACCATCACAATTCAGCCTCAAATCAAATCCCGGGCGAAGCCGGGTATCTGAGCTAGTATATATATATACTAGCTAAGGTACCCGGCTTCGCTCGGGAAATGATTTTAGGCTGAATGATGATAGTATTTTTTTGGGCAAGGCTTCAATGTTTACAACTACACTTCCCGTCTGGGCGCATTGTTTTCCCGTGAGGGTCAGGCAGGCAACGTATAGATGAGAAATATTAATTTTGAAGAATAAATAAAAATGTGTTCCTAATCTATCCCTCTCCACTTTTCGAACTCACCTTTTTGAATACTTCAAACCATAATCGTGGATAGCATTTATTACAATTAAATATCCTCTATAAACTTATTTCCTGTCAAAAACCAATCCGAGCACATATAGTTTAAACATAGTTTTGTACATTAGATTATATTCGTAATAGTAGAGCCCAGTGGAAATCATTTCCAGTAATGCCAGCATTTCACAGGAAAATAAATTAACTCAATTAACTGTTTAGGCTCCGACCTCCTTCCGCTCCAGCATCTCCATAGTTTTCCTTAAAATATTGATTCAAAGTATTATTTTATTATTCATTTGAGGCTGAATGGTGATGGTATATTATTGGCAAGGCTTTACTTTGCACAACATTTTGACATTTACCCGTTCCAGTGTTTAGGGTTAATTCCCGTTGTTGGCATTTGTTAATAATAAAATTATGTTTTTTATGTAAGACTTCACTGTCCTGCATATTGTCATATTTCCCGTCTCCTGTGCATTATGCTTAGATTTGAATTAATAATTAGAAAATATTGACATACATTTGAATTATTTTTTTCAGGAGAGGTACCTGGTAGTTCATATTGAAATGAAGTGTTGAGCAAATTTCTCTAAATAACAAAATAAACAATTTTTGTTATGTGCATATTTACCGAAACCCCAATAGGAAATCATTATTATTAATTTCAGGCCCCTTTATAACCCCCACTCCTGCCCGTCCCTAGAAATGTTAGTATGACTTATTATAAGGAAGGCGTTAGTGCTAATACACATACTGAGTGTTTTATTTAGTTCGGTTGAGTCTTTTGTGCCAAATAAAATTGTTGTCTCCCGCTATAATTTTCAGCATATAACGCCTTTATACTTCGGTATACGATGATAGTGTATATAAAAAAGTTTCTCTAAATAACAAAATAAACAACTTTTGTTATGTGCATATTTGCCGAAAATGCAATAGGAAACGAAATATCACTATTATTAATTTCAGGCCTTCCTAATAACCCCCACTCCTGCCCTTCCCAAGAAATGTTAGTATAGCTTATTATAATGAAGGCGTTAGTACTAATTCAGATACCGAGTTTGGTTTAATTCGGTTGAGTCTTTTGTGCCAAATAAAATTGTGGACTCCGGCTATAGTTTTTTGCGTATAACTCATTTATACTTCCGTATACGGCAAAAGTGCATATAACAAAAGTTTCTCTAAATAGCAAAATAAACAACTTTGATTAAGTGCATATTTGCCGAAAATGCAATAGGAAACGAAATATCACTATTATCAATTTCAGGCCTCCCTTATAACCCCCACTCCTGCACATCCCTAGAAATGTTCGTATAGCTTATTATAAGTAAGGCGTCAGTGCTAATTCACATACCGAGTTTGGTTTAGTTCGGTTGAGTCTTTTGTCCCAAATAAAATTATGGACTCCCGCTATAGCTTTTAGCGGAAGTATAACTCATTTATACTTCCGTATACGGCAAAAGTGCATATAACAAAAGTTACTCTAAATTACAAAATAAACAACTTTTGTTATGTGCGTATTTGCCGAAAAACAAATAGGAATCGAAATATCGCTATTTTTAATTTCTGGCATCCTTTATAACCCCCACTCCTGTTCGTCTCAGAGGATATAGTGAAATTTCGCTATATATATATATAAAATTGTAACCTCTGTCTGTACATTGATTTTTTTCGTGAAATTTCACGATAACTTGTCGTTTCACATGTCATAGACACAAAAACTGCATTTTGTTTCTTTCGTGTATGTTTGTTTGTTTGTTTGTTTGTTTGTTACCTTTTCACGCATAAACGGCTGAACCGAATTTTATGAAACTTGGTATGTATATTACTACTAGCCCAACTTAGACTTTAGGCTATATTATTATTCTCTAAGATAAACAGGAGTGGGGGTTATAAGGGAGGCCTGAAATTAAAAATAGCGATATTTCGTTTCCTACGGGTTTTTCGGCAAATATGCACATAACAAAAGTTATTTATTTTGTTATTTAGAGTAACGTTTGTTATATACACTTTCGCCGTATACCGGAGTATAAATTAGTTATACGCTAAAAATTATAGCGGGAGTCAACAATTTTATTTGGCACAAAACACTCAACCGAACTAAGTAAAACTCGGTATATCTATTAGCACTAACGCTTTCATTATAACAAGCCATACCAACATTTCTAGGGACGGGCAGGAGTGGGGGTTATAAAGGAAGCCAGAAACTAAAAATAGCGATATTTCGTTTCCTATTGGTTTTTCGGTAAATATGAACATAACAAAAGTTGTGTACTTTGTTATTTAGAGTAACATTTGTAATATACACTTTTTTCGTATACCGAATAATAAACGAGATATACGCTAAAATCTATAGCGGAAGTGAACAATTTTATTTGGGACAATAGACCCAACCGAAATAAATAAAACTCGGTATGTGTATTAGCACTAACGCTTTCATTATAACAAACCATATCAACATTTCTAGGCACGGGCAGGAGTGGGGGTTATAAGGAATGCCTGAAATTAATAATAGCGGTATTTCGTTTCCTATTGGTTTTTCGGCAATTATGAACATGACGATAAACAAGAACATTTCAATTGTATGAAGCATTTTAAAAACAATTACCTAGCGGTTTCATGAGGAGCAAAGTATATTACTCCCCCCCCCCTTCCACTGTCTTTCACTGGAACATTAATTAATCGGAAGTAAGTAATTTCATCCTTTAATGTGTTTAAAACATCAATTAATTCACAAAAAACGAAAGTATTTAAACATACATAATTAGAATTGAAAATAGAATCTGAATATAAGGTAATGTTAGCGGAATTGAGAGTTAGCCGTTAGTCATGTTCTGTTGGTTAACCTGGAGCGTCAGGGACGGGTGGGGAGACCTTCCTGTAATCTAGAACCTTTCTCACTCCTTCTTTCTTTCCTCAGTTGTTTTACATACTTTTTTCGTATACCGTATTATAAACGAGATATACGCTAAAACCTATAGCGGAAGAGAACAATTTTATTTGGGACAAAAGACCCAGCCGAAATAAATAAAACTCGGTATGTGTATTAGCACTAACTCTTTCCTTATAATAAGCCATACTAACATTTCTAGGGACGGGCTGGAGTGGGGGTTATAAGGGAGGCCTGAAATTAATAATGGTGATATTTCGTTTCACCACAATATTTTGTGCTTAATAACTGAGATCTATGCATAATGCACAGGAGACGGGAAATATGAAAATTTGGAGGACAGTGAAGACTTACATAAAAAATTAATTTTATTATTAACAAATGCCAACAACGGGTGTTAATCCTAAATAGTGGGTCGGGTAAAGGTGAAAATATTGTGCAAACTAAAGCCTTGCCAAAAAAATACCATCACCATTCAGCCTCAAATGAATTCCCGGGCGAAGCCGGGTATCTGAGCTAGTATATATATAAAATAGTAACCTCTGTCTGTACATTGATTTTTTTCGCGAAATTTCACGATAACTTTTCGTTTCACATGTCATAGACACCATAACTGCATTTTATTTCTTTCGTGTCTGTTTGTTTGTTTGTTTGTTACCTTTTCACGCATAAACAGCTGAACCGAATTTTATGAAACTTGGTATGTATATTACTACTAAGCCAACTTAGACTTTAGGCTATATTAATATCCTCTGAGACGAACAAAAGTGGGGGTTGTAGAGGAGGCCTGAAATTAAAAATAGCGATATTTCGTTTCCTATTGGATTTTCAGCAAACATGAACATAACAAAAGTTGTTTATTTTGTTATTTAGAGTAACTTTTGTAATACACACCTTTTTCGTATACCGAATTATAAACGGGATATAAGCTAAAACCAATAGCGGAAGTGAACAATTTTATTTGGGACATAAGACCCAACCGAAGTAAACCAAACTCGGTATGTGAATTAGCACTAATGTCTTCCTTATAATAAGCCATACTAACATTTCTAGGGACGGTCAGGAGTGGGGGTTATTAGGGAGGCCTGAAATTAAAAATAGTGATATTTCGTTTCCTATTGGGGTTTTGACAAATATGCACATAACAAAAGTTGTTTATTTTGTTATTTAGAGAAACTTTTGTCATATACACTTTTGTCGTATACCTAATTATAAAGGCGTTATACGCCAAAAAGTGATAGCAGAAGTCAACAATTTTACAATATTTGGCACAAAAGACTCAACCGAACTAAACCAAACTCGGTATGTGATTTAGCACTAACGTCTTCCTTATAATAAGCCATACTAACATTTCTAGGGACGGGCAGGAGTGGGGGTTATAAGGGAGGCCTGAAATTAAAAATAGTGACATTTCGTTTCCTATTGGGGTTTCGGCAAATAAGCACATATGAAAGTTGTTTATTTTATTATTTAGAGAAATTTGCTGAACAATTCTTTGGAACTACCAGGTAACTCACCGGGAAAAATTAAGTCAAATGTATGTTAATATTCTGTGCTTAATAATTCAAATCTATGCGTAATGCACAGGAACCGGGAAATATGACAATATGGAGAACAGTGAAGTCTTACATAAAAAAATAATTTTATTATTAACAAATCCACAGAAACAACGGGTATTTAAACTAAACACTGGGACGGGTAAATGTCAAAATATTGTGCAAACTAAAGCCTTGCCAAAAAAATACCATCACCATTCTGCCTCAAATTAATTCCCGAGCGAAGCCGGGTATCTGAGCTAGTATATATATAAAATTGTAACCTCTGTCTTTACATTGATTTTTTTCGCGAAATTTCACGATAACTTTTCGTTTCACATGTCATAGACACCATATCTGCATTTTGTTTCTTTCGTATATGTTTGTTTTTTTGTTTGTTTTTTTCCTTTTCTCGCATAAACGGCTGAACCGAATTTTATGAAACTTGGTATGTATATTACGACCAACCCAACTTCGACTTAAGGCTATATTAATTTTCTCTGAGACGAACAGGAGTGGGGGTTATATGGGAAGCCTGAAATTAAAAATAGTGATATTTCGTTTTTTATTGGTTTTTCGGTAAATATGCACATAACAAAAGTTGTTTATTTTGTTATTTAGAGTAACTTTTGTTATATACACTTTTGTCGTATACCGAAGTTTAAATGCGTCATACGCTAAAAATTATAGCGGGTGTCAACAATATTATTTGCCAAAAAAGACTCAACCGAACTACATAAAACTCGGTATGTGTATTAGCAGTGAGGCCTTCATTATAATAAGCCATACCAACATTTCTATGGACGGGCAGGAGTGGGGGTTATAAGAGAAGCCTGAAATTAAAAATAGCGATATTTCGTTTCCTATTGGTTTTTCCGCAAATATAAACATAACAAAAGTTGTTTATTTTGTTATTTGGAGTAACTTTTGTAATATACACTTTTGTCGTATACCTAAGTATAAATGAGTTATACGTTAAAACTTTAGCGGGCACTAACGGCTGAACCGAACTTAACAAAACTCGGTATGTTAATTAGCATTAATTCTTCCATGATTATAAGTTAAATTAAAATTTTTAGGTTCGAACGGGAGGGGGGTTAAAAGGGAGGCCTGAAAGAAAAATTCACCATATTTACATGAATAAGAGACGGGAAATATAAAAATATCGAAGACTGCGAAGCCTTATCGAACAAATAATTCTATTATTAGCAAATCCACGGCAAAGATGGGTATCAATCCTAAACTCTGGGACGGGTAAATGTCAAAATATTGTGCAACGTAAAGCCTGCTAAAAAATACCATCACCAATGAGCCTCAAATGAATTCCCGGGCGAAGCCGGGTATCTGAGCTAGTATATATATAAAATTGTAACCTCTGTCTGTACATTGATTTTTTTTCGCGAAATATCACGATAACTTTTCGTTTTACATGTCATAGACACCATAACTGCATTTTGTTTGTTTCGTGTATGTTTGATTGTTTGTTTGTTACCTTTTCACGCATAAACGGCTGAACTGAATTTTATGAAACTTGGTATGTATATTACCACTAGCCCAACTTAGACTTTAGGCTATATTAATGTTCTCTAAGACAAACACGAGTGGGGGTTATAAGAAAGGCCTGAAATTAAAAATAACGATATTTCGTTTCCTATTGGTTTTTCAGCAAATATTTCCATAACAAAAGTTGTTTATTTTGTAATTTAGAGTAACTTTCGTAATATGCATTTTTGCCGTATACAGAAGTATAAATGAGATATACGCTAAAAACTATAAAGGGAGTCTACAATTTTATTTGGCACAAAAGACTCAACCGTACTAAACCAAACTCGGTATGTGAAATAGCAGTAACGCCTTTCTTATAGTAAGCCATACTAACATTTCTAGGAACGGGCAGGAGTGGGGGTTATAAGGAAGGCCTGAAATTAATAATAGTGATATTTCGTTTCCTATTGCATTTTCGGCAAATATGCACATACCAAAAGTTGTTTATTTTGTTCTTTAGAGAAACTTTTTTTATATACACTATCGTCGTATACCGAAGTATAAAGGCATTATACGCTAAAAATTATAGCGGGAGTCAACAATTTTATTTGGCACAAAAGACTCAACCGAACTAAATAAAACACTATGTGTTATGTATGTGTATTAGCACTAACGCCTTTCTTATTATAAGCCGTACTATTTCTAGGGTCGGGCAGGAGTAGGGGTTATAAGGGGGCCTGAAATTAAAAATAGTGTTTTCCCTAACAAAAGTTGTTTATTTTGTTATTTAGAGAAATTTGCTCAACACTTCTTTTCAACATGAACTACCAGGTACCTCAAGTGAAAAAATTGATTCAAATGTATGTCAATATTTTCTCATTAATAATTCAAATCTATGCATAATGCACAGGGAACGGGAAATATGACAATATGCAGGACATAAAAAAATAATTTTATTATTAACAAATCTACAGAAACGACGGGTGTTAACCCTAAACACTGGGACGGGTAAATGTCAAAATATTGTGCAATGTAAAGCCTTGCCAAAAATATACCATCACCATTCAGCCTCAAATGAATTCCCGAACGAAGCTAGTATATATATAATTTTGAACGGACCTCATTTTCGTCATCTCCTGGGTAGGTCATTTGAAGAAATTTTTCGAAAACCGCGTCATGAGTACGACCTCAATAGCTGATTTCCCTTAAGGGAAATCTGCTAATACCATCAAGAGTCAGTCAAGAATGATTTCCTGGGCAACGCCGGGCACCTTAGCTAGTATATATATAAAATTGTAACCCCTGTCTGTACATTGATTTTTTTCTCTAAATTTCAGGATACTTTTTCGTTTGATATGTCATAGACACCATAACTGCATTTTGTTTATTATAACTGCATTTTGTTTAATATATTTACCCAACTTAGACTTTAGGCTATATTAATATTCTCTGAGACGAACAGGAGTAGGAGGGGTTATAAGGAAGCCTGAAATTAAAAATAGGGATATTTCGTTTCCTATTGGTATTTCGGCAAATATGAACATAATACCACCAACAACAACATAACAAAAGTTGTTTATTTTGTTATTTAGAGTAACTTTCGTTATATACATTTTTTCGTATATCGAATTATAAACGAGATATACGCTAAAACCTATAGCTGAAGTGAACAATTTTATTGGGCACAAAAGACTCAACCGAACTAATTAAAACTCGGTATGTGTGTTAGCTCTAACGCCTTCATTATAATAAGCCATACCAACATTTCTAGGGACGGGCAGGAGTGGGTGTTGTAAGGGAAGCCTGAATTTAAAACTAGCGGTATTACGTTTTCTATTCTTTTTTCTGGAAATATGCACATGACAAAAGTAGTTTATTTTTTTATTTGAAGTAACTTTTGTTATATTCACTTTAGTTTTATAACAAAGTATAAATGAGATATACACTAAAACTTTTGTTATAGCCAACAATTTTTTTGGGCACTAACGATTGAACCGAACTTAAAAAAAAACTTGGTATGCCAATTAGCATTAATTCTTCTATGATTATAAGATAAATTAAAATTTTTAGGTTCGAAAGGGAGTGGGGGTTATAAGGGAGGCCTGAAATATACATTTGCGATATTTCATGGTCTATTTGTTTTTCGACAATCGTACACAAACAAAAGTTGATTACTTTGTCATTTAGAGTAACTTTTGTTTTATAATTTTTTTTTTTTGTAAAATAAGGTACGAAGCAACTAATTTGCGTACAAATTTTGATAAGCTCAGCAATTCTTTATAACAATGCAATTCAACATGAACTATCAGGTAACTCGCCTGGAAAAATTAATTCAAATCTATGTTAATAATTTGTCCTTAATAATTCAAATCTATGCATAATACACAGGAGACGGAAAATATGGCAATATGGAGGACAGTGAAATTGTTTTGGCAAGGCTTTATTTTGCACAATATTTTATTATTTACCCGTCCCAGTGTTTAGGGTCTATACCCGCCATTGCTGTGGATTAGTTAATACTAAAATTCATTTTTATGTATGACTTCACTGTCCTCCATATTTTCATATTTCCCGTCTCCTGTGCATTATGCATAGATTTGAATTATTAAGGTCAAAATATTAACCTGGATCAATAAATTCAAATCTTTAACTTATTAGTCCAGGTGAGGTGGTTGATATTGTAAAGAATTGTTGACTATATTAATATTTCTACGCGAATTACTAAATAACAAACTCTAAATATCAAAGTAAACAACGTTTGTTATTACCACGTTTATCGAAAAACAAATATGACAATGAAATACCGCGAGCTTTTATTTCAGGCCTCCCTTATAATCCCTCCTCCCGATTGGACCTACTAATTTTAATATAGCTTATAATCATGGAAGAATTAATGCTAATTCACATCCCGAGTTTTATTAATTTCGGTTCAATCGTTAGTGCTCAACAAAATTGTTGAATCCCGCTTTAGTATTTAGAGTATATCTCGTTTATCCTCTGTTATACGACAAAAATGAATATTACAAAAGTTGCTTTAAATAGCAAAATAAACAACTTGTGTCATGTGCATATTTGCAAAAAAACCAATAGAAAACGAAATACCACTATTTTTAATTTCAGGCCTCCCTTACAATCCCCACTCCTGCCCGTCCCTAGAAATGTTAGTATGGCTTATTATAATAATGGCGTTAGTGCTAATACGCATACCCAGTTTTATTAAGTTCAGTTGAGTCTTTTGTGCCAAATAAAATTGTTGACTCCCGCTATAGGTTTTAGCGTATATCTCGTTTATAATTCGGTATACGAAAAAAATATATAAAAAAAAGTTCCTCTAAATAACAAAATAAACAACTTTTGTTATATTTACATTTGACGAAAAACCAATATGAAACGAAATATTGCTATTTTTAATTTCCCCCACTCCTGTTCGTCTCAGAGAATATTAACATAGCCTAAAGTCTAAGTTGGGTTAGTAGTAATATACATAAAATTTGGTTCTGCCGTTTATGCCAGAAAATGTAACAAACATACAAACAAACAAACATACACGAAAGAAACAGAATGCATTTATGGCACCTATGAAATCTGAAACGAAAAAGTATCGTGAAATTTTGTAAAAACAATCAATGTACAGACAGAGGTTACAATTATAAATGTATATATATATTTTTTTCGCGAAATTTCACGATAACTTTTCGTTTCACATGTCATATACACCATAACTGCATTTTATTTCTTTGGTGTCTGTGTTTGTTTGTTATCTTTTCACTCATAAACCGCTGAACTGAATTTTATGGACCTCGTGTGTATATTACTACTAACCCAACTTAGATTTTAGGCTATACTAGCAAACCCGGCGAACTCCGTTTCGCCACCAGATGGCTTCGTTTTATGTAACATTTTGTTTGGTGATTAAAAGATGAAGAAACAAATTTTTTTTTTGTTTTATATTTGAAAAGGAAAAATTTTATTTCATTTCACAACAGTAATGAATTCATTTCGATTACAAAAATGAAGTGCTATTTAGTTGAACTTCTCTAAGTAAATGAAAGTGAATCCAAAGTAAATACTGAATCGAAGCGTTATACGTGTCCGCAAATTATCCGTTTCCTTGAAGTGCTCTTTGGTAAACCACATTTTTTGTTTTTTGGTCTGACGTTAACACAAACAAAGCGGATGGTTTCCCAACTCGTGAACACGCAACGTATAACTGCCCATTTGAAAAACAATGATTTTCTAAATTTATCCCGCAAACACTAAGCGATTGGCCTTGCGACTTGTTAATTGTCATTGCGAACGCAAGGCGAACTGGAAATTGCAATCGTTTGAAGTCAAACGGAAGATCAGTCGGAATCATTGGTATTCGAGGAATACATACATTTTCACCTGCGTACTTTCCGTTAATAATGGTTGCCTCAATCAAATTCGGCATAAGTCTTTGTACCGAAAGTCGAGTACCGTTGCAAAGTCGCGGTGGATTCAAATTACGCAATATCATAATAACTATACCAAGTTTGAGTTGCAAGTTATGTGGTGGAAATCCTGGTAACTCCAGAGAGTTCAAAAACTCCTTGGATAATTTACTACATCATCGGGATTTGTTATGGAATCAATGGATTTGTATGTCACCAAATCGCCAGCAATTTTTGATTGAATGGTGAAATTCAGTGCGTGTACATCATTATTCTTTGCGGCAAGAATTGCTCGTTGACTTAACCAAGCATAATTCTGATAATTCTCACTAATGTTTGGGAAAACATTTTCAATAAGAGCTAATTGAGAGTCTACAAATCGGCAAAAGTCGTTGGTAAGAGTAATTAATCCAGATGTCGCATCAACTGGGACTTTTCTATTTCCAATAGCTAACAGTTGTTTGGAAAATTGTGCAGCACTTTGATCATTTTGAAGTTGAACTCTCATATTAGTGGTTAGCGATAATGTTTTTACGTTATTCCATAAAGGTGATGCCTTCAGGCAAGCATTCAATTCATCTGCAGGCGTTCCACGGGGAATTACTGGCAACGTCTGCCTGAAATCGCCTGCCAACAATATCATCAAGCCGCCAAAGATGTTGTTATTTCGCCGAAGATCCTTCAGTGTGAAGTTAAGTGCTTCAAGTGATTTCTTATGTGCCATTGTCCATTCATCCCAAACAATGAGCTTGCATTGCATCAACAATTTTCCAATTGCACTGGATCGGGAAATATTTCATGTTGGAGTATCAATTGTGTTTAAATTGAGTGGCAACTTAAGCGCAGAATGTGCAGTACGACCGCTATCTAGAAGAGTCACCGCAATTCCAGATGATGCTAACGCCAAAGCTATGTCACATCTTGATCGAATAGTGGCCAAAATCAATGAAACGACAAATGTTTTCCCTGTTCCTCCAGGTGCGTCCAGGAAGAATAGACCACCAGTATTATTGTCCACCGCTTGCATTAATGTTTCGTATACTTGTTTTTGCTGTCTATTCAGCAACGGCACATTATTTCGAATGAATTCCTGCAATGTATCAACATTGCATTGCAGCTCTCGATTTAATTCTTGGTTGAATGCATCGTGCATCGATCGATTTGGCGCAATCATTACTACTTCAATCAGTAGCTTGTTTGCAATAGTCAAGCATTGATCCTCAATCAGAATCAATCCTTCATACGCATTTGATGAAACAACTGAATCCGCAAGTGTTAAATCCCAATGAGAATCGTTCTCCAGCAAACCCAATAGTTGACATGATCTCAATATGTTTGGCATTGGTGGCCATTCACAGTTTTCAAATGCGCAAATGATTTTGGTCCACGTACATTTACCAACAGCAGTCGCAATTAAAAACATTCATCATTTCTAGGATGAACAGTATACATGCGACCTAGAGCATCAGTGGAAAACACCTGTGGCTAATCTGGAACTGGGGTTCCTTGTTTGCGACGTTGGAATTTCTTTGTTGATTGATTCCAAGTGTAATACTTGCGCATTTCAACGTACATCAGCGTCGCTGCGAATGGATCTGCTTCACACATTGCAAAGAAGCTAGTCAATGTTGTCGATGGTGGTCTCTCAGCTCGTTGTGCCGCAGTGAAGTAAGCTCTTTGGCCATTTTCCAAATGCACTGCTAAATGTACAACTGCGGGATATCTTTCATGAATTTGAAATGACAATAATCGCCACAGTGCTTCATTAGTACTGACGTATCTGCCCATTTGGAAGTTGCTGATTTCGTCATTCGCATTTTCCGACGCAATACCAAACACAGCCATGTCGCTGGCTTTTGTGACGTACTTGCACAAATATTTGATTGATTTGGCCGAATGACAACTCTCAACGTTTGCATGTGTTTCGAAAATTCGTGATAGCAGCGGGCAATATGGTACAATGAATTCATTTCCGATCTCAATCTCTTGATTTTGAACTTTAACTTTGATAGTTCGACCATTATCTTCTTTTGAACGCCGACGATAAACTGGATATCCATCGTTCCCTGTGACTGTACAGCAACTAACGGTCGCGGGTATCGTTTTGTGCACTTTCCAATGTCTCGTGATTTAGTTGGTTCGCCAACAATAATTGCAGCAACATCATTAACGGTGGGTGCATTGAATCTTCGCACATGCTCACCTGTTGGGTACAATCTGCTTTTATGACAAATTTGTGCGTATCCGATGGCATTCGTTCCAATGCTGTTTTGAACATATTAACCACAGCATTATTAGCGTGAAAACATGCTTGCAACTGTTCAATAATTCGTCTCTTTAACTGTTGTGTTCCCTGTATATTGCACCGCACATTCAGCTGATCCGCCATCGACGAAATGAAATATATTTGCAGAAATTGATGCGGTTCATCTGGTGTTGGCACCATTGAACCATGCAAATGATATATTTGTCCTTGTATCTGTAATTGCAAACAATCATTTGTTGAAGAATACGGTGTAACTTCTGATCGTGTGATGGTGTAGTGTGTGGTGTATATGTAGTTGTTATGTGTTGCAATTCATTGTGTTGGTGTGAGTGATTGGTTATGTGTGTTGTATCTTTTACCTTGCAAGTCGGCATGAAGCCGCCTTCTCGAATGATATTAGCTCCAAAGGAAGTCATGCGAAAACAGTTATTGTATTCAAGGAAGTGAAGAAAATGGCTGGAATCGGGATTTTGGACTATGGACAGAGTGGTGAATTTAACCTCAAATGCATGATCCACATAATTTATACAGTTCAACTTACCACCTTAATGACAAATGCCTGCTGTTGAAATTGAATAAAAATTTGCACAGTACACGTGATTGATTTGATGGTTTCCAATTGAAATGTTAGGAAGCGAATAACTTATTTTTTTTACTTTTTTTTCACAATTTCACTGTGAACACAATACCGGTTTGTCACATGAAATTAACTGAGCAGAGAACAATGAGTAGCTGTCAAACAATGTATCACGCACCGGCGCCATTTACTTAAAATATTGGTTTGTAGTACATGCTATGTATCAGAGATGGCACTGTATGTGAAAAAAGATTTTCCCGCTTTTCTGTTGAAATTTTTCCTGAATTTTCATTGCTATAAACCTCACGGAGCCCGAGACCTTCCAACGAGTGCAAAACCGTGGAAATCGGTTCGTGCGTTCTGGGGTTATAGCGTCAGGAAGGAAAACCCGACTTATTTTTATATAGTAGATTAATTTTCTCTGAGACGAACAGGAGTAGGGGATATAAGGGAGGCCTCAAATTAAAAATAGCGATATTTCGTTTCCTATTGGCTTTTCGGCATACACGCACATAAGAAAAGTTGTTTATTTTGTTATTTAGAGTAACTTTTGTTATATACACTTTTTTCGTATACCGAAGTATAAAAGCGCCAATACTAATACCAATGCATATACTAATACCAATACTAATACCAAAGTGTACCCTAAAAATTATAGCGGGGGTCAACAATATTATTTGGCACATAAGACTTAACCGAACTAAATAAAACTCGGTGTGTTATCCAACATTTCTAGGGACGGTCATGAGTGGGGGTTATAAGGGAGGCCTTAATTTAAAAACAGGGGTATTTCGTTTTCTATTGGTTTTTCTGCAAATATGCACATGACAAAAGTAGTTTATTTTTTTATTTGTAGTAACTTTTGTGATATTCACTTTTGTCGTATAACCAGTGGGAGGGGAGGGGGGTTAGAGGGTGTATTTTTGAAAATTCGAAATATCTCTCTTCGGAAACTGACGAATAGAACAGATAATAGCCGATCTCATCTCGTCCGTTATCCGCTCACACTTAATAAAAATGCTAATGTCTCTGTTAATATTCAGGATAGAGAATAAATGTATATAAGAATATTAACAAAATAATCAACTTTTGTCACGTGCATAATTATCGAAACACCAATAGGAAACGAAATATTGCTAATTTTAATGTTAGGGCCCCTACAACCCCCACTCCTTCTCGCCCCTAGAAATGTTAGCTTATTATCATGGAGGAGTTATAGATAATTCACATACAAAGTTTTGTTAGTTCGATTTAGTCTTTTGGGAGAAATAAAATTGTTGACTCCCCCTATAGTTTTTAGCGTGTAACTCATTTATACTTCGGTATACGACAACAGTGTGTATAACGAAAGCTACTCTAAATAACAAAAAATAAAAATGCAAATGCATTAAAGTGCATATTTTTTGAAAAAGTAATACGAAACGAAATATCGCTATTTTGAATTTCAGGGAAATTCGCTATGAGGGAAGTAACATGTATATACCCCTTATCACTTAGCCGTAGTAAAATTAAGATGGACCTTAATAAATAATATTTATATTTTTAAAGCTTTGTGGAGCAGATTAAGGAAGAATTAGGAGTTGATGGCAGGGGGGGGGGATGCCCTAGGCTATCTCCCCCCCCCCCTAATGACCAAACAATGGCGGTACAATGACCATCCTACCTTCTTCCTCTTTTATATTTATACCGAATTATGCAAATCACAATCTCGCTCTCATTTCGCTATCTAACAACCATACGTAACGTCGACTAATTACTTTTTTTGAACGTTCCATGAAAACGTTTCTGGACAAATGTCTAGCGAGCTTTCCTAGAAGACCACAAAAAAATGGTCATCAAAAACGATTCGGGCAAATTTATTCCGTTTCTCAAGCCCTACAATTTTTACAAATTTACTAAATTTGTAGTTTTTACTTAATTTTAACATTAATTCGTGCAAATGTATCTCAAATATATAATATTGATATATTTCATTTTGGGAGGGTATTCTTAGCTTATTAACGTTATCCTATTAGTGGGATGGGCATTTGAAGAAATTTAAATACTCAATAGCTCAAATCTCCTAATATGAGCTCTCACTAAGTGTAATATGAAATGTATTCTGAAGGTATATATATATATCAAAAAGTAAAATCTCTAAACCCCTTTCACGAGAGCCGAACAGTTACGGAAACGGCCGATCTAACTTTCAGAGGATTCACGAATAGAACCGACATCAGCCGATCTCATCTCGTCCGTGATACACACACATTTAATAAAAATGCAAATACCTCCGTTAATATTCAAGAAAGTGAAAAAACGCACATAACAACATTATTATTTAAATAAGATTGGTTTTATACAATTTTTCTATCCGTTGCGTAATAAAGGAGTTATTAAAATCCCTCCCAACACTAAACCTTCCCCTCCTCAGATTTCAGCCATTAACGAACTTGATCTTTCGTTTTGAAACGATTTTAGTAACGATACACAAAAATTGCGACCGCTAGAGCGTCAACAGACAAAAGCACAAATGCCTATTTCAGAAATCATTTTATTGAAAAATGATGCCATATAGAAGTGTAGCAGACAAAATTATCTTTGAAACAAGTCTACGTTATCCTATTAAAAAAGGAATGTAAAATTGTTAATATTTTCGTCATAATATTTATTTCTCACTAATTTCAAGTATGTGAGTTATTTCAACTCCTTCACATTTCTCTCTAATTCTAATATAAATGATGTTATTTGATGTTCCATATTTATTTCTAATCTTGAATATTAACCGAGATATTACATTTTTTAGATTTCAGCCTTGAGTAAATGAACCGCTTTATTTGGAGTTTATGTACTTAATATTGCCTTCATTAAACATTTACTGATTTAAACATTTGCAGATACATGCAAAGGATATTATTATGACGTCATCGATAGAGATTTATCCTTGATGGATGGAAAATGTCTATTTAATCTTTAATTAACCGTTTAATTCAACACTAAAGTTCATAGTTGTTAATGTCTGAAATCGGACCAGGTACAGGGTAAGTGGGGGAATTTCGAAAATCCATAATATATTGTTGCGAAAATTAAATACATGAATAATCCTTCAGAGAGAGAGAGAGTCACGTATTTGGAAAGTGTGATGTAAATCAAAGAAGCAGACAGAAGGTCTAGCTTCTACTAGACCCGTCCAGCCCAGCGTCGAAGGGACCAGACAATTCCCTTTTGATGTATGCCAACGACCTATATAAAGAACCGGCCAGCCGCGAGCGAGTCAGTTTTCTTCTATAGTGCTCATATGTGCGTTCGATGCTACAGTGCGACTTAGTATAGTGCGGTAAAGTGTTTTTATAAGAAGAACAGTGTTGTGCCGTGTTTAAGACAGTGCAGTTCCGCGAAGTAAAGGACAGTGCAGTGGCTTCTTTCTGTGACCGTGAATGAATTATTGGACTGTGACTCATTGAAGAACAGTGATGCTATCAGTGCATACAGTGAGTAGTAATTAAGAATAATTACCAATTGTATTGTGCATTGTGAAATAAATTGTGCAGTGATAGAAACTGTGAAACTTGCGAGTATTTAATTTTGCAATCCAAAAGAACTCTTATTAAAAACGTTTATTACTGGTTTTGGTAATAAAACGTAACAATATCCTTTGGTTTAGGTAATATTATAGAATCAATCTTGTTAAACTATTATAATCTACAATTGCCTTTCTATTCATTTTATTTTAAATATTAAGCAAGTTATATTCTTGTTTTCAGCTGTCATTTAACCCCTGCTTCTGCTCATCCAGGTTTTACTCAAATAAAGAAAATATAAGGAGGTATCATAAGAGGTCAGTAGAGATCAATCTATACTATAGCCAATATAAGGAGGTATCATAAGAGGTCAGTAGAGATCAATCTATACTATAGCCAATATAAGGTGGTATCATAAGAGGTCAGTAGAGATCAATCTATACTATAGCCAATATAAGGAGGTATCATAAGAGGTCAGTAGAGATCAATCTATACTTTAGGCAATATAAGGTGGTATCATAAGAGGTCAGTAGAGATCAATCTATACTATAGCCAATATAAGGAGGTATCATAAGAGGTCAGTAGAGATCAATCTATACTTTAGCCAATATAAGGAGGTATCAGAACGGGTCAGTAGAGATCAATCTATACTATAGCCAATATAAGGAGGTATCATAAGAGGTCAGTAGAGATCAATCTATACTATAGCCAATATAAGGAGGTATCAGAAGAGGTCAGTAGAGATCAATCTATACTATAGCCAATATAAGGAGGTATCAGAAGGGGTCAGTAGAGATCAATCTATACTATAGCCAATATAAGGAGGTATCATAAGAGGTCAGTAGAGATCAATCTATACTATAGCCAATATAAGGAGGTATCATAAGAGGTCAGTAGAGATCAATCTATACTATAGCCAATATAAAGAGGTATCAGAAGGGGTCAGTAGAGATCAATCTATACTATAGCCAATATAAGGAGGTATCATAAGAGGTCAGTAGAGATCAGATCAATCTATACTATAGCCAATATAATCTATACTATAGCCAATATAAGGAGGTATCATAAGAGGTCAGTAGAGATCAATCTATACTATAGCCAATATAAGGAGGTATCATAAGAGGTCAGTAGAGATCAATCTATACTATAGCCAATATAAGGAGGTATCATAAGAGGTCAGTAGAGATCAATCTATACTATAGCCAATATAAGGAGGTATCATAAGAGGTCAGTAGAGATCAATCTATACTATAGCCAATATAAGGAGGTATCATAAGAGGTCAGTAGAGATCAATCTATACTTTAGGCAATATAAGGTGGTATCATAAGAGGTCAGTAGAGATCAATCTATACTATAGCCAATATAAGGAGGTATCATAAGAGGTCAGTAGAGATCAATCTATACTATAGCTAATATAATGAGGTATCAGAAGGGGTCACTAGAGATCAATCTATACTATAGCCAATATAAGGAGGTATCAGAAGGGGTCAGTAGAGATCAATCTATACTATAGCCAATATAAAGAGGTATCAGAAGTGGTCAGTAGAGATCAATCTATACTATAGCCAATATAAGGAGGTATCAGAAGGGGTCAGTAGAGATCAATCTATAATACAGCCAATATAAGGAGGTATCATAAGAGGTCAGTAGAGATCAATCTATACTATAGCCAATATAAGGAGGTATCATAAGAGGTCAGTAGAGATCAATCTATACTATAGCCAATATAAGGAGGTATCAGAAGGGGTCAGTAGAGATCAATCTATACTATAGCCAATATAAGGAGGTATCATAAGAGGTCAGTAGAGATCAATCTATACTATAGCCAATATAAGGAGGTATCAGAAGAGGTCAGTAGAGATCATCTATACTATAGCCAATATAAAGAGGTATCAGAAGTGGTCAGTAGAGATCAATCTATACTATAGCCAATATAAGGAGGTATCATAAGAGGTCAGTAGAGATCAATCTATACTATAGCCAATATAAGGAGGTATCATAAGAGGTCAGTAGAGATCAATCTATACTATAGCCAATATAAGGAGGTATCATAAGAGGTCAGTAGAGATCAATCTATACTATAGCCAATATAAGGAGGTATCAGAAGAGGTCAGTAGAGATCAATCTATACTATAGCCAATATAAGGAGGTATCAGAAGAGGTCAGTAGAGATCATCTATACATATTTTGAACAAACTGTAACCTTACGTTTTCCAATATTGTATCTATTTTTTCCACTTTACTATTTTTTCGTCAATCTAGTTTATATCCACTCCTAGGTTTTTCAGATTAATGCATTCTAGGTTTGTAAACCAATTAGCCTGCTTAAAAGCTTGTGTATATGCTAATGTATATTTGTAAATAAAATTCTTGTTTTTGATCAAATTTCCAGGATAAGCTTGACTGAGATATTTATTAAAAAGGATGTACATAAATTATTTCCTACGGGAAAATGTAAGAAATATTAGAGAATAGTTATAACTCACTCTGAAGGTAGTTATGATATATAGGGCGGTTACGTGACTATGTTCTGTCAGTCAAAACTCACGTCTCTAGTTTATCTCTAAGTTTAAAGTAGTTTTGCTTTTCCTACTCTTAGCTGAATGGTAGAACTAAGAATAGAATCTGAAATATATGTACATTATACAAAGGAAAACAAGTTTGAAAACATAAATTTTCTCTCAAATCAAGTCCTTCTTATTAGCATTCGTTCCAAGATAAAGAAATCTGGATTATCTAAAATATATATTGGAAGAATGAAAAAATAGTTTTATATTAAAAGGCATTTTCTAAGGTGGTTAATGGTACGCTACATTTTTCAAATGGTGCTCAGAGTAAAGTCACCATTCTTAATTCACCTGGTAATATCGTGGGTTCGATTCCCGCCAGAGGGAAATCGGGATTTATTTAGTGGCGAACTAATTAAATAAATAAAATCCTTAGTCCACTCAGGCTGAGGTCAGATTGAAGGTTATTTAAGGAATAGTTTTAGAAAATCTCTGAAGTAAAATCTATTAAGTTTTATTTATTTGAAATTCTGTAAGAGGAAAATTGAATTTGAGAGCATTTTGATTAATGGAAACCAGCTATTGAGGTCGTGTTCATGACTTGATTTTCGAAAAATGGCCTCAAATGTACATCGATCCTACCCAGGAGAGAACGAAAATGAGCTTCGTTCAAAGCTATGTGTATATATATATATATATATATATATATATATATATATATCTATATATATATCTTATTACGTATAGATCCAATCTTATTGCAAGTGGGGGCTGAGGTTGGCCGTGTGAGTTAAGGTGTTGGTCTTAATTTCGCGTGGTAGACCTAGAGTAGCGAGTTACATTCCCTGTCTGGGCAGCAGGAATTTATTTAATGACGGAATTCATTAAATAGTCTCCTTAAGCCCACCCAGGCTAGAAAAGGGTGGTAACCTGTAGATAACCCGTCCCGGTTAGCCATAGTAGCATGAAGTGGACGTAAATACTAATAAACAAACAAACTTATTGCAAGTGTGTACAATAAATACCGTTATATACTATTTTCTCTATCTTGATTATTAACCGAGATAGTTCCATTTTTTAGTTTTCACCCACTAGTAAATTTTCACTCGTGTCATATTAAAAATTAGCTGTTATGTCATGAACCACTTTATTCGGAGATTAAATACCAAATATTGACTTCATTGTATGTTCACTGTATGAATATATGCAACTATATAGGAAATATTTATTCATCTATATCATAATCGGTAATTAACGGTTTTGTTCAACCGAACTAAAGTTCATAGTCGTTAATGGTTGAAATCAGACTAGGAACAGGGGGGGGGGGCGTTGGGGGATTTCAAAAATCCCAAATATATCCTTTATTATTGGTCGTAATATGGAATCAATCTTGTTAAACTATTGATGCTCTACAATTGCAATTCTATTTTTTTTTTTTAATTTTAAATATTTAATGCATATACTTGTTACAGCTGTAATTACAATTCGAATTTTTATTAATACTTAGAAAATATGTGTGGGAGAAGAGATGAATGGTGTGTCATAGCAGAAGGCGGGAAATCTGCTTAGGTAACGCAGCCCCTGCGTTACGGATTTTTCGTACATTACCTACGGAGCATGTGAGAGCCTGGGGAAGGTTTGACAATACTATAGAGCGAGCCCCAATTAGCCTTAGTTTACGCTGATTATGGTTTGTGAAACCATCAACCTAAGTCGAGTGGAAAGGCGCAAATTACTTGAGCCAGTCTCATAGTTACGTCACTACCCAGAATAGGGAGCAGTTAAAAATAATTTGGTATCTATAGGTAGAGTATCCAGGGTGACGTGAATCGGTGCTCAGATATCAAATACCACTTAGGCCGTTGATGCCTGCTCCAAATAAATATGATAAATTGTCTAATTAATTTGAAGATTCCTGCTTTTGACAAGTCCAGAACTAACCCACGCCCGGTTATCAGTATTTCGAGTTGGTGTTGTCACAACTATAAGCTGGAATGCTCGTCTCTTTGATGAAGAAAGAAATTTAGTGACAGAATCATCTATTGATTATTGTTATTACGTCACCATTGTCAGCAATTGAGGTTGTACTCCTGACACGATTTTCGAAAAATTGCTTCAAATGTCAATCGATCCTACATGAGGTCCGTTCAAAATTATATAAATATATATATATATATATATATATATATATATATATATATATATATATATAAACCTGTAACCTTTGCCAGTACATTAATTTTATACTCGAAATTATACGATACTATTTTCTTTCACATGTCGCGGACACGATATCTACAATTTGTGGCTTTGGTGCCTGTTTGTTTGCTGCCTGAACTATTGAACCAAATTTTGTGAAACTTGGTATTTATATTACTACAAACACAACTTAGACGATATGGTGTACTAATATTCACTGAGACGAAAAGTCGCTGGAGAAGTACTGGGGAAGGTTAAGAGATTGAATATGGACTGAAAGGATTTTTCAGGGGCCCCAATTATGGCACACCAAGTTTCAGCCTTGTTTTAAGGGGGGTGGCACTGAACGAGTATATACGGGTGGTATCATATTTCCTCCGATATGATGACGTTGTTGAAAGGACTATGTACTATCCATAACCATTAAACGATACTTGGTAATGTCATTATAGCAAAAGACAATATGGGTTTAAACTCAATATGATTTGAGGTTGTGGCGAGGGGGGCTACGATCTCTTTCCCTCACCTATATTTTAGAATATGAATTAAATTATTTTTTGGGTAACACTGTTAGCAGATTTCCCTTAAGGGAAATCAGCTATTGAGGTCGTACTCATGACGCGATTTTCCAAAAATTTCTTCAAATGTCCATCGATTTTACACCGGAGATGACGAAAATGAGGTTCGTTCAAATATATATATATATATATATATATACACATACTAGCTTAGGTACCCGGCTTCGCTCGGAAAATCATTTGAGGCTGAATGATGATAGTATTTTTTTTTTTTTTTGAGCAAGGCTTCAATGTTTACTACACTTCCCGTCTGGGCGCATTGTTTTCCCTTGAGTGTCAGGCAGACGACTTACAGAAAAAAAAAATATTTCAAGAATAAATGAAAATAAGTCCCTAATCATTGTTTCCCGTGAGGGTCAGGTGGGCGACGTATAGATGAGAAATTTTAATTTTGAAGAATAAATAAAAATGTGTTCCTGATCTATCCCTCTCCACTTTTTAACTCACCTTTTTGAATACTTCAAACCATAGTCGTGGATAGCATTTATTACAATTAAATATCCTCTATAATGAAACTTATTTCCTGTCAAAAACCAATCCGAGCACATATAGTTTAAGCATAGTTTTGTACATTAGATTATATTCGTAATAGTAGAGCTCAGTGGAAATCACTTCCAGTAATGCCCAACATTTCACAGGAAATAAGTTAACTCAATTAACTGTTTAGGCTCCGGCCTCCTTCCGCTCCAGCATCTCCATCGTTTTCCTTAAAATATCGATTCAAAGTATTATTTTAATAATTTATCTTCCTGATGGAATTAAATAATAGTATTACCCTAAAAATAATTTCATTTATATTCAAAATATAGGTGAGGGGAAGATAACGTAGCCCTCCCTGCAAAATAAGTAATACTTTAAATCATATCAAATTTAAATGGATATTGTCTTTTTTCATAATAACATTTCTATTAACGTCTAATTGTTATGATGGTACATATTTGTTTCAATAACATCAAGATATCGGAAATAAGATAATATATTAGCAGAACCAAAGAGTTTGATCCCATAACTTCCGCTATCACTCTTTGAGGAAATTCAGCATGATTTTGTTTAAATAATACATTATACAAATTAAATAATGGAAATGCTCTTATAGTTTACATTTCTATTGGAAATAAATAGCAATGTTATTTTCTAGGAGAAATAAATAAATGAGAAGGGGACGACGGAGATATATAACCTCACTAATCCGAATCATATATAGAGTTATCATGTGACTAAAACATAAAATCATGTGTCATAATATTCAATCATTAAAAACACTTAAATAAGCACTTATAAAATTAATGACTCCCGCTATAGTTTTAGCGCATATCCCGTGTTTACTTCATTTTACGAACATAGTGAATGCAACAAAAGTTACACTAAATAATAAAATAAACAACTTTTATGTGCATGTTTCCCGAGAATCTTATAGGAAACGAAATATCACAATTTTTCATTTCAGGCCTCCCTCATAACCCCCACTCCCGTTGGGACGTAAAAATTTAAATATAACTTATAATCATGGAAGAATTAATGCTAATTCACGTACCGAGTTTTGCTAATTTCGGTTCAATTGTTAGTACCCAACAAAATTGTTGGCTCCCGCTTTATTATTTAGTGTATATATCGTTTATATACTTTGTTATACGACAAAAGTGAATATAACAAATCTTACTTTAAATAACCAAATAAACAACGGTACTTGTGTATTATATCCACCACATTTTAGTTCCACGCTAGAATGCGCTACTGAAGTGCGACGCTCTCCGAGGCTAATGAGGTTATCTTTTATTGTCGAGAGACAAAAGATCCGTTTCTCGTGGCTGTTCCTGACAGAAACGCCTCTACTCTTCTAGAGAAAATAATTCAGAATATAGCAGATGGTAGCACAATATATTCTGATTGCTGAAAAGGCTACCAAACGAATATATTAGAAAGCCAATGATTCAAACATTCAAAAGTTAATCATAAATATAATTTTATTGACCCCAACACTGGAGCACATACTCAGACAGTGGAGAGAATTTGGGGAAGTGCAAAGTGGTGAAATAAAAAATATCTTGGGACAGCCAGGCATCACCTTGAATCATATTTGGTAGAATTCATATGGCGACAGCACCATGGGAAAGGAAATGGAAACCCATTTCAGTGCATTTTAAATTGTATTTCCACACATTTCCCACGTAAATGGGAATAAAATGTTTTATTTTTAAAAATTGTGTTTTCTTTTATTTATCATTGTAATTCCGTAGAAGGTTATAAGGTAAGTATAACCTCCCTTGCGGAGAATGAATCGTACTACTTAAAACAGTAACGCACTCTAGCGTGGAATTAGTGGAACTAAAATGTGGTGGATATAATACACAAGTACCTAAACAACTTTTTTCATGGGCATATTTGAAGAAAACCCAATAGAAAACGAAATACCGCTATTTTTTATTTCAGGCCTCCCTTACAACCCCCACTCCTGCCCATCCCTAGAAATGTTGGTATGGCTTGTTGTAATGAAGGCGTTTGTTCTAATACACGTACCGAGTTTTATTTAGTTCGGTTGATTTTTTTGTGCCAAATAAAATTGTTGACTCCCGCTATAATTTTTAGCTTATAACTCATTTATACTTAGGTATACGACGAAAGTGTTTATAACAAAAGTTACTCTAAATAATAAAATAAATAACTTTTGTTATGTGCATATTTGCCGAAAAACCAATAGGAAACGAAATATCGCTACTTTTAATTTCAGGCTTCCCTTATAACCCCCACTCCTGTTCGTCTCAGCGAACATTAGTATAGCCTAAAGTCTAACTTGGGCTAGTAGTAATATACATACCAAGTTTCATAAAATTCGGTTCAGTCGTTTATGTGTGAAAAGGTAACAAACAAACAAACAAATAAACAAACAAACAAACAGACACGAAAGAAACAAAATGCAGTTATGGTGTCTATGACATGTGAAACGAAAAGTTATCGTGAAATTTCGCGAAAAAAATCAATGTACAGACAGAGGTTACAATTTTATCCGCGAAGTCAAGGACAGTGCAGTGCCGTCTTGTTGTGAATTTCAGTGACCGTGAGTGAATTGTTGGACTGTGTAATCTGAAGAACAGTGACGCTAACAGTGTATACTGTAAGTAGTAATTAAGAATAATTACCAAGTGTATTGCGCATTGTGAAATAAATTGTGTAGTGATATAAACTGTGAAACTTGCGAGTATTTAATTTTGTAATCCAAAAGAACTCTTATTAAAAACGCTTATTACTGGTTTTGGTAATAAAAAAACGTAACAATACATATATTCTCTATTAACCGTGGTTGAATATTAACCGAGATATGGTATTGGCATTGTAACTTTAATATAACATGAAAATAGCTTTCACAAACTACAACAACAACTGTGATAACATACAGCAATAACAAATGTAACATAGTAAAATAACAATAATTGTAACAAAACACAACAATAATTAGTTATAGCATAATAAAATTAAATAACAATAACATTGTAAATTTAATATAACATGGAAATAGCTTTAACAAACTACAATAACTATTGTGATAACATACAGCAATAACAAATGTAACATAATAGAAAAGTAATAATTGTAACAACACACAACAATAATTAGTTGTAGCATAATAATAAATTAAATAGCAATAACATTGTAACTTTCATATAACATGAACATAGCTTTAACATAATATAACAATAACTGTGATAACATATAGCAATAACAAATGCTACATAGTGAAATAACAATAATATATCAATTTTATTAGAACATAAAAAATAGCTTTAATAAAAAAAGTCCGTCACGCAGGGGCTGCGTAAACTAAGCAGATTTCCCTCGTGAAGTTTAGTAATAGATAAATATACATACTGCTAACACAACACCGTGAATAATTACAAACTGAAATAAGAAATGTTTCATCCAATTTCAATAGCCTGCCGACAGGAAGCGTTAGGTTAGAAATGTAAGCAAACGGGTCCCGCCTCACACCGGAAAGAAAAACAATTACTGAAATATATCAGAATATAACACATTAATTTTATTGAGAACTATTTACTATATCTAGTACTGTAATTAATAATGAGTCAGAATAATTGTTACCTCAATCAATAAAATTTTAGTAGTCCAAAACGTTTAGATGGGGGGGGGGAGTCACCAGGGCATATTTGCATGTATCTCGTATAATAAAGGTCTCTTGAATACAATTTTTGGTATTTAAACTTCCAATAATGTGATTTATTATGTATCAGAGTATTGTTTACGTAACATGAGTAGAAGTGGCGGTTTGGTGAAAACTGAAAAATGCAAATATCTCGGTTAATATTCAAGATAGAGAATAAATGTATATAGCAATATTTATAGTAAATTTAATTTGTAATAAGATTGATTCTGTATAATTTTTCGATCCGACATATTGTAACGGAGATATTTTGAATTTTCGAAAAACCTCCCCTCTAAACCCCCCCTCCCACCGGTCCGATTTCAGCCGTTAACGAACTTGATCTTTCTTTTTACATAAAACGCTTAAATATGAAGTTTGGTAAGGATTAAACAAAAATTGCGATCGCTAGAGCGGTAACAGACAAATATATATATATATATATATATATATATATATATATATATATATATATATATATATATATACAGTTTTGAACGGACCTCATTTTCGTCATCTACTAGGTAGGATCGATGGACATTTGAAGAAAAATGTCAAAAATTCTGTCATGAGTACAACCTCAATAGCTGATTTCCCTCAAGGGAAATCTGCTAAAATAATATAACAATAATTATAATAACGCATATCAATAGTTAAAACATAGTACAACAAACAAAAGACAATATACTATAGTAATACAAAACATAAGGCAGTGACCAAGCCAATTATAACAAACTTGAGGTTGTACTTAGCACTCCTAATGAAAACAAAGGAACTTCAGTGATGTACAATAGCTTTCAAGTATCTTTAGTCTTGGTAAGTAGAATTAACATAAACACTATCTGTTACACTCTAATAACAATGTGCAATATTATAAATTAGTGGGTGATTAGAGTAGATGTTTCCCAAGGATAGTAAAAAGTCTGTGCATAAAATTACTTGGTGTGATCTGTTTTCTAATTTTGAAACTGCTAGTATGATGGCCTGTAGTTCTGCAGTATAAGCGCTTGATTCGTCGTGTAGTTTAACTTTGTAAGTTTTGTTTTGGATAGTGGCGGCTGAGCCCGTCCCGTGTTCTGTCTTAGATCGGTCTGTGAAAATGAATAGAGTGTTAGAGTTTTGTAAAATTTTATCAGACAGCCTTGAAAGATGTCTGATAAAATTTTGAAGGAAGAGGGTTTGATTTTTGATATTGTGTTAGCTTTAAATCAATCTGATAGTTCTTTACTCTCCAAGGGGGGAGTGTAAGAGTAATGTTATGGTACATTGGTGTTTGATAAAATTGATGAATGTTGTTATTTTGAAGAAGGCGGATTAAAAGCGGATTCTGTTTGGGACAGGTTTGAGAATATTTATTTAAAAACATGTTATTTAAAAATGTATTCACACATGGTTTGTCAAATGCCTTTGACTGGGATAACAATTTAAAACTCAGCATTTGCCTTCTATACTCCAGGGGGGGGGGGGTTCCTCAGCTTCAACACATAAGCTGTCAGTGGGACTTCATCTGAAAGCCCCTGTAGCGATTCTGAGTTCTGTGTAGTGAATCGTGTCCAAATGTTTTAGTGTACTGCAGCTGGCAGAAGAATAAGCAATTCAACCGTAATCCAGCAATGACCTGGTATAGGCACGATATAATGTAAGCATTAAAAATCTGTCAGCTCCCCACTGCGTATTGCTAAGTGTCCTCAGCAAGTTCAAGGATTTCTTGCATTTGTTAAGAAGACTTTTTAAATGGGGTAACCATGTTAATTTTGTGTCTAGTGTGAGTCCTAAAAATTGTAAAGTGTTTGTGTATTTTATGGTAGTGTTATGAATATGTAAATGTGGTGGAGTGATTGTTCTTTTTTTGGTGAAGATAATGCATTTCGTTTTCTCCTCTGAAAATTTAAAGCCTCTATTTAAACACCACTGCTCTAACGAATGAATAGTTGATTGTATGTGATGTTTTGTATTATCAATATTGGAGAATGTGTGGTAAATTAGCAAATCATCAGCATACAGGCAGTAAGATACTTCTTTGGGTATACATGCAATGACTGAGTTTACAGCTATATTGAACAAAGTTGTACTCAGTACACCTCCTTGAGGCACTCCATTCTCCTGAGAGAATATTCCAGATAAAGCTGTACCAATTCTCACCCTGAAAGTTCGCTGAGAAAGGTAATTTTTAAGAAATAAAATAACTTTTCCTTGAACTCCCCATTTAATCAGCTGTGTTATTATGAGTCTCCTCCATACTCTGTCATAAGCTTTCTCGAGATCAAAGGACACAGCTAAGACACTTTTCTTCATTAAGAAAGCATTTAAAATATCACTTTCAATTCTTGCTATGTGGTGCATAGTAGAATGAGCTGACCTAAATCCACATTGATAGGGAGCTAGGAGGTTATGAGTTTCAAGGAACCATAATAACCTTTTATTCAAAATTTTCTCAACGATCTTGCAGGTGGTCAATGAGATCGGGCGATAGCTAGAAGCTTGTTTTTTATCTTTGCCAGGCTTTAATATTGGAATGACAATGGCTTCTTTCCATGAATGAGGATAGGTACCACTTTCATACATCTTGTTAAGAAAGACAGTAAAGCCGTTTTCAGATAGATTTTGAAGCATGTCATAAGTGATATTGGCTAGCCCTGGTCATGTCTTGCATGTATTGCGTAAAGAATATTTAAGTTCGTCTAAAGTAAATGGGTCATTTAATGGATGTTCATGATTTCAATTACTTGTATGTTTGTCTGTTCAGTGCGGGTTTTGTGTTCAAGGAATGATGAAGTGTAGTTTTGGTTACTGGATATTTTACTGAAGTGAATTCCGAAAATATTAGATATCGTTAGTTGGTCGGTGATAATTTTGCTATTGTGTTCTAGTCCTGTCACTGGATATCGATATTTCTTATGTTTTATTAAGTTGACTTCACTCCAGATGTCAGTTATGGAAGAGCGTCTGTTAATACTTGAAACAAAATCTACCCAACATTGCTTCTTACTCTTTTTTATGACCCACTGTGCTTTCGCCTTATAATCAATAAGATGAACATCCGTTAGTGCTCTCCGGAATAAATTGAGAGCTCTTTTCCTATCATTGACAGCTACTTTGCATTCATCATTCCACCAGGGAACAGGGCATTTTTTATATGAGGTCGGTGTTTTGGGAATGCTATTGTCAGCTGCTTTAATAATGATTGAGGTTCATTCGTCCATTGATGTACTATAATTGAATGTAGTTCGTTAGTAATATAGTTCTTGAATGAGTTCCAGTCTGCTTCTTGTTATAGTTCTGAATAATGGAGTATGGGTGTTAGTTTTTAAGTGAATTGGGAAGTGATCACTTCCAGGTGTATCTTGATCAACTTCCCAAGAAAAATGTGAGTATAAAGAAGGTGTGCATAACGTCACGTCAATGTTGGTAAGAGTTCCTGTCCTGGAGCATATATGAGTCGGCGAGTCGTTGTTAAGTGCGATTAAGTCAAATTGTTCAAAACTTTGTTGAAGTTGATTTCCTTTATGATTTGCTATTGGAGAATTCCATATTTGGGATAAAGCATTAAAATCTCCTAGGATCACAAAGGGTGTTGGTAACTGTGTCAGTAAGTCTTGTATTTCATGTACGTCAATTGGTTCCCTAGGTGGAAGATAGATGGAGCATACTGTAAATCTAAATGGGAGATGTACTGAGACTACCACAGCTTGGAGTGTTGTTCTCAACTGTATAGGTTCACTATAGGTGATATCTCTAACAAATATAGTTACCCCTCCGCATGCGCTACCTCCCAAGGAGTAATCTTTCCTATGAGTAGTATAGCCGTGTATGCTGAATTCTTCACCTAATGTCAAATGGCTTTTCCGTATGGCTATAATGTTTGGTGTGTGATCGCTTATTAGGGACTTCAGACTGCAAATATGTCTTTTAACCCCATTTAGATTCCACTGGAGTATAGTTGACTGCAAATTAAAACAAAGTAAAGTTTAATAATAAGTAAAATTGATAAAATAATAATAAAATTAAGGGTAGCAGATTGGTTTTCATTGGCCAAACTATTTCTTCTTAGTTTGACTTTTGCTAGTTCTTGGCGTTTTCTTCGAGACATTTGTAGCTTCCAGATTCCGAACGGTTCTTTTCTTCTCTTGAAAACTTCCTGCTTCAGATTCCTTCAGGTTACCAGTATTATTTGATACCATTGGTATGTTCTGGGGACTGGTAGCTGTAGTATCTGAAGCGAGTTTAGAAGGTTGTTTTTCCGGTTGTATAGGTAAAGGAGTAAGTTTCTTCAGGATTAAATTTTCTATAACCTCCATTCGTTTACTCATTTGTGAAATTATTTCGACAAGTTGAGAATGGCTTTCATTAGTCAGCAGGTTTTTACAGTTGTTATGTGCATCTCATTGCATAATCGACACTGTATTTTTTGGCATTCCCCTTCATGTTTAGGTTCAGAGCAATTCCTACAGATAGCCTCAGATGAACATGAAGTCCTATGATGCCCCAATAAGCCACAGTTGTAACAGATTAGCGGCTTTGGGATGTACAATCTTACTGGTTCAGAAAGGTAACTTATAAATAGTCGCTCAGGAAGATTTATAGTTTCAAAAGTAGCGATAAATAAAGAAGATGTTTGCCCGTTTACTCTTCTAATTCTTCTAATATTCACAACCTTCTGACTCGCCAACTCAGAAACTATTTCACTATCGGGTAGGTCTTTAATTTCATTACAAAAGAAAATTCCCTTTGAATAATTCAATGTGCTATGAGGTTCAACAGCAATTGGAACATCATAAAAAGTTTTTTCTTAAGAGGTTATTAGCTGTTGAGTCATTCGGACAATCCAGAAATAGCATGCAATTCCGGAGTGTCTTAACCTTTATCTGGTTTTAGAAAGTACAGACCCGCTGTTTGAACAGTTTTAACAATTAAAAATCGGGGAGTACTTTTCAATGTGGATTTGTTTTCTTCATTGGACTCATACCAGTTCTTTGATTTTCCGTGTTTATCTTCATTACAAGTAGTTGATTCTTGCACCATTATGTGTGGCCGATGTGGCTCGTTGTAGCTGATATTCACTGATTTTTGAAGATCAAAGTTTTTATAGTAATTTTCACACTTTGCTACCATATGCAAAATTGTTAATAAGGACAAATGTTTAGAACTAAATTATCATAAATAAAAAATACAAAAATAGTTCAATTTAACGACAAAGTTTGACTTGGTTTTACACAAATCTTACTTTTTGGGGTTGGGCCACTATTATTCTGAGCGCCTCATATAACCTGGTCGAAAACATAAACACAATTATATATAAATTTAGTTTTGGACGGACCTCATTTTCGTCATCTCCTGTGTAGGATCGATCAACATTTGAAGAAATATTTCGAAAATCACGTCATGAGTACGACCTCAATAGCTGATTTCCCTTAAGGGAAATCTGTTAAAAGAGAATGGAACAAAAGTTACTCTAAATAATAAAATAAACAACTTTTGTAATGTGCATGTTTGCGTAATCTAATAGGAAACGAAATATCACAATTTTTCATTTCAGGCCTCCCTCATAACCCCCACTCCCGTTTGGACCTAAAATGTAAATATAGCTTATATTCATGGAAGAATTAATGATAATTCACATACCGAGTTCTGTTAAGTTCGGTTCAATCACTAGTGCCCAACAAAATTGTTGTTGGTTTAGTTTTTAATATATATCTCGTTTATACATTGTTATACGGCAAAAGTGAATATAACAAATGTTACTTTCAATAACAAAATAAACAACTTTTGCCATGTGCATATTTGCTGAAAAACCAATAGAAAACGTAATACTGCTATTTTTAATTTCAGACCTCCCTTATAACCCCTACCCCTGCCCGTCCCTAGAAATGTTGGTATGGCTTCTTATAATAAAGGCGTCATTGCTAATACACATACCGAGTTTTATTTATTTTGGTGGAGTCGTTTGTGCCAAATAATATTGTTGACTCCCGCTATAGTTTTTAACGTATAACGCATTTAAACTTCGAAATACGACGAAAAAGTATATTACAAAAGGTACTCTAAATAACAAAATAAACATAAAATATAAAAAATATAATAATAAAATTAATTTTTTATGTAAGACTTCACTGTCCTCCATATTGTCATATTTCCCGTTTCCTGTGCATTATGCATAGATTTAAATTATTAAGGACAAAATATTATAATAATATACTATAATTTGAATTAATTTTTCCAGGTGAGGTACCTGCTAGTTCCTATTGTAAAGAATTGTTGAGTAAATATCTCTAAATAACGAAATATCACTATTTTTAATTTCAGGCCTTCCTTATAATCCCCACTCCTGCCCGTCTCTAGAGATGTTAGTATGGCTTCTTATTATTAAGGCGTTAGTGCTAATACACATACCGAGGGTTTTATTTAGTTCGGTTGAGTCTTTTGTGCCAAATAAAATTGTTGGCTCCCGCTATAATTTTTAGCGTATAACGCCGTTATACTTCGGTATGCGACGATAGTGTATTAAAAAAAGTTTCTCTAAATAACAAAACTAACAACTTTTGTTATGTGCATATTTGCCGAAACCCCAATAGGAAACGAAATATCACTATATTTAATTTCAGGCCTCGCTTATAACCCCCACTCCTGCCCGTCCTTAGAAATGTTAGTATGGCTTATTATAAGGAAGACATTAGTGCTAATTCACATACAGAGTTTGGTTTAGTTCGGTTGAGTTTTTTGTGCCAAATAAAATTGTTGGCTTCCCCAGTAGTTTTTAAAGTATAACTCATTTATACTTAGGTATACGAAAAAGTGTATACAACAAAAGTTACTCCAAATAATAAAATAAACAACTTTTGTTATGTGCATAATTGCCGAAAATGCATTAGGAAACGAAATATTGCTATTAGCAGATTTCCCTTAGAGGAAATCAGCTATTCAGGTTGTACTCATGACGGAATTTTCGACATTTTTCTTCAAATGTCCATCGATCCTACCTAGTAGATGAAGAAAATGAGGTCCGTTCAAAACTGTATATATATATATATATTTGTCTGTTACCGCTCTAGCGGTCGCAATTTTTGTTTCATCCTTACCAAACTTCATATTTAAGCGTTTTATGTAAAAAGTAAGATCAAGTTCGTTAACGGCTGAAATCGGACCAGTGCGAGGGGGGCGGGTTTAGAGGGAGGATTTTCGAAAATTCAAAATATCTCCGTTACTATACGTCGGATCGTAAAATGTTACAGAATCAATCTTATTACAAATTAAATTTACTATAAATATTAATATATACATTTATTCTCTAGCTTGAATATTAACCGAGATATTTGCATTTTTATTAAATCTGGCCGGCTAACGGACAAAGTGGCTTTCCCGCTAAAAGCTAGTTCGGCCGTTTCATTAACTCCTCAGCTCTCGTGAAATTTCTTTATTGTAAAACTTAACGTGGGAAATTTGCTTAGTTTACGCAGCCCCTGCGTGACGGACTTTTTTAAATTTCAGCCCTCCCTTATGACCCCCACTCCTGTTCGTCTCAGAGAATATTAGCATAGCCTAAAATCTAAGTTGGGTTAGTAGTAATATACATACCAAGTTTCATAAACTTCGATTCAGGCGTTTATACGTGTAAAGGTAACAAACAAACAAATAAACAAAAAAAAACAAACAGACACGAAAGAAACAAAATGCAGTTATGGTGTCTATGACATGTGAAACGAAAAGTTAGCGTGAAATTTCGCGAAACAAATCAATGTACAGACAGAGGTTACAATTTTATATATGTACTAGCTAAGGTACCCGGCGATGCCCGGGAAATCATTCTTGACTGACTAATGATAGTATTCTTATAGCAAAACTTCAATGTGTACAAATACACTTCACTCCACGACGTAATGTTTTTGCGAAATAGCCATTTCTGAAGGCAAATTTTGGGTATTAATAGAATAGAAATTTTAGTTATGAAGAATAAATAAAAATGTGTTCCTAAACTATCCCTCTCCACTTTTTGACTCACCGTTTTTGAATAATTCAAACCATAATCATTAATAGCATTTATTACAATTAAATATCATCTATAATGAACATGTTTCCGTTGAAAAACCAATCCCAGCACATATAGTTTAAGCATAGTTTAGCATGTAAGGTTATATTCATAATACTCGTAGTAGATCTCAGTGAAAATCATCACTTCCCGTAATACCAGCATTAAACAGGAAATAAGTAAACTCAATTAACTTTATTAGCCTCCCGTCTATTTCCGCTCTCGCATTAGAGCTATCAACATTCTTCTCCTTAAATTATTGATTCAAAATATTATTGTAATAATTTATCTACCTGATGGAATTAAATAATAGTGTTACCCTAAAAATAATTTCATTTATATTCAAAAAGCTAGTCGAGGGGAAGAGATCGTAGCCGTCCCTGCAACCTAAGTAATACTTTAAACAATCATATCGAGTTTAAACACATATTGTCTTTTGTCATAATGGCATTACCATTAACGTTTAATTTTTATGTTAGTACATATTTTTTTCAATAACTTGAAGATATCGGAAATAAGATGATATATTACCAAAATCAAAGAGTTTCATTCCCTACTACTTCCGCTATAACTTGTTGAGGAAATTATGCAAAGTTTTTTTTTTTTTTTTTTTTTTTTTAAATAATACATTACCAAATTAAATAATGGAAATGCTCTTATAGTCGAAATTTCTATTGGAAATAAATAACGAAGTTATTTTCTAGGGAAAATAAATAAATGAGGAGAAGTGGGGGGGGGGGAGAAATTTATAACCTCACTAATCCGAATCATACTTAGAACTAAATAATCAAAATACATAAGACTAAAACATAACATTATTTGTCATAATATCCCTATATTAAAAACACTTAAATAAGTACTAATAAAATCGTCGCTTCCCGCTATAGATTTAGCTTATATCCCGTATTTACTTCATTTTACGACATAAGTGAATGAAACAAAAGTTGCTCTAAATAACAAAGTAAACAACTTTTGTTATTTTGCACGTTTGCCGAAAAACAAATAGAAAAATGAATCTCGTGATTTTTACTTCAGGCCTCCCTTATAACTTCCACTCCCGGTTGAACCTAAACATTTTAATATAACTTATTATCATGGGAGAATTAATGGTAATTCACATACCGAGTTTTGTTAAGGTTGATTCAATCGTTAGTTCCCATCAAAATTGTTGGCTTCCGCTTTAGTTTATAATGTATATCTCGTTTATACTTTGTTTTAGGACAAAAGTGAGTATAACAAAAGTTACTGAATTTAACAAAATAAACAACTTTTGTCATGTGCATGTTTGTCGAAAAACCAATAGGAAACGAAATATCACTACTTTTTATTTCAGGCCTCCCCTACAACCCCCGCTCCTGCTCATCCCTAGAAATTTTGGTATAGCTTATGATAATTAAGGCGCCAACACTAATAAACATACCGAGTTTTATTTAGTTCGGTTGAGTTTTTTGTGCCAAATAAAATTGTTGACTTCCGCAGTAGTTTTTAACGTATAACTCATTTATACTTAGGTATACAACAAAAGTGTATATAACAAAAGTTACTCCAAATAACAAAATAAACAACTTTTGTTATGTAAATAATTGCCTAAAATGCAATAGGAAACGAAAGATTGCAATTTTTAATGGCATCCCTCCCTTATAACCCCCACTCCTGTTCGTCCCTAGAAATGTTAGTATAGCTTATTATAAGGAAATCGTTAGTATTAATTCACTATAGGTGAAATATTATCATAGGCTAAAGTCTAAGTTGGGCTAGTAGTAATATACATACCAAGTTTCATAAAATTCGGTTCAGCCTTGTGAAAAGGTAACAAACAAACTATATATATATATATATATATATATATATATATATATATATATATATATATATACTCGTAGATATAGTCTGTAATTTGGAGGAATTTCAAAACTTCAAAATATCTGTGTTATTATATGTCGAATATAAAACCAATCTTCTTACAAGACAAATGTACTATAAACGTTGATATATACATGTATTCTCTATTTTATTATTACCTGAGATATTTTTATTTTTTACCCACTCCTACTCACGTCACATAAACATTACGCTGTTATATAATAAAACATATTAATCGAAGCTTAAATACCAAATATTGTTTTGAAGAGACCTTTATTACTATATTGGAGATACATGCAAATGCGTTCTGTTGACCCCCCCCCCCCCTGCCGTCTCTTGTTCTTGGATTACTAAAATTAGAATGATTGTGATAAAAATAATGCTGATTCATTATAAATTACAGTACTAGATTTAGTAAATCGTTTTCAATAAAATTAATGTATCTATCTATCAATTACTGAATTGTTTTTCTTTCCAGTCAAGAATATTTCTATCAATGTATTCAGTTTTGAGAGGTTGACTAATCTGTTCGCTTACAATTCAGACGATTTCTGTAGTGAAGATTATTAAAATGTAAACTAACTGAAAGATTTCTCATAATCGTTTTTTATTTCTTCATGGTGATTAAGTGGTAACAGTTAGTAGATTTATTTTTCGTAAATTTCACCTGGGAAATGTGCTGGGTTTACGCTGCCCCTGCCTAACGGATTTTTTTATAATCTTATAAGTAGGATCAACTGTCATTTGGATTTTTTTTTTTAATTGAGTCATGTGTACAATCGCAAAAGCTCATTTCTCTTAAAGGAAATGTGCCAAAAATAATAATAAATTTCCCTTCAATAGAGTGTTTACATCCTCTTTGTAATAAAACTGTGGTTCAAGGCCTTCCTGTTACGCACACGATAACAGATAAGTAAGTTATATCTTATCGTATTCATAGCAGGGATCGATATTACTATAATGGGTCAATAGTCCTCATAGAACATTACACACACAACACACACACACACACACACACACACACACCACACACACACACACACACACAAAACACACACACACACACACACACACACCACACACACATATCTATATATATATATATATATATATATATATATATATATATATATATATATATATATATGGTGTTGTTGTTTTTTGGAGTTTTGGTGAGTGTTGGTGAAAAAATCTTAGTTCAACCCCATATATTTCAAAAATATTTATTTTCTCTCCTTCAGGGCTAAAAAATACGGGTACTACTTTACATACATATTGCACATTGTTATTAGAGTGTAACAGATAGTGTTTGTGTTAATTCTACTTACCAAGGCTAAAGATACTTAAAAACTATTGTACATGACTATTGTACCTCTGTTTACATTAGGAGTACTAAGTATAACCTCCCCAACTCAACCAAAACCAGACACCGAAACAAAATTTAAAAAATCAACAAAACCACATCACACGATAATAACAAATGGGTAATCAAACTCACACCCACAATTATACCCTCCAATATACAACAAACATTAAGTCTAGACCCCAAGGCGGCCCTACCATTCACACACAAGGACCTACCACTAATAGATATACTATCCGACATTGACTATATAGCACACATTATCAATGATAACCACACAAAAACCACAATCATAGCGAAATGCACTAACATCATAACAAACCACAACAAACTTAAAAACACAATAAAACAAGACCCCCTAAACACCCAAATCAATAAAACAAAACAATTCCTACACAACAACAAACACTTGCTTATACTCAAATCAGACTGTAATCATGGACAAACCCGAATACAACACCAAAATATTAGAGTTACTTACTTACAGACAAAAACACATACAAACAAGTCAATGGAGACCAAAAAAGAAAAAAAACAACAAATTTATACTTAAATTGCATAAAGGCTAAAAAATAGACACAGTGACAAAAAACAAACTAACAAAATACAACAGCACACCCCACAGAATATATGGCACAGTCAAAACGCACAAAGCAAACAACCCTCTTAGACCAGTCGTCAGCTTCAACAACAGCTGCACATACTACACATCTAAATACCTAACAGACTTAATCAAACCCCTAATAGTTGACCCTTACACCATCAAAGACTCCTTTCAATTCTACAATGAAATCAATACCAAAATTATACCAAACAACTACATATTAATATCCCTCGATGTAAAACCATTATTCACTAACATCCCACTGAACACTGTCGAACAACTATTATTCAATAAATGGGACAACCAAAAAGGAGATACAAATATAACAACAACAGATTACAAAGACATTCTAAATTTATGCCTAGATTGCGGATACCTCCAAGATCCAAACAATTATTACAAAATTATAGATGGACTCCCGATGGGTTGACCCGTAGCCAGCATTATAGCAGATATCATCATGACGGACCTGATAAACAATACACTCACACAACTACCATACAACATACCATTTATTTACAGATACATAGATGACCTATATCTAACCATACCCTCCACCGAAACTACAAACATCCTTACACACTTCAATGCATACCACCAAAACTCTAATTTACCACAGAAATATAAAATAACAACACACTATCATTTTTAGATACTATCACTCTAAGAAAACACAATGGTACCATAGCGTAAACTGGTGGATAAAACCACACAAAACAGACAGACATATAGACTACAACTCGCAGCACCCAATAAAACAAAAAATTAACATAGCACAAGCATTCATACACAGAGCACTCAAATTAAGCGACACAGCGTACCACAAAAAAAACATAAAATCAGTAAAAAGCATACTCAGAAACAACAACTACCCAAACAAACTCATCAACCATATCATACAGAATACATACAAAACAGGCAACCAAACACACAGCATCATACAAAACACTAATAACAACCAACTCCTATGCTCCTACCAACACAAATTTCACTCAATCACTTATGTCAGAGACTTATCTAAAAAAATAGCCAATGTACTGACTAATAATAACATAAAAATTAGCTTCAAAAATAAAAAAAAAACTGTACATAAAGCAATATATTCCAAACTCAAATCAAAAATACTTTAACCAAATAAACAGAGCAATTTTATCTACAAAATAACCTGCAAAAACTGTGAAACAATGTACGTACATAGGTGAAACCAGCCAGTACATCACCAACAGATAACAGGTGAGAAATCTGACATAAAAATAAACAAACAAAACAGTGCACTGGTCCAACACAGCATTAACAATGACCATCTCTCCATATTTAACGAATCACAAATATCGGACATAGAGCCCAACAAAACAAAAAGAATGTTCAAGGAGATGCTGTATATAGCTCTACACAAAAACACATGTAACAAAAAGACAGACATTGACAAACTCAGCACCATAATACCTGTAACATAATACCATAAACACACCTCACCACTATACAATACTCACAATCACACCATACTCATAAACATATTCACACACATAACACTCGGGCACCATCATCCCACCACAATATATATAACACCCATATCATGATTAGCATACATATGAAATATAATAATAAACGTAGTAACACACAGCAATAACAGTTGTATAATAACAAAAATAACAATAACACAGTATCTTTGGTACAACATAAGAATAAGTTTAATTATTATAATTTATTATTTAAACAACACACAACAATAATTAGTTGTAGCCTAATAAAATAACAATAACATTGTAACTTTAATATAACATGAAAATTGCTTTAACAAACTACAACAACAATTGCGATAACATACAGCAATAACAAATGTAACATAGTAGAATAACAATAATTGTAAAAACACACAACAATAAATAGTAGTAGCATAATAAAATTTTAATAACAATAACATTGTAACTTCAATATAACTTGAACACAGCTTTAACATAATATAACAATAATTGTGATAACATATACCAATAACAAATGTAACGCAGCGTAATAACAATAATATATCAATTGTATTACTACATACAAATAGCTTTAATAATAAAAATAATATAACAATAATTATAATAAAGCATGTCAATAGTTGTAACATAATTCAAAAAAAAAAAAAAACTATAATGAAACAAAGAAATAATACCAAACTAATTATAACAGACTTGGGGAGGTTATACTTCGTACTCCTAATGTAAACAGGAGGAATAACAGTCATGTTCAATAGTTTTTAAGTTCCTTTAGTCTTGGAAAGTAGAATTAACACGAACAATATCTGTTACACTCTGTACAATGTACAACAATGTGCAATATATATGTAAAGTAGCACCTGTACTTTTTAGCCTTGAACAAGAGAAAATAAATATTCTCGAAATATTGGAATGAACTAACCAACACAGACCAAAACTCCAAAAAACAACAACACCATAAATTTAATATATATATATATATATACTAGCTAAGGTAACCGGCTTCGCTCGAGAATTCATTTGAGGTTTAATGACGGTGGTATTTTTTTTGGCAAGCCTTTACTTTCCACAATATTTTAACATTTCCCGATTTATACCCGTCGTTGATGTGGATTTGTTAATAATAAAATTATTTGTTATTTAAGACTTCACTGTCCATAATATTTTTATATTTCTCGTCTCCTGTGCATGTAGTTGTTTGTTTTTTTATATAATTCATAATCACAGAAAGTATTCTCTCCGCCTAACTATGTTTGAATTAAACTTCCTTTCCCTTGAAACGGTACAAAGACCAACACTGACTGAAAACCGAACGGAAAATGTAATATACTGCGAATTTTTATTTTAGGCTTCTCTTATAACCCACCCCCCTCCCGTTTGCGTAGGTATCGGAAGTTGGGGGAGAGAGCATTCTCGGGAAGCGGGACTGCCGAGGAAAGAAAGGGATTGGAGGTACACCTCGACAAAATGGTGTTGGCTACATCCTTATCTGGACTGAGATAGAGGAAACACACTAGACTTAGTTTTCCCACCAGTCTGAAGAAGGCCATCGACTGTGCCGTGGCCCTTGATTGGGAGTTGGGTAGGGATAGGGAACCAGAAGGTCGCGAAGGTTTATTGTCACGTCACCAGCCGGAGGATGTAAGGGTAGCGCTATCTCCAGGGCTAGCCTCACTTCACCCGGATTTACTGGCCGGAATGTACAATTTTAACCCGGGGGTATTCTAGGATAGGACAACCTGGGGTGGTTAGAGAGGGCCTCTGGGGCAACTGGATACAGAATGGGCACCCATCGGAAGGAGGAAGCGGGAGAACCAAGCTAAACCAAGACCTAACGAGTTACTGCAAGCGAAGTTAAAGCACTTAGCTGCCGATGAGCTCAGGCTCTGCTATCTCTTCTGGGGACGTCTCTGGGGGACCTGGGGCTGAGGGGGAGCCTGGGTGCTCCCTATTGGTACAACTCCGAATCATTACAAGTAACGCAAAACCCGTGGTGAAGATACCTTACAGGGTCATTCAGAGAAGCCGGTCATTGCCGAGCATCCGGAAGAGATGCTCACGAAGAGAGTTATAGCGCCATCCACGAGCCCTTGGCAGGCTCCGGAGGTATTAAGAAGTCTGAAAACTGTCAGGTTCGTTATCGGTTTTGTACTGATTTCAGGGGTCTTAACACGATCACGCGTGTGGATACGTGCTAGTTACCATTTATCCAGGAAACCATGGAACGACTCGGATTATGCCAGTATTTCAGGACCTTTCGATTTGTTAAGAGGCTATCACCATACACAAACAGGAGTAAACGTCTTTCACCACGGAGGGTGAGCTTTTCGAGTACAAAAAAATTTCGTTTGGCTTGGTCGGTGCGCCGGCCACGTTCCAGAGACTGATGGAACAGCTCTTGGAAAAATTGAAGGGAGCCGGATTTTTCGTTCCGATCTCGACGACGTGGCGATCTATAGCTCCACCCATTGTCGAATATTTGCAACGTCTCGAGGAGCTGCTCACGCTGTTTCGAGGGGCTATAAGGTCAACCTACGAAAATGCACTTTCGCTGCCAGTGAGGTCACCTATTTGGGGCATATCGTTCCTGCAGAAGGCGTTCATTCCGAGGCATCGGCCGTTCGAGGGTTTCCTCAACCGCGTAGCTTCTTACGTAGTTTTTTAGGGCTGGCTAGCTATTATAGGCGATTCATTCCTGACTTTGCCAAGAGAGCGAAACCTCTAACGGAATTTACTAGAGATGGAGTAGCTTTCGCATGAGGAAATGCACAGCTAGAAGCGTTTGAAGACCTGAAGGCCACCCTGACGTCAAATCTCATGTTAGCGTATCCAGATTTTACGGCACCCTTCGTACTATCAACAGATGCTTCAGGGGTTGCATTACGTGCTGTACTATCGCAGATCCAAGGGGGCTCAGAGGGGTCGGTGTGTTTTGCCAGAAGGCCGCTGAAAAGGACCTGAGCATAACTATTCGGCTATGGAAAGGGAGTTACTAGCGAAGAAGCTCAGCCATCCTTTTTCTCCCCGTTCACATGTCTCACCTTTAAACTTATAATCATGGAAGACTGAATGCTATTTCACATACCCAGTTTTGTTTACTTCGATCCAGTTCTTACTTAATAATTAAATTCACTCCTGATCTAGTTTTTAGTGTACATCTCATTTGTACTTCCTGGTACGACAGAAGTGTATATAGCCAAAGTTAGTCAAACTTTCAACAACTTTTTTGTATGTGTACTTTTGCCAAAGAATCCATGGGAAAGGAGATATGGAGACTTTTCATTTCTGGCTTCGCTTATAACCCCCACTCAAGATCGCCTCTGAGAATATTATCTTTTTTTTACACACCGACCCCTCTGAGCCCCCTTGGATCTGCGATAGTACAGCACGTAATGCAACCCCTGAAGCATCTGTTGATAGTACGAAGGGTGCCGTAAAATCTGGATACGCTAACATGAGATTGGACGTCAGGGTGGCCTTCAGGTCTTCAAACGCTTCTAGCTGTGCATTTCCTCATGCGAAAGCTACTCCATCTCTAGTAAATTCCGTTAGAGGTTTCGATCTCTTGGCAAAGTCAGGAATGAATCGCCTATAATAGCTAGCCAGCCCTAAGAAACTACGTAAGAAGCTACGCGGTTGAGGAAACCCTCGAACGGCCGATGCCTCGGAATGAACGCCTTCTGCAGGAACGATATGCCCCAAATAGGTGACCTCACTGGCAGCGAAAGTGCATTTTCGTAGGTTGACCTTATAGCCCCTCGAAACAGCGTGAGCAGCTCCTCGAGACGTTGAAAATATTCGACAATGGGTGGAGCTATAGATCGCCACGTCATCGAGATCAGAACGAAAAATCCGGCTCCCTTCAATTTTTCCAAGAGCTGTTCCATCAGTCTCTGGAACGTGGCCGGCGCACCGACCAAGCCAAACGAAATTTTTTTGTACTCGAAAAGCTCACCCTCCGTGGTGAAAGACGTTTACTCCTGTTTGTGTATGGTGATAACCTCTTAACAAATCGAAAGGTCCTGAAATACTGGCATAATCCGAGTCGTTCCATGGTTTCCAGGATAAATGGTAACTAGCACGTATCCACACGCGTGATCGTGTTAAGACCCCTGAAATCAGTACAAAACCGATAACGAACCTGACAGTTTTCAGACTTCTTATTACCTCCGGAGCCTGCCAAGGGCCCGTGGATGTCGCTATTACTCTCTTCCTGAGCATCTCTTACGGATGCTCGGCAATGACCGGCTTCTCTGAATGACCCATATATATATATATATGTATGTATATATATATATATATATATGTATGTATATATATTTGTCTGCTAACGCTCTAGCGGTCGCAATTTTTGGTCGATCATTACCAAAATCGATATTTAAACGTTTTATGCAAAACGACAAATCAAGTTCGTTAATGGCTAAAATCAGTCAAGTGGGAGGGGGGGTTTAGAGGGGAGGATTTTTGAAAAGTCGAAATATCTCCGTTACCATACGTCGGATCGAGAAATTGTATAAGACCAATCTTATTGCAAATTACATGTACTATAAATATTGTTCTACACATTTATTCTCTATCTTGAATATTAATCGAGATATTTGCATTTTTATTAAATTTGGGCCAATAAGGGATGACTGTTTCCCGCCAAAAGCTAGTTCGGCCCTTTGCCGCAACAGTTCGGCTCTCGTATGAAGATTTTCCTATTGTATAACATCACGTGGGAGATCTGCTTAGTTTATGCAGCCCCTGCGTGACGGACTTTTTTTTATTGTATTATTTATTTATGCTGCTATGGCTAATTGGGACTTGTTATCTACAGGTTACCACTTTTTTCCAGCCAGGGTGGCACTATGGAATTCATTTGAGTCCGTCACCAAAAACATTCCTATTGCCCAGGGCAGGAATGGAACTGGTCACTCTAGGTTAACAACGTAAAATTAAGACCGACGCCTTAACTCACACGGCCAACGTGAGCACAAATATTAGTTTTACCTATATCTAAGTTAGGTTAGTAGTAATACTCGTACCGAGGTTCATACAATTTGGTTCTGTGCTGTAGGCGTGAAAAGGTAACAAACGCAGACACAAAGCTAACAATTGTTGATTTCGTAACAATTCGAAGTGAAATAACATGACTCGTTTCATGTACCGTGAAATTAAAAAAAATATTAAAGACAGACTTTACAGTTTTATATACAGGTTGTCCAAACTTCCCGTGCCACCCCTCTTAAAATGTCCGATTATTTAATAACAAACAAAGCTGAGACTTGGTGTACCATAATTGGGACTCCTGAAGAATCCTCTCCATATTCAATCACCTAACCATCTCCAGAACTTCTCCAGCGACCATAACGTTGGAATTTTCAATGGAATGTCCTACTTTTTATGGCGGATTCTTGTTGAAAATCAAATTCTATAACGAGTTTATATTGGTGAATTTTTCGATTTGAAGCATCCTTTAGCCGTAAAATGCACAAATCTTTAGTTGAGAAAGGGCACATTGTATTGAAAAATGTTTATATTTTGAATGGAATTCTCGAAAAAAAAGCATAATGAGTACAAACTCAGTAGTCATTTCCCTCAAGGGAAATCTGCTAAAAAATTGGATTACAACAAAATATGAACGTCTATAGTCAATTATGTTTTTAGAGAAAAATACCGACTACAATAGACCATAGCAGAACAGTATATAGATTCGTTCCGAGAACCCGTTGTTATCATTTTTTTTATTCCAGAATGAATTCTATTGCTATCATATTCCTCGAATATATTGAATTACATATAACTCTGGAATATATGGAACATCCTCGTGTTTCTATATAATTAAATTCATATTTGTACTGATTGTTCATATCAATTTAACAACGGTATTGATTGCTTACAGAAACACATTCAGTGATTATACGCTAAATTAAAATGGCCTTCATTTCAAAATGTATCTGAAAAGCCAAAATATACATTCCGGGAATAGAGACCGAGTGGTTCTCATCGGAGAAAGCTAATTTCTGCTCCAAGTAAAATATAATATAATAATTCGTATGTTAATCTATCTAAACATATATAAAATTGTAACCTCTGTCGGTACATTGATTTTTTTTCGTGAATTTTCACAATTACTTTTCGTTTCACATGTCATAGACACCATAACTGCATTTTGTTTCTTTCGTGTGTGTTTGTTTATTTGTTTGTTTGTTACCTTTTCACGCATAAACGGCTGAACCGAATTTTATGAAACTTGGTATGTATATTACTACTAACCCAACTTAGACTTTAGGCTATATTAAAATTCTCTGAGACGAAGAGGAGTGGGTGTTATAAGGGAAGCCTGAAATTAAAAATAGCGATATTTTGTTTCCTATTGGTTTTACGGCAAGAATAAACATAACAAAGGTTGTTTATTTTGTTATTTAGAGTAACTATTGTCATATACACTTTTTTCGTATACCGAATTATAAACGAGATATACGCTAAAACCTACAGCGGAAGTGAATAATTTTATTTGACACAAAAGACTCAACCGAACTAAATAAAACTCGGTATGTGTGTTAGCAAAAACGCCTTTATTATAATAAGCCATACTAATATTTCTAGGGACGGGTAGGAGTGGGGGTTGTATGGGAGGCCTGACTTTAAAATAGCGGTATTTCGTTTTCTATTCGTTTTTCGGCATATATAAACATAACAAAAGTTGTTTATTTTGTTATTTAGAGTAACTTTTGTGATATTCATTTTTGTCTTTTAACAAAGTATAAGGGAGATATACACTATAAACCTAAGCGGGATTCTACTATTTTATAGGGTGCTAACGATTGAACCGAACTTAACAAAACTCGATATGTGGATTAACATTAATTCTTCCCTGATTATAAGCTATATTCAAATTTTTAGGTTCTAACAGGAGTGGGGGTTATAAGGGAGGCCTGAAATAAAAATCCGCAATATTTCGTTGTCTATTTGTTTTTCGTCAAACGTGCACATAACGAAATATGTTTACCTTGTTATTTAGAGTAACTTTTGTTTTATACATTTTTTCGGAAACAATGTATGAAGCAAGTAATTTGCGTAGAAATATTGATATGCTCATCAATTCTTTCCAATATGAACTACCAGGTACCTCACCGGGAAATTCAAATCTATGTTAATATTTTGTCATTAGTAGCTTAAATCTATGCATAACGCACAGGAGACGAGAAATATGACAATTTGGAGGACAGTGAAGTCTTACATAAAAACTTAATTTAATTATTAACAAATCGACAGCACTGCCGGGTACAAACCCTTTGACACTGGGACGGGTAAATTTCAAAATATAGTGCAAAGTAAAGCCTTGCCAAAAAAAAAGTGCGTCACGCATGGGCTGCGTAATCTAAGCAGATTTCCCACGTGAAGTTTTACAATAGAGAAATTACACGAGAGCCGAGCCAGTCAAGGAAACGGCCAAACTAGCTTTTGGGGGGAAAATAACTCTCGTCAGTTAGGCTCCGAGATTAAATTAAAAACAATTCAATCTCAAAAAAACAACAAGAACACAAAAGATGGACCTACCTTTAATGATAGCAGCGCTCTGAACACTTATTACACCAACACTAAATAGTACTACAGAATATCTATTATTTGTAACACTTAATACTGCTGTGAATATTAAATAAACAAATAAAGGGCAAGTCAAATGGTAAGAACCTTCCTGGTAGCAAACAGTCTGAGTTGTAAGCAATCAGGTTAGCCAGCTTTTACCGGAAATTAAAACAATTACGGAAATATATTTGAATATAATTTATAAATTTTATTCATAACTATTTATTATATATAGTACTGTAATTAATAATAAACCAGAACAATTTTAATCACAACCATTCCAAATTTAGGAATCCGGGAAGAAAATAGAAAGGGGGGGGGGCAAAATACGATTCAGACGGTTATGAGATTTTCACATGATTAAGGAACAAGCAGGTTAGCCAGCGAAGGTTTACAATAGATAAATATACATACAGGTAACACTTCCGTGAATATTAGTGAATAATTACAAACGGCAATGAGAAATCTTTCAGTAAATTTACAATATAAGTTGATAGCCCCTACAACGTAATACGGCTGGATTATAAACAAACAGGTTAGCCAACCTTGTAGCGCAGTATCGATAGATAGACCGGAAAAACAAACAATTAAAGAAATATATCTGAATATAAAATATTAATTTTATTGGAAACTATTTACTATAGTTAGTGGAGTAATTTGAAATGAATCAAAAGAAAAAAGGGGGGGGGTTCAACAGAACGTATTTGTTTGTACCTCGTAAAATAAAGCTTTGTTAAAAACAATATTTTGTATTTAACCTAATAATGAGGTGGTTCATGAGATATCAGCTTACTATTAATATGTCCCTAGTAGGAGTGGGCGTTTACTGAAAGCAGAACTCATTACAAAAAATACAAATATCTCGGTTAATACTCATTATACGGAAAACTTACTATAAATATTGGTCTATACATATGTATAGACCAATATTTATAGTAAATGTAATTTGCAATAAGATTGATTCTATACAATTGTTCGATCCGACGTATAGTAACGGAGATATTTCGAATTTTCGAAAATCCTCTACTCTAAACCCCCCCTCCCACTGGTCCGATTTTAGCCGTTAACGAACTTGATCTTTCTTTTTACATAAAACGACTAAATTTCGAGTTTCGTAACGATCAAACAAAAATTGCGACCGCTAGACACAACAGACAAATATATATATGTATATATATATATATATATATATATATATATATATATATATATATATATATTGGATTTCAATACTTGTAGGATTTAAAGTGAGGAAAAATTATTTTAGTGTTACAGGAGAAATTATACAACTCTACGTTTAAGTCTCATAAATATATAATTTAAAAGAATGAACGCTGGAGAGGTGTTGCTAGATATTTACGGAAAACAAGTAATATGTCGGGGCTCATGTGAGTTAACGCGTTGCCCTTAATATCTCATGGTAAACCTAGAGTGACGAGTTCGATTCTCGCCTGGCCAGTAGGAAGTTATTCAGTGATGCACTCATTAAATCAAACCCGTAGTCCTACCCTGGCTAGAAAAGGCTGGTAACCTGTAGACTATTCTACAGACATAGTACCACAAAGTGGACATTAACAAATATCATTGACACTATTTTAGAAAAAGTTCTTTAAATCAGGTATCTTCAACATTATCATTTATTAGGGGAATCTTGGAGATCTAATTCTTCATTTTTATGTATTTTTTATGCTCTTTCATTTGATAATATATTTGAATGTGTGGGTGCTACGTAAAAAGAGAGAAATTAAAAAAAAATTAAAAAAACCTTTTTCGGCATTTTTCAAGTGAAAAGTTAATTTTAGAATATTCGTTACCCCATAGAGGTAATTTGATGGTTAAACTAGAGATTGAGACCTGTAACGTTTTCCTCTGGTATTTTTCGATTAAATCATCCGTTTAGCTATGAAAAGTAGTCGATAAGGTTTATTTTGGACATCCTTTTGATAAATATAATTTGCGTAGAACAGACCTCGTTTTCGTCATCGGAGGATCGCTGGACGTGTGAAGAAAAGACTCGAAAATCGCGTGATGAGCATAACCTCCATTACTATGGAGGTAAGCCTACTGGTTTCCCTCAGGGAAATTGCACAACCACCATTAGAGTAAAACAGGCCGAATCAAGAGGTTCTAATGTTTTTTGTCATTGTCGATTGATATTTAAGCGTTTTTAAGTAAAATGTATTCAGTTCGTTAATAGCTGAAATTTGACAAGTACGACTGGTAGAGGTCATAGGAGAAAGGTGTATAAAATGTGGATTAATGATAATGAATTGATAAGAGAGTTGTTTTGGTTCAGCAACTCGGTTGGAAATGGTGCAATTGGTTATCAACTCATCGATTATATGCTCTATCGATTCCACCCCTCCCCCAACCACCTGCTTATCACTTCCTCGGACCATTGACTCAACTTTCATTCGGCAATAATATGATATCCAAAGAAAACTGGAAAATGCGAAAACTATTCCTTGCACAACAACCATTGTATTAAATGCACTATTTGTTAACACAGATAGTTGGAGTTTTATCAAATTAGTCCAGCTGTTTTCATGTTACCGGTACCGAATTCAAAGCCTGTTATACGCAATGAGGTGAAGCCTCGTTACAACGGCTGGCTGTACAGACCGTTTGCATTTAGTATAGTATTTGAAGGGCCAGGGGAAAAAAAGATGAAAGTCACTTTTTCGTCGATTTTAAGATATTAGCGCTATCAAGGGGCTTTGAAGGAGTAATATCATCTGGTAGAACAACAAGGGGGGAAAAATGATGAGAATCGACCGAAATGTGCATGAAAAGATTCGGGGTAAGGGGGAAAATAGATGAATGTCACAAGCAATATTTTGCGATTCCTGTGCTGGGCAGAATAAAAATTATACCCTAATTCGTTACCTTCATCATTTAGGGGCTGAGAAACATCGTTTCGACATTGTTGAAGCATATTTTCCCATTCATACCTTGAATGAGATAAAAACATGAGTTACATCAACCAGCATACTTACGTTGAGTTGCCCGATGAATGGAGGGTTGTTATAAGAAATAGCAGAGAGAGGCCGTCGCCCTTTGCTCTGATCAACTGCCAGCAAGAACTTTTCAAGACATGGACAGAATTCTTGAATCCTATGTACTTGAAAAGTTGTCCCTTTCCCACTAGGCCCGTGCGTTGTTTAAAGGTCATGAATGAACATCCTTCAAAAATTTTTCACCGAAATACTTTTTATGGTTGTTACATTGACGCTGAAATCCTTTGGAAACCACCAAAAAGGGGAACAATGGACAACCAAAGTTCAACGACTTGCAACAACTAAAAAAATGTTTGGTTAACCCTGATGCGAAGGCGTTCTTTGAAAATTTGCCCAGCATAAATCCAGCAGCTGTTCACGATGACAGCGAAGATGTATACTTGGATTACCCAAATGAATAAATTTTCATAAAATGTTTTGTTCATTGTCAGTGAAATATAAGTTGTTCATTAAGTTTTTTTTTTTTTTCACCTTCATCATTTCACCTAGGAGCTACATGGAACTGCATATATTGATTACTAATATCTTTTAGGAATTGATTCACTAAAAAAAAAGGTATGATTATATTACAAAAGGAGTTAATAGAAATTAAACTTTATTTTTCATTTTTCTCGAAATCACTTTTTGGTCACTTTCATCTTTTTTCCCCCTGACCCTTCATTTATTAACGTCCACTTTATGCAAATGTGGCTAATTAGGACGGGTTACCTACAGGTTACCACCCTTTACTAGCCAGGGAGGGAGTCAGGATTTCATTTGATGAGCACGTCACTAAATAGATTCCTATTACCCAGAAGGGAATCGAACTCATGTTTTACAAAGTGGGTCTGAGGTTGGCGACGTGAATTAAGGCATTTGCCTTCATCTCACTTGGTTAACATAGAGCCATGAGTTCCATTCATATCAGGAATTTATTTAGTGAAGAGATCATTTTAAATAAAACCATTCATCGCAGACTGGTTGCGGGGTGGGAGTTGTTACCTGTTGTGGGAGACCACTAGCCTTAGGAGCACAAAGTGGACATTAAGAAATAACATTTCATTTAATAGTGGAAAAATGAATAACCCACATTAGAAGGATAACACCATTTCTAGTAGATATTAACTATTGATTTTGCGCTCTAAAGCAGTTTTAGCAACTACTGAGGTTGTATTCATGAGGCCATTTTCGAAAAAAGGCCCAATGATCTCGAATATTCAACATATATTCTCCACTATGAGCCATATAAATATCACTGTCATTAAGGAAAAAATATAAACTATACATAACGAAATTTAATTTCCAATAAATATTGCATATTGCCTATGTATCTTGAATAGTAAGGGAGATATTTGCATTATTTAGTTTAGATTCTTCATTAAACCTCCGTTTCTACTCAGCTCATATTAATAGTACGTAAATAATGAAAAGCTCTACCTGCATTCCTTGCTAAAACATAACATATTCTGTTAATTGTACTTTTAGTGTGTGAGATATATCAATGATGTTTGCTGATGCACTCAAATATTCTACCTTCTATGCTCCATTATTCATTTTGTTTATTCGACACCATGCTCAGTATTGCCAATTTCATTCAACACATATTAGTCGTATCATAAGTGATCTGTACCCGGATCCAGCCTACTCTATGAACACGGGCATGATTTATCCTAAACTAAGAAGCCAATCTAAACAGTAATTGACGACGAGCTTACTCGTGCTACAATACAATTCAGTTTATAACTCCTTTATCGCAAATAGGGGATGTCTCAAGTCCAAGCACGCTATATTTCGAGTGATATTGGAGTTAGAAAAAAACCGGTATCAAACAATATAGAATTATAAATATTCATCACGACTGGCTAAGAAGAGCTTTCGATTTGATTCTTAATGGAGAAATTTCCTATAACATTCTGGTTATATTGACTACAGTTGACCAGGCTATTCATTATTCTTCTACAGCAGAAAGAGATCAATGACCATTGGGAGTGAGTAAACGGATTTCTTTGACTACATTTGACCAGGCTATTCATTATTCTTCTACAGCAGAGAGAGATCAATGACCATTGGGAATGAGTAAACGGATTTCTTTGACTACATTTGACCAGGCTATTCATTATTTTTCTACAGCAGAGAGAGATCAATGACCATTGGGAATGAGTAAACGGATTACATTGACTACATTTGACCAGGTTATTCATTATTCTTCTACAGCAGGGAGAGATCAATGACCATTGGGAATGAGTAAACGGATTACTTTGACTACATTTGACCAGGTTATTCATTATTCTTCTACATCAGAGAGAGCTCAATGACCATTGGGCATGAGTAAACGGATTACATTGACTACAGTTGACCAGGCTATTCATTATTCTTCTACAGCAGAAAGAGATCAATGACCATTGGGAATGAGTAAACGGATTACATTGACTACAGTTGACCAGGCTATTCATTATTATTCTACAGCAGAGAGAGATCAATGACCATTGGGAGTGAGTAAACGGATTTCTTTGACTACATTTGACCAGGCTATTCATTATTCTGCAGCAGAAAAAGACCAATGCCCATTAGGACTCAGTAAACGGATTACTTTGACTACATTTGACCAGGCTATTCATTATTCTTCTGGAGCAGAGAAAGGTCAATTACCATTGGGAATGAGTAAACGGATTACATTGACTACATTTGACCAGGTTATTCATTATTCTTCTACAGCAGAGAGAGCTCAATGACCATTGGGCATGAGTAAACGGATTACATTGACTACATTTGACCAGGCTATTCATTATCCTTCTACAGCAGAGAGAGCTCAATGACCATTGGGCATGAGTAAACGGATTACATTGACTACATTTGACCAGGCTATTCATTATTCTTCTACAGCAGAGAGAGCTCAATGACCATTGGGCATGAGTAAACGGATTACATTGACTACATTTGACCAGGCTATTCATTATACTTCTACAGTAGAGAGAGCTCAATGACCATTGGGCATGAGTAAACGGATTACATTGACTACATTTGACCAGGCTATTCATTATTCTTCTACAGCAGAGAGAGCTCAATGACCATTGGGCATGAGTAAACGGATTACATTGACTACATTTGACCAGGCTATTCATTATACTTCTACAGTAGAGAGAGCTCAATGACCATTGGGCATGAGTAAACGGATTACATTGACTACATTTGACCAGGCTATTCATTATCCTTCTACAGCAGAGAGAGCTCAATGACCATTGGGCATGAGTAAACGGATTACTTTGACTACATTTGACCAGGTTATTCATTATTCTTCTGGAGCAGAGAGAGATCAATGACCATTGGGAATGAGTAAACGGATTACATTGACTACATTTGACCAGGCTATTCATTATTCTTCTAAAGCAGAGAGAGATCAATGACCATTGGGCATGAGTAAACGGATTACTTTGACTACATTTGACCAGGTTATTCATTATACTTCTACAGCAGAGAGAGCTCAATGACCATTGGGAATGAGTAAACGGATTACATTGACTACATTTGACCAGGCTATTCATTATTCTTCTACAGCAGAGAGAGCTCAATGACCATTGGGCATGAGTAAACGGATTACATTGACTACATTTGACCAGGCTATTCATTATCCTTCTACAGCAGAGAGAGCTCAATGACCATTGGGCATGGTGGGCATGAGTAAACGGATTACTTTGACTACATTTGACCAGGCTATTCATTATTCTTCTGGAGCAGAGAGAGATCAATGCCCATTAGGAATCAGTAAACGGATTACTTTGACTACATTTGACCAGGCTATTCATTATCCTTCTACAGTAGAGAGAGCTCAATGACCATTGGGCATGAGTAAACGGATTACATTGACTACATTTGACCAGGCTATTCATTATCCTTCTAAAGCAGAGAGAGCTCAATGACCATTGGGCATGAGTAAACGGATTACATTGACTACATTTGAGCGGGCTATTCATTATTCTTCTACAGCAGAGAGAGCTCAATGACCATTGGGCATGAGTAAACGGATTACATTGACTACATTTGACCAGGCTATTCATTATCCTTCTACAGCAGAGAGAGCTCAATGACCATTGGGAATGAGTAAACGGATTACATTGACTACATTTGAGCGGGCTATTCATTATTCTTCTACAGCAGAGTGAGATCAATGACCATTGGGACTGAGTAACCGGATTACTTTGACTACATTTGAGAAGGCTATTCATAATTGGTCGAGAGAGGCTTAATGTGATGTCGTTGGTGCTTGAGAATACTCGAGATGCCTCTTCTGCAAAGTGCTGGCTTGCTAACTACCGCGTCACTAACTTTCTTATACAAGCTTCCCTAAAATAAAATTCAGCTATACTAATATATTGCTGGGGCTCAGTTTAGCCATATGAGCTAATGTGTTGGCCTATATCTCATATGGTATACCTATAGTAGCGACTTCCATTTCCATTTATTTAGTAACCAACTTATTAAGTACCAACTTATTATTAATATAATACTTAGTCCCCTACTTGGATTGGGATGAGTTGTAACCTTTAGATAACCCTATAATCCAACCGTTTGCCAGAGAAGCAGTAGTGGACTTAGTATAAATAATAATACTATTATCTATTACCCATAAATATTTATAACAGATTGAAACACTATAATTGAATGATATGGAAAGATTGCATTGTCATTATTGTCTCAGTATATTGAACTTAAGTTGCATTTCAGACATGCCTTAAAAGTTGATCTACTCTAATTGGCATTCGGAACGTGGCGCAGCTGCCACTGAAATAAGATTGCATTCATAAATTACTAGCTGTCTATGAATGTAATAATTGGCATTCGGAACGTGGCGCAGCTGCCACTGAAATAAGATTGCATTCATAAATTACTAGCTGTCTATGAATGTAATAATTGGCATTTGGAACGTGGCGCAGCTGCCACTGAAATAAGATTGCATTCATAAATTACTAGCTGTCTATGAATGTAATAATTGGCATTCGGAACGTGGCGCAGCTGCCACTGAAATAAGATTGCATTCATAAATTACTAGCTGTTTATGAATGTAATAATTGGCATTCGGAACGTGGCGCAGCTGTCACTTAAATAAGATTGCATTCATAAATTACTAGCTGTCTATGAATGTAATAATTGGCATTCGGAACGTGGCGCAGCTGTCACTTAAATAAGGTTGCATCATAAATTACTAGCTGTCTATGAATGTAATAACTGGCATTGGGAACCTGGCGCAGCTGTCACTGAAATAAGATTGCATTCATAAATTACTAGCTTTCTATGAATGTAATAATTGGCATTCGGAACGTGTAAATTATACATCATTTAATTAGAAAGTGAAAAATACTTGAACCAACAGTTTTTGTATTGTGAAGATATTGTAATCTGATTTATTAATATAATTTAATGTATTACAGAATTGATATCCTAGAGGAGTTGGCAGCATTGAGGCTAGGGAGGTGTCGAGCTACTCCCTTTGTCCTATCAGTTCTGCCGCTTCCCTGACTACCTCATATTGGTCTATGTTTACACGATAATTGATGCTTACACTTTTAGCAATGTAGTATTAATCGCAGGAATGTGAATTTGTTTAATAATCATAAATAAATATGCAATTTAAAAGGATGAACACTGGGGAAGATGCACCCAGTTATTTCTGGTATTTATAAACTCTGCTCCGTTAATGTATGATATACTTTACTAAATAACAATATAAATATACAGTTTGCAATCGAGACTTACAATAGAGTATTTTTAATAGCGGTTATGACTTACCTAAAACAGCTGTCACCATTAAGCTTTGTACCGCATCAAGGGAAAGGAACTTTTATTCATACATGCTTTGAAGACAAAATACTTTCTACGATTATGAATTATACTGTTCAATACGTCATAAAAAAAACGACATGCACAGGAGACGGGAAATATAAAAAATATTGAAGAGAGGGAAGTCTTAAATAACAAAAAATTGTATTATTAACAAATCCACAGCAACGACGGGTATGAACCCTAAAGTCTGTGACGGGGAAGTGTCAAAATATTGTGAAAAATAAAGACTTGCCAAAAAAATGCCATCTTCATTCAAGCTCAAATGGATTCCCGGGCGAAGCCGGGTACCTTAGCTAGTATATATATTGGTAGCATATTCGTTATTATAGCTCGAACAATTTTAGAGAACAATTCGCATTGCCAATTAAATGTTCTATAGATATTGTTATATGCGTTGTTTTACTATCTTGATTATTAACACTTTGGTTGCTGAACGAAAATGGTTAGTATTACAGTGGGCTGAAGTGTTTTTTTTGTTTCATTTAATACTAAATAGGTTTAAATTGACCAAAGGTTTTACCATTTTGAGATAAAAGGGTATTTTTGCTTATTTCCGTGATGCGCACAGCTGGAACAGTATAGGCAAACACAGAAAACAGTTAGCCAACCCCCGAGACAATTTTTTTTCGCGATATAGCTTAAAACATTATTACTTGATAGCTCTCTTTCTGCTTTTGCCGAGATAATATGATCAACAAACATAAAATACAACAAATAAAATTACCTCTAAGAAAATAGGTATTATTTTTTCAAGTTTATTTTTTATTGTAAGGTTGGGTACATTTGGAAGATGTTGGTGTTGCGTATAGTGGCGACATCAAACTACTCAAATTCCCCTTCATTTCAAAACTTTTTCACTATAGTATAATAGTTTTTATTATACGTCTCATGAAGTTTTTTCTTTTCATTTGATTTTTTAATTTTTTTTACAATTTGTTTGTGTGTGTGTGTGAGTGTGTGTGTATGTGTGTGTGTGTGTGTGTGTCTGCGTGTGCGTGTTTGTATGTATGATAGAGAAAGTGAGAGTATATGATTGTAAATATTTTAGATATTAGAAAATTTAATCTGTTCATTTTATTAATGTACATACTAATTTTTATTTATATGATTTTATTTTTAACCATTAAAAGTATATAATTGTTAACGTAATTTCATTAGTTTTTATAGTTTTTAATCATCTATTTTCCTTACAAGATAATTTGTTTTTGTATATAATGTTTTGATTTTGTTTATTTGTTGAATCGTGTTTTTTTTGTCTCTTTGGGTGCGTTTTGTTATTAGGTTGCGTTCTGTTATTTAGTTACGTTTTGCAATTTAGTTGAGTTTTGTTATTTAGTTGCGATCTGTTATTTAGCTGTCCTTTGTTATTACGTTGCGTTCTGTTATTTAGTTGTGTTTTGTTATTTGTTTGCGTTCTTAGTTGTTCTTTTCTAATTGCATTGTTTATTTTTTTCTTGTTACTGCCTTCGTTGTTGTATTTTTTTTTTTTTTATGAGCAATATCACCTCACTGCGAACACTCCAAAATAAATAAATTTTGTTACCTTTTATACAAATTTATTTTAAAAATAGGCCAAATGATTGACTATACATAAACGTTTTAAATGACGAGTATGTTTAATTCTAATACTCTAATTATACCCAAAATTAAATAAATAATCAAAAGTATATTTACAAATATATTAAAGTAATTGCCAAAAATTAAATCATTACCAACAGTAAACTGAATGAAATGCCATATTTACAATTATTACATTTTTTGTGCTAACCTGAAGCATGGTTGAAGAGTACGTTGATACAACCAAAAGCAATCACATTCCAAAACGCTATGGTTAACTTCTCCCATGGGCTCAGGAAAGCCAAACAATAACTAACGAGCTGCACCCAAAAGTAGCTGATAGTATGTTGACGGCTGATGGAAAATTCGAGGTGAATAGGAAGGTGCTAAGGGCGAGAGGAGCTGGTAATGGAGATGACGCGCCTAGCGAGGGCCCTGATACGCACCTCACCCCTCATCAGCACTCAACGTCTAAACAAGAATTCGAGGTGAATAGGAAGGTGCTAAGGGCGAGAGGAGCTGGTAATGGTAATGACGCGCCTAGCGAGGGCCCGGTGACGCACCTCACCCCTCATCAGCACTCAACTCATCCACAGAAATTCGAGGTGAATAGGAAGGTGCTAAGGGCGAGAGGAGCTGGTAATGGAGACGACGCGCCTAGCGAGGGCCCCGTGACGCACCTCACCCCTCATCAGCACTCAACGCATTAACAGAAATTCGAGGTGAATAGGAAGGTGCTAAAGGCTAGAGGAGCTGGTAAGGGAGACGACGCGCCTAGCGAGGGCCCTGTGACGCACCTCACCCCTCATCAGCACTCAACGCATTAACAGAAATTCGAGGTGAATAGGAAGGTGCTAACGGCTAGAGGAGCTGGTAAGGGAGACGACGCGCCTAACGATGGCCCCGTGACGCACCTCACCCATCATCAGCACTCAACGCATTAACAGAAATTCGAGGTGAATAGGAAGGTGGTAAAGGCGAGAGGAGCTGGTAATGGAGACGACGCGCCTAGCGAGGGCCCCGTGACGCACCTCACCCCTCATCAGCACTCAACGCATTAACAGAAATTCGAGGTGAATAGGAAGGTGCTAAAGGCGAGAGGAGCTGGTAATGGAGACGACGCGCCTAACGAGGGCCCCGTGACGCACCTCAACCCTCATAAGCACAAAACGCCTACACATAAAATCGAGGTGAAGAGCAAGGTGGTAAAGGCGAGAGGAGCTGGTAATGGAGACGACGCGCCTAACGAGGGCCCCTTGACTCACCTCACCCCTCATCAGCACTCAACGCAATAACAGAAATTAGATGTGAATATGAATGTGGTAAAGGCGAGAGTAGCTGGTAATGGAGACGACGCGCCTATCGAGGGCCCCGTGCCGCACCTCACCCATCATCAGCACTCAACGCATGAACAGAAATTCGAGGTGAATAGGAAGGTTCTAAGGGCGAGAGGAGCTGGTAAGGGAGACGACGCGCCTAACGAGGGCCCCGTGACGCACCTCACCCCTCATCAGCACACAACGCATCAACAGAAATTCGAGGTGAATAGGAAGGTGCTAAAGGCGAGAGGAGCTGGTAATGGAGACGACGCGCCTATCGAGGGCCCCGTGACGCACCTCACCCCTCATCAGCACTCAACTCATCAACAGAAATTCGAGGTGAATAGGAAGGTGCTAAAGGCGAGAGGAGCTGGTAATGGAGACGACGCGCCTAACGAGGGCCCCGTGACGCACCTCACCCCTCATCAGCACTCAACGCATTAACAGAAATTCGAGGTGAATAGGAAGGTGGTAAAGGCGAGAGGAGCTGGTAATGGAGACGACGCGCCTAGCGAGGGCCCCGTGACGCACCTCACCCCTCATCAGCACTCAACGCATTAACAGAAATTCGAGGTGAATAGGAAGGTGCTAAAGGCGAGAGGAGCTGGTAATGGAGACGACGCGCCTAACGAGGGCCCCGTGACGCACCTCACCCCTCATCAGCACTCAACGCATTAACAGAAATTCGAGGTGAATAGGAAGGTGCTAAGGGCGAGAGGAGCTGGTAATGGAGACGACGCGCCTAGCGAGGGCCCCGTGACGCACCTCACCCATCATCAGCACTCAACGCATTAACAGAAATTCGAGGTGAATAGGAAGGTGCTAAAGGCGAGAGGAGCTGGTAAGGGAGACGACGCGCCTAGCGAGGGCCCCGTGACGCACCTCACCCCTCATCAGCACTCAACGCATGAACAGAAATTCGAGGTGAATAGGAAGGTGCTAAAGGCGAGAGGAGCTGGTAATGGAGACGACGCGCCTAGCGAGGGCCCCGTGACGCACCTCACCCCTCATCAGCACTCAACGCATTAACTGAAACTCGAGGTGAATAGGAAGGTGCTAAAGGCGAGAGGAGCTTTTATATCTTGTAGCAACTTTACTTGAAACAGAAATACCTAATAATTTTCTCTTTGATCTTTTTCATTTTGAGATAAATGGAAATACGTGAGGCCCATAGGAAATCTGCTTAATAAACGCAGCTCCTGCTGGGTTGGGGGGGAGTGGTCACTTTCATTCCGATGGAGATACGAATCTGATTTGCCCATCAAGCAACTGAGGCAGACAATACGTGAGGACCATAGGAAATCTGCTTAATTAACGCAGCTCCTGCTGGGTTGGGGGGGAGTGGTCACTTTCATTCCGATGGAGATACGAATCTGATTTGGCCATCAAGCAACTGAGGCAGACAATACGTGAGGCCCATAGGAAATCTGCTTAATTAACGCAGCTCCTGCTGGGTTGGGGGGGAGTGGTCACTTTCATTCCGATGGAGATACGAATCTGATTTGGCCATCAAGCAACTGAGGCAGACAATACGTGAGGCCCATAGGAAATCTGCTTAATTAACGCAGCTCCTGCTGGGTTGGGGGGAGTGGTCACTTTCATTCCGATGGAGATACGAATCTGATTTGCCCATCAAGCAACTGAGGCAGACAATACGTGAGGCCCATAGGAAATCTGCTTAATAAACGCAGCTCCTGCTGGGTTGGGGGGGAGTGGTCACTTTCATTCCGATGGAGATACGAATCTGATTTGCCCATCAAGCAACTGAGGCAGACAATACGTGAGGCCCCTAGGAAATCTGCTTAATTAACGCAGCTCCTGCTGGGTTGGGGGGAGTGGTCATTTTCATTCCGATGGAGATACGAATCTGATTTGCCCATCAAGCAACTGAGGCAGACAATACGTGAGGCCCATAGGAAATCTGCTTAATTAACGCAGCTCCTGCTGGGGGGGGGGGGAGTGGTCACTTTCATTCCGATGGAGATACGAATCTGATTTGCCCATCAAGCAACTGAGGCAGACAATACGTGAGGCCCATAGGAAATCTGCTTAATTAACGCAGCTCCTGCGGGGGTGGGGGGCGTGGTCACTTTCATTCCGATGGAGATACGAATCTGATTTGCCAATCAAGCAACTGAGGCAGACAATACGTGAGGCCCATAGGAAATCTGCTTAATTAACGCAGCTCCTGCTGGGGGGGGGGGCGTGGACCCTTTCATTCCCATGGATAAACGAATCTGATTTGCCCAACAACCAACTGAGGCCGAAAATACGTGAGGCCCAAAGGAAAACTGCTTAATTAACGCAGCTCCTGCTGGGGGGGGGGAGTGGTCACTTTCATTCCGATGGAGATACGAATCTGATTTGCCCATCAAGCAACTGAGGCAGACAATACGTGAGGCCCATAGGAAATCTGCTTAATTAACGCAGCTCCTGCTGGGTTGGGGGGGAGTGGTCACTTTCATTCCGATGGAGATACGAATCTGATTTGCCCATCAAGCAACTGAGGCAGACAATACGTGAGGCCCATAGGAAATCTGCTTAATTAACGCAGCTCCTGCTGGGGTGGGGGGGAGTGGTCACTTTCAGTCCGATGGAGAGACGACTCTGATTTGCCCATCAAGCAACTGAGGCAGACAATACGAGAGGCCCATAGGAAATCTGCTTAATTAACGCAGCTCCTGCTGGGTTGGGGGGGAGTGGTCACTTTCATTCCGATGGAGATACGAATCTGATTTGCCCATCATGCTACTGCGGCAGACAATACGAGAGGCCCATAGGAAATCTGCTTAATTAACGCAGCTCCTGCTGGGTTGGGGGGAGTGGTCACTTTCATTCCGATGGAGATACGAATCTGATTTGCCCATCAAGCAACTGAGGCAGACAATACGTGAGGCCCATAGGAAATCTGCTTAATTAACGCAGCTCCTGCTGGGGGGGGGGGAGTGGTCACTTTCATTCCGATGGAGATACGAATCTGATTTGCCCATCAAGCAACTGAGGCAGACAATACGTGAGGCCCATAGGAAATCTGCTTAATTAACGCAGCTCCTGCTGGGTTGGGGGGGAGTGGTCACTTTCATTCCGATGGAGATACGAATCTGATTTGCCCATCAAGCAACTGAGGCAGACAATACGTGAGGCCCATAGGAAATCTGGTTAGGAAAAGCCGCTACTGGTGGGTTGGTGGCGGGGGTCACTTTCATTACGATGGGGAGACGAATCTGATTTGGCCATCAAGCCACTGAGGCCGCCAATACGTGAGGCCCATAGGAAATCTGCTTAATTAACCCTTCTCCTGCTGGGGGGGGGGGGAGTGGTCACTTTCATTCCGATGGAGATACGAATCTGATTTGCCCATCAAGCAACTGAGGCAGACAATACGTGAGGCCCATAGGAAATCTGCTTAATTAACGCAGCTCCTGCTGGGTTGGGGGGAGTGGTCACTTTCATTCCGATGGAGATACGAATCTGATTTGCCCATCAAGCAACTGAGGCAGACAATACGTGAGGCCCATAGGAAATCTGCTTAATTAACGCAGCTCCTGCTGGGGGGGGGGGAGTGGTCACTTTCATTCCGATGGAGATACGAATCTGATTTGCCCATCAAGCAACTGAGGCAGACAATACGTGAGGCCCATAGGAAATCTGCTTAATTAACGCAGCTCCTGCTGGGTTGGGGGGAGTGGTCACTTTCATTACGATGGAGATACGAATCTGATTTGGCCATCAAGCAACTGAGGCAGACAATACGTGAGGCCCATAGGAAATCTGCTTAATTAACGCAGCTCCTGCTGGGTTTGGGGGGGGGGCGTGGTCACTTTCATTCCGATGGAGATACGAATCTGATTTGCCCATCAAGCAACTGAGGCAGACAATACGTGAGGCCCATAGGAAATCTGCTTTATAAACGCAGCTCCTGCTGGGTTGGGGGGGAGTGGTCACTTTCATTCCGATGGAGATACGAATCTGATTTGCCCATCAAGCAACTGAGGCAGACAATACGTGAGGCCCATAGGAAATATGAGTAATTAACGCAGCTCCTGCTGGGGGGGGGGGCGTGGTCACTTTCATTCCGATGGAGATACGAATCTGATTTGCCCATCAAGCAACTGAGGCAGACAATACGTGAGGCCCATAGGAAATCTGCTTAATTAACACAGCTCCTGCTGGGTTTGGGGGGGGGGAGTGGTCACTTTCATTCCGATGGAGATATGAATCTGATTTGCCCATCAAGCAACTGAGGCAGACAATACGTGAGGCCCATAGGAAATCTGCTTTATAAACGCAGCTCCTGCTGGGTTGGGGGGGGAGTGGTCACTTTCATTCCGATGGAGATACGAATCTGATTTGCCCATCAAGCAACTGAGGCAGACAATTTGAGGAGAAATGTCTTGGAAATTGTCCTTATTGAATATCGAATAGGTTTATCATTTAGCCGACTTCAATATAATTAATCGTTCTGAAAATCATTAATCATATCCGGCTTCCTCATTTATTTCCCTAAATCGCGTTACCGTGAGCCAAGAGACAAGGGGAATATTGCTGAAAAGTACCAATTTCTTGTTTACTCTACCCAACAGCTGCGTAAACTAAGCAGATTTCACACGTGAAGTTTTATAACAGATCAATCTATATGCTTTTATACTGAACACCACCCTGAATATTAAGTGAACAAATACAAATAACAACTCAAAATCTTTCATTCATTTACCCTTTAATAACCTCGACAATGGAAAGTGTTTGAATTGTAAATACACCAGTTAGGCTACCTCTCAGAGCTCAATGATAGAAATATTCTTGACCGGAAAGAAAACAATTACTGAATATATTTGAATATAATAGATTAATTCTATTGAAAACTATTTTCTATACCTACTACTGCAATTTATATTGAACTAGAATAAGTTTTGTCTTAATCACACTAATTTTAAGAATCCAAGAAGAAAAAACAAAAGAAACGAGGGGGTCAACAGAATGTATTTGCATGTATCTCATCTTAAAACGATATACTGAACAAAATGTTTGGTATTTCAGCTTGAAATAAGACGGTTCATGATATATGTTAGCTTGTTCATAAAGTGCCATGACAAGGAAGGGGGGGGGAGGTTATTGAAGGCTAAAAATAAAAATAAAATATGAATATATAACTGTTAATATTTGACATAGAGAAAGAATGTATGTGACAACATTTATAGGTATTTCAATGTGCAATATTATTGGTTATCTACAAATTTTTGGAATTTCCACCTCTAAACCCCCCCCCCCCCAGTGCTTATTCTCCCACTAACGAACTTGATCTTTCTTTTTACATTAAACGATTAAATATTGAGTTTGGGAACGATCAAACAAAAATTGCGACCGCTAAAAGAGACACACACACACACATATACATATATATATATATATATATATATATATATATATATATATATACATACTAGCTCAGATACCCGGCTTTGCCCGGGAATTGATTTGAGGCTGAATGGTGATAGTATTTTTTTGGCAAGGCTTTACTTTGCACAATATTTTGACACTTACCCGTCTCAGTGTTTAGGGTTAATACCCGTTGTTGGCATTTGTTAATAATAAAATTAATTTTTTATGTAAGTCTTCACTGTCCTCCGAATTGTCATATTTCCCATCTCCTCTGCATTATGCATAGATTTCAGCTATTAAGGACATAATATTAACATTGATTTGAATTAATTTTTCCAACTGAGGTACCTGATACTTCAAATAAGAATGAATTGTTGAGCATATCAATATTTCTATGCAAATAACTGGCTCCACACATTGTTCCTGGAGAAATGTATAAAAAAAAAAAAGTTAATCTAAATAACAAAGTAAACAACTTTTGTTATGTGCATGTTTCTTGAAAAACAAATAGACAATGAAATATGGCGAATTTTTATTTCATGCCTCCCTTATAACCCCCACTCCCGTTCTAACTTTAACACTTTAATATCGCTTATAATCATGGAAGAATTAATGCTAATTGACATACCGAGTTTTGTTAAGTTCGGTTCAATCATTAGCGCCCAATAAAGTAGTTGATTCCCGCTTTAGTTTATAGTGTATATCTCGTTTATACATTGTTAAAAGACAAAATTGAATATCATAAAGTTACTCTAAATAACAAAATAAACAACTTTTGTTATGTTCATATTTCCCGAAAAACGAATAGAAAACGAAATACAGCTATTTTAAATTCAGGCCTCCCTTACAACCCCCACTCGTGCCCGTCCCTAGAAATGTTGGTATGGCTTTTTATAATGAAAGCGTTAGTGCTAATACACATACCGTTGTTAGCATTTCATAATAATAAAATTAATTTTTTATGTAAGTCTTCACTGTATGTAATTGTCATGTTTCCCGTCTCCTGTGCATTATTCATATATTTCAGTTATGATGGACTAAATATGAACATAGATTTGAATTAATGTATCCAGTTAAGGTACCTCATAGTTCAAATTAGAATGAATTGTTGAGCTTATCAAAATTTCTACGCAAATTACTTTCTCCACACACTGTTCCTGGAGAAATGTATAAAACAAAAGTTAATCTAAATAACAAAGTAAACAACTTTTGTTATTTGCATGTTTATCGAAAAACAAATAGACAATGAAATATCGCGAATTTTTATTTCATGCCTCCCTTATAACCCCCACTCCCGTTCTAACCTAAACATTTTAATATCGCTTATAACCATGGAAGAATTAATGCTAATTGACATACCGAGTTTTGTTAAGTTCGGTTCAATCGTTAGCGCCCTATAAAATAGTTGACTCACGCTTTAGTTTATAGTGTATATCTCGTTTATACATTGTTAAAAGACAAAATTGAATATCATAAAGTTACTCTAAATAACAAAATTTTGTTATGTGCATATTTGCCGAAACACCAATAGGAAACGAAATACCGATGTTATATTCAGGCCTCCCTTACAAACCCCACTCCTGCCCCTCCCTAGAAATGTTGGTATGGCTTATTATAATGAAAGCGTTAGTGCTAACACACATATCGAATTTTATTTATTTCGGTTGGGTCTTTTGTCCCAAATAAAATTGTCCACTTCCGCTATAGGTTTTAGCGCATATCCCGTTTATACTTCAGTATACGAAAAAAGTGTATATAACAAAAGTTACTTTAAATAACAAAATAAACAAATTTTGTTATATTCATATTTGCCGAAAAACCAATATGAAACGAAATATCGCTATTTTAATTTCAGGCTCCCCTTATAACCCCCACTCCTACTCGTCTCAGAGAATTTTAATATAGCCTAAAGTCTAAGTTGGGTTAGTAGTAATATACATACCAAGTTTCATAAAATTCGGTTCAGCCGTTTATGCGTGAAAAGGTAACAAACAACCAAATAAACTAACACACACGAAAGAAACAAAATGCAGTTATGGTGTCTATGACATGTGAAACGAAAAGTTATCGTGAAAATTCGCAAAAAAAATCAATGTACGGACAGAGGTTACAATTTTATATAAATACTAGCTCAGATACCCGGCTTCGCTTGGGAATTTATTTGAGGCTGAATGGTGATGGTATTGTTGCGAAAATTAAATAGATGAATAATTCTACAGAGAGAGAGAGAGAGAGAGTCGCGTATTTGGAAAGTGTGACGTAGATCAAAGCAGCCGACAGGAAAGTTCTAGCCTCTATAGACCTTCCAGCCAGACCTCGAACAGTCTAGACAGTTCCCCTTTGATGTATGCCGCCTCCCTATAAAAAGGAGCTCGGGCCAGCCGTGAGGCAGTTTATGCTCAGCGATATTGATGGTCACATCAGTGCTACAGTGCGACTTAGTACAGTGCGGTAAAGTGTTTTTATAAGAAGAACAGTGTTGTGCCGTGACTGTAAGTAACAGTTTAGTGCCGTGTTTAAGACAGTGCAGTGCCGCGAAGTAAAGAACAGTGCAGCGCCGCGAAGTAGAAGACAGTGCAGTGCCGCGAAGCAAAGGACAGTGCAGTGCCGTCTTTCCGTGAATTTCAGTGAATTATTGGACTGTGACTCATTGAAGAACAGTAACGCTATCAGTGTATACTGTGAGTAGTAATTAGGAATAATCACCAAGTTTATTGTGCATTGTGAAATAAATTTGGCAGTGATAAAAACTGTGAAACTTGCGAGTATTTAATTTTACAATCCAAAAGAACCCTTATTAAAAACGTTTATTACTGGTTTTGGTAATACAAAAACGTAACAACTGGTGTCAGAAGTGGGATTGCAAAATTAAAATCAACAAAAATGAAGTTTGAAGAACTAAAAGTGGAACAGCTGAAGAAGGAGCTGGCTAAACTGGATCTGCCAACAACAGGAAATAAGGCTGAATTACAAAGGCGGTTGACAGATGAATTCCAAAGACGAGGAATCGATATAAGTACACACGAGTTTGACGATAAAGAAGACATTGCTGTAAGTACTCCTATGTCAAGCAGCAATTTAGATTTAAATTCAATTTTGGCCGCCATGATGGAAAAAATCACAGATAACAACCAGAAACTCTTAGAAGCTTCTAGAGCTAATTGCGAGAGGTTAGAAGAAAAATTCCAGGAAGCTTCTAGAGCTAATTACGAAAGATTAGAGGAAGCATCTAGAGCTAATTGCGAGAGGTTAGAAGAAAAATTCCAGGAAGCTTCTAGAGCTAATTACGAAAGATTAGAGGAAGCATCTAGAGCTAATTGCGAGAGGTTAGAAGAAAAATTCCAGGAAGCCTCTAGAACAACAAACCAAAAACTCCACGAAATATCAGAGGTGTTGGACAAACGAGTGGGAGCGATAGAACAGAGGGTCAGCGAGTTTGATGAAAAACTCTGTGGCATTAAGAAGAATGTTGAAGAGAAAATGACCAACCTAGAACGAAAGATAGACGATGAAATACGTGAGTTACAATTCCAAATGGATAATCTACATGTTCGAGAGGGTCCGGTGAAGCTCATTTCAGAACAATCCAGCAAGATAAATACCCCAACTTTTGACGGTAATGTACCATTTAATGTTTTTAAATTCCAATTTGAGACAGTGGCCAGTAGAAACGGATGGAATAATGAAGAGAAAGCGGTAGAATTGATTTTGGCACTGAAGGGAACCGCTGCAGAAATCCTGGAGAGTTTACCGGCCGCTTGCAGAAATAATTATGAGGACATCATGGTGACCTTACAGCGCAAGTTTGGTGGTGAGCATAAGCGAGAACTGTACAGGATGGAGTTACGGGGCAGAGAACAAAAACCGAATGAGACGCTCCAAGATTTTGCCATGGAAATCGAACGTCTGGTCCAACTGACTTACCCAGGTGAAAATCATCCGTTCCTAGATCAGTTCAAGATTGAAGCATTTGTAAATGGTATTCGAGATCCAGATGTTAAATTTGCGGTATGCGCTAAGCAGAAATCATCCTTCGCAGAAACCATCTCTTATGCGCTAGCCCAGGAGACCGCTAAAGTAATTTCAAAACCACAAGTCTTCAAGGTGCGACGTCTTGAGGCTGATATTCAAAATGACGCCCAAATGTCAAGGAGTGACATAGAAGAATTAGTCAAGCAAATAATGGAGGAGCAAAGGAACAGATTACGCTCAAAGTGCTTCAACTGTGGCAAGCCCGGCCATTTTCAACGTAACTGTAAAGCTCCAAAGAAAAGGTCAAGATGGTCACATCAGTGCTACAGTGCGACTTAGTACAGTGCGGTAAAGTGTTTTTATAAGAAGAACAGTATTGTGCCTTGACTGTAAGTAACAGTTTAGTGCCATGTTTAAGACAGGCCAGTGCCGTGTTTAAGACAGTCCAGTGCCGTGAAGTAAAGGACAGTGCAGCGCCGCGAAGTAGAAGACAGTGCAGTGCCGCGAAGCAAAGGACAGTGCAGTGCCGTCTTTCCGTGAATTTCAGTGAATTATTGGACTGTGACTCATTGAAGAACAGTAACGCTATCAGTGTATACTGTGAGTAGTAATTAGGAATAATCACCAAGTTTATAGTGCATTGTGAAATAAATTTGGCAGTGATAAAAACTGTGAAACTTGCGAGTATTTAATTTTGCAATCCAAAAGAACCCTTATTAAAAACGTTTATTACTGGTTTTGGTAATACAAAAACGTAACAGTATATTTTTGGCAAGGCTTTACTTTGCACAATATTTTGACATTTACCCCTCTCACTGTTTAGGGTTAATACCCGTTGTTGGCATTTGTTAATAATAAAATTAATTTTTTATGCAAGACTTCACTGTCCTGGATATTGCCATATTTCCCGTATCCTGTTCATTATGCATAGATTTGAATTATTAAGGAGAAAATATTGACATACATTTGAATTAATTTTTTCAGGTGAAAAAAGATACATATTGAAAAGAAGTGTTCAACAAATTTCTCTAAATAACACAATAACCAACTTTTGTTATGTGCATATTTGCCGAAGCCCCAATAGGAAATGATTATTATTAATTTCAGGCTTCCCTTATAACCCCCACTCCTGCCCGTCCCTAGAAATGTTAGTATGGCTTATTATAAGGAAGGCGTTAGTGCTAATACACATACTGAGTGTTTTATTTAGTTCGGTTGAGTCTTTTGTGCCAAATAAAATTGTTGTCTCCCGCTATAATTTTTAGCGTATAACGCCTTTATACTACGGTATACAATGATAGTGAATATAAAAAAAAAAAAGTTACTCGAAATAACAAAATAAACAACTTTTGTTATGTGCATATTTTCCGTAAAAGCAATAGGAAACGAAATATCGCTATTTTTAATTTCAGGCCTCCCCTATAACCCCCACTCCTGCCCGTCCCTAGAAATGTTAGTATAACTTATTATAATGAAGGCGTTAGTACTAATTCACATACCGAGTTTGGTTTAATTCGGTTGAGTTATTAGTGCAAAATTAAATTGTGGACTCCCGCAATAGTTTTTTTCGTATAACTCATTTGTACTTCCGTATACGGGAAAAGTGGATATAACAAAAGTTACTCTAAATTACAAAATAAACAACTTTTGGTATGTGCATATTTGCTATATATGGTAACAAACAAATAAACAAACAGACACGAAAGAAACAAAATGTAGTTATCTATATATATATAAAATTGTAACCTCTGTCTGTACATTGATTTTTTTCGCGAAATTTCACGATAACTTTTCGTTTCACATGTCATAGACACCATATCTGCATTTTGTTTCTCGTGTATGTTTGTTTGTTTGTTTGTTTGTTTGTTTGTTTGTTATCTTTTCACGCATAAACGGCTGAACCGAATTTTATGAAACTTGGTATTTATATTACTACTAACCCAACTTAGACTTTAGGCTATATTGAAATTCTCTGAGATGAACAGGAGTGGGGGTTATAAGGGAGGCCTGAAATTAAAACTAGCGATATTTCGTTTCCTATTAGTTTTTCGGCAAATATGAATATAACAAAAGTTGTTTATTTTGTTATTTAGAGTAACGTTTGTTATATACATTTTTTTCGTATACCGGTTTATAAACGAGATATACGCTAAAGCCTATAGCGGAAGTGAATAATTTAATTTGACACAAAAGACTCAACCAAACTAAATAAAACTCGGTATGTGTATTAGCACTAATGCCATCATTATAATATGGCGTACCATCATTTCTAGGGACGGGCAGGAGTGGGGGTTGTAAGGAAGGCCTGAATTTAAAATTAGCGGTATTTCGTTTTCTATTGGTTTTTCTGCTAAAATACACATAACAAAAGTTGTTTGTTTTGTTATTTAGAGTAACTTTTGTTACATACATTTTTTTCGTATACCGTTTTATAAACGAGATATACGCTAAAACCTATAGCGGAAGTGAACAGTTTAATTTGACTCAAAAGACTCAACCAAACTAAACCAAACTCGGTATGTGAATTAGTACTAATGCCTTCCTTATAATAAGCCATACTAACATTTCTAGGGACGGGCAGGAGTGGGGGTTATACGGGAGGCCTGAAATTAAAAATAGCGATATTTCGTTTCCTATTGCATTTTCAGCAAATATGCACTTAACAAAAGTTGTTTACTTTGTTATTTACAGTAACTTATGTTATATGCACTTTTGCCGTATGCGGAAGTATAAATGAGTTATACGCTAAAAACTATAGCGGGAGTCCACAATTTTATTTGGCAGAAAAGACTCAACCGAACTAAACCAAACTCGGTATGTGAATTAGCACTAACGCCTTCCTTATAATAAGCCATACAAACATTTCTAGGGACGGGCAGGAGTAGGGGTTATAAGAAAGGCCTGAAATTAATAATAGTGGTATTTCGTTTCCTAAGGCATTTTCGGCAAATATGCACATAACAAAAGTTGTTTATTTTGTTATTTAGAAAAACTTTTTTTATATACACTATCGTCGTATACCGAAGTATAAAGGCGTTATACGCTAAAAATTATAGCGGGAGTCAACAATTTTATTTAGAGCAAAAGGCTCAACCGAACTAAATAATACACTCAGTATGTGTAATAAATTAATTCAGATGTATGTTAATATTTAGTCCTTAATAATTCAAATCTATGCATAATGCACAGGAAACGGGATATATGACAAAATAGAGGACAGTGAAGTCTTACATAAAAAATTAATTTTATTATTAAGAAATCCACAGAAACGACGGGTATTAACCCTAAACACTGGGACGGGTAAATGTCAAAATATTGTGCAAAGTAAAGCCTTGCCAAAAAAATACCATCAACATTCAGCCTCAAATGAATTCCCGAGCGAAGCCGGGTATCTGAGCTAGTATATATATAAAATTGTAACCTCTGTCTGTACATTGATTTTTTTCGCGAAATTTCATGATAACTTTTCGTTTCACATGTCATAGACACCATAACTGCATTTTGTTTCTTTGGTGTCTGTTTGTTTGTTTGTTTGTTTATTTGTTTGTTTGTTTGTTTGTTACCTTTTCACGCATAAACGGCTGAACCGAATTTTATGAAACTTGGTATGTATATTACTACTAGCCCAACTTAGACTTTAGGCTATATTAATATTCTCTAAGACAAACAGGAGTGGGGGTTATAAGGGAGGCCTGAAATTAAAAATAGCGATATTTCGTTTCCTATAGCTTTTTCAGCAAATATGCACATAACAAAAGTTGTTTATTTTGTAATTTAGAGTAACTTTTGTTATATGCACTTTTTTCGTATACCGAACTATAAAGGTGTTATACGCTAAAAATTATAGCGGGAGTCAACAATTTTATTTGGCACAAAGACTCAACCGAACTAAATAAAACTCGGTATGTGTATTAGCACTAACGCCTTCCTTATAATAAGCCATTCAAACATTTCTAGGGACGGGTAGGAGTGGGGGTCATAAGGGACGCCTGAAATTAAAAATAGTGATATTCCGTTTCCTATTGGTGTTTCGGCAAATATGCACATAACAAAAGTTGTTTATTTTGTTATTTAGAGAAACTTTTGTTATATACACTATCGGCGAATACCGGATTATAAAGGCGTTATACGCTAAAAATTATAGCGGGTGTCAAGAATATTATTTGGCACAAAAGAGTCCACCGAACTAAATAAAACTCGGTATGTGTATTATCTCTGACACCTTAATTATCATAAGCCATACCAATATTTCTAGGGACGGGCAGGAGTGGGGGTTATAAGGGAGGCCTGAAATTAAAAATAGCGATATTTCTTTTTCTACTGCTTTTTCTGCAAATATGCACATGACAAAAGTTGTTTATTTTGTTATTTAAAGTAACTTTGGTTATATTCACTTTTGCTGTATAACATAAACGAGATATGCGTTAAAAACTAAAGCGGAAGCCAACAATTTTGTTGAGCACAAACGATTGAACCGAATTTAACAAAACTTGGTATGCGAATTAGCATTAATTCTTCCATGATTATAAGCTACATTAAAATGTTTAGGTTCAAACGGGAGTGGGGGTTATAAGACAGGCCTGAGATAAAAATTCGCAATTTTCATTTTCTATTTTTTCGGCTAACGTGCACATAGCAAAAGTTGTTTAATTTTGTTATTTAAAGTAACTTTTGTTGTATTCACTTTTGCCGTAAATGAAGTTAACATGGCATATACGCAAAAACCGAAGCGGGAGTCATTAATTTTATTAGTGCTTAGTTAAGTGTTTTTAATAAATGCATATTATGACAAAAGATGTTATGTTTTAGTCTTATATGATAGTTGCAAGTATGATTCGGATTAGTGCGCTTATAAATCTCCGTCGCCTCCTCATTTATTTATTTATTTTCCCTATAACTTTGTTATTTATTTCTAATAGAATATAAACTATAAGAGCATTTCTGGTATTTAATATATACTCGATATGAATGTGTGAAGTATCACTAATAAAATTATGTTTAGGGATCTATTATTTAGTTCCATCAGGGAGATAAATTATTAAAATAATATTCTGAATCAATATTCTAAGGAAAACAACGATGATAAAGCTCCTGCAAGAGCGGAAATGGACGGGAAGTAATTGAGTTTAGTTATTTCCTGTGGAATGCTGCCACGACGGGAAGTGATTTTCACTGAGGCTTACTAATACGAATATAATCTTATGTATAAAACTATATGTGCTTGGTTTGATTTTTGGCAGGAAATATGTTCATTATAGAAGATATTTAATTGTGATAAATGCTACCCATGATAATGGTTTGAATTATTCAAAAACCGTGAGTCAAAAAGTCGTGAGGGATAAATTAGGAACCCATTTTCATATATTCTTCAAAACTAAAATTTCTATTCTATTAACCCTGAAAGTTACACTTTAGGATTGTCTGTTTTGAAAAAAACAATACATCGTGGAGGGAAGTGCAATTGTACACATTGAAGTCTTGCTATAAAAATACAATCATTAGTCAGTCAGCAATGATTTCCCGGGCATCGCCGGGTACCTTAGCTAGTATATATATAAAATTGTAACCTCTGTCTGTACATTGATTTTTTTCCCGAAATTTCACGATAACTTTTCGTTTCACATGTCATAGACACCATAACTGTATTTTGTTTCTTTGGTGTCTGTTTGTTTGTTTGTTTGTTTGTTACTTTTTCACGCATAAACGGCTCAACCGAATTTTATGAAACTTGGTATGTATATTACTACTAACCCAACTTAGACTTTAGGCTATATTAAAATTCTCTGAGACGAACAGGAGTGGGGGTTATAAGGGAAGCCAGAAATTAAAAATAGCGATATTTCGTTTCCTATTAGTTTTTCGGCAAATATGAACATAACAAAAGTTGTTTATTTTGTTATTTAGAGTAACTTTTGCTATATACACTTTTCTTTTATAACAAAGTATAAACGAGATATACGCTAAAAACTATAGCGGGGGCAACTATTTTATTGGGCACTAACGGTAGAACCGAACTTAACAACACTCGGTATGTAAATTAGCATTAATTCTTTCCATGATTATAAGCTATACTAAAAATTTTAGGTTCCAAGGGGGGTTATAAGGGGGGCCTGAAATAAAAATTCGCGATATGTCATGGTCTATTTGGTTTTTGGTAATCGTGCACATAACATAAGTTGTTTACTTTTTTAATTAGTGTAATTTTTGTTTTATAATTATTTTTTTTGTAAAATAAGGTATGAAGCAAGTAACTTGCTTAGAAATATTGATATGCTGAACAATACATTCCAATATGAACTACCCAGGTATTTCTCCTGGATAAGTTAATTCAAATCCATGTTCAAATTTTATCCTTAATAATTCAAAACTATGATATTTTTTAACGCCAGTAACAGTTTGCACCAAATAAGGTATACTGCCCCCACCCTTCTCTAAGTGTATTTAATACATTATTTAATCAAAACGTGAATAATATTCTAAACAGTTTTAGAATTGTGAAGATAATGTAATATGATTTTTTAATATATTTGAATGTATTAGAGGATAGCTATCCTTAATGCATTGCAGGTTGGCAGCACTGAGGCTATGTAGGTGTCGAGCTACTTCCTTTGTCCTATCAGTTCTGCCGCTTACCTTCCGACCTCATATTGGTCTATGTTTACATGTTAATTGATACTTATAGCAATGTATTATTATTCTCAGGAATGTGAATTTCTTTAATAATCATAAATAAATAATTTACCAGAATAAACGCTAGGGAGGTGCACTCAGGTATTTCTGGTATTTATTAACTCTGCTCCGTTAATGTATTATGATATACTTTACTGAAAACCAATACGAATACACAGTTTACAATCGAGACATATGAAAGAGTGTTTTAATAGAGGCTATGACGTACCTAAAACAGCTGTCACCGTTGGACATTGTGCCGCATGAAGGGAAAGAAACTTATTCATACGTGGTTTGGAAGATAGAATACATTCTAGGATTATGAATTATATGGTCCATCACTTTATAAAAAAAACTACATACACGGAGGACGGGAAATATAAAAATATTGAGGACAGTGAAGTCTTAAATAACAAATAATTTTATTATTAACAAATCCACAGTAACAACGGGTATAAATTCTAAACACTGGGACAGGGAAATAAAAAAAAATATTGTGGAAAGTAAAGCCTTGCCAAAAACATACCATCTTCATTCAGCCTCAAATGAATTCCCGGGCGAAGCGGGGTACCTTTGCTAGTATATATATATATATATATATATATATATATATATATATAATTGTAACCTCTGCCTGTTCATTGATTTTTTTCTCGAAATTTCACGATAACTTTTTGTTTCACATGTAATAGACACCATATCTGCATTTTGTTTCTTTCGTGTCTATTTGATTGTTTGTACCTTTTCAAGGATAAACGGCTCAACTGAATTTTATAAAAGATGGTATGTATATTACTACTAACCCAACTTAGACTTCAGGCTATATGAATTTTCTCTGAGACGAACAGAATAGAGGGTTATAAGGGAGGCCTGAAATTAAAAAATAGCGATATTTCGTTTCCTATTGGTTTTTCGGCAAATATGCACATAACAAATGTTGTTTATTTTGTTATTTAGAGTAACTTTTGTTATATACACTTTCGTCGTATTCCGAGATTTAAATGCGTTATACACTAAACATTATAGCGGCGTCAACAATATTATTCAGCACAGAAGACTCAACGGAACTAAATAAAACTCGGTATGTGTATTAGCCTGAATTATTATAAGCCATACCAACATTTCTAGGGACGGGGAGGAGTGGGGGTTGTAAGGGAGGCCTGAAATTAAAAATAGCGGATTTCTTTTTCTACTGGTTATTATGCAAATACGCACATGGCTAAAGTTGTTTATTTTGTTATTTAGAGTAAAATTTATTATATTCACTTTTACCGTATAACAAAGTGTCAACGACATATTTATTAAAAACTAAAGCGTAAGTAACAATTGAACCGAACTTAACAAAACTTGGTATGTGAATTAGCATTAATTCTTCTATGATTATTAGCTATATTAAAATTGTTAGGTTCGAACGGGAGTGGGAGTTATAAGGGAGGCTTGAAAATTGGCGATATTTCATTTTATTTTGTTTTTCGGCAAACGTGCACATAAAAAAAGTTTTTTACTTTGTTATTTAGAGCAACTTTTGTTTCATTCACTTTTATCGTAAAATGAAATAAATACGGGATATATGCTAAATCTACTGCGGGGGTCGACGATTTTATTTGTACTTATTTAAGTGTTTTTAATATAGGCGTACTATGACAAATGATGTTATGTTTTAGTCTTATCCATTTCGATTATTTAGTTCTAAATATGATTCGAATTAGTTTGATTATAAATCTCCACCCTCCCCCCATTTATTTATTTTCCCAAGAAAATTACTTTGCTATTTATTCCCAATCGAAATTTAAACTATAAGAGCATTTCCATTAATTAATTTGTATAATGTATTATTTAACAAAATAATTTCCTCAAGGAGTGATAGCGGAAGTAGTAGGGAATCAAACTCTTTGATTTTAGTAACATATTATCTTATTTCCGATATCTTCATGTTATTGAAACAAATATGTACTATCATAACAATTAAACGTTAATGGTAATGCAATAATGACAAAAGACAATATGCGGTTTAAAGTCGATATGATTGTTTAAAGTATTACTTGGGTTGCAGGGACGGCTACGATCTCTTCCCCTCGACTAGCTTTTTAAATATAAATAAAATTATTTTTAGGGTAGCACTATTATTTAATTCCACCAGGTAGATAAATTATGACAATAATATTTTGAATCAATAATTTAAGGAGAAGAATGATAACTCTAATGGGAGAGCGGAAATAGACGGGAGGCTAATAGAGTTAATTGAGCTTACTTATTTCCTGTCAAATGCTGGAATTACGGGAAGTGATTTCCACTGAGATCTACTATTACGAATATAACCTTACGTGCTAAACAATGCTTAAACTATATGTGCTCGGATTGGGTTTTGAAAGGAGATATGTTCATTATAGATGATATTTAATTGTAATAAATGCTATTCATAATAATGGTTTATTATTCAAAAACGGTGAGTCAAAAAGTGTAGAGGGATAGATTAGAAGCACATTTTTATTTATTCTTCATAACTAAAATTTCTATTCGATTAATACCCAAAATTTACCCTTTGGGATTAGCTATTTCTGAAAAACGTTATGGTATAAGAACACCATCATTAGTGAGTCAAGAATGATTTCCCGGGCATCGCCGGGTGCCTTAGCTAGTATATATATATATAAACTCGCGGACAAAAAAAACGGCGCACCTACATTTTCGTCTACAATTTCTCAACTAAGTATACCAAAAATCATACCGATTTTTTTTTTATTTATTATTTTATCTAAGAATTTATATAGGTACTGGGTAAAATAGAGAAAACCCAAAATACAAATGAAGTAAGCGCACAATAAAATTTTATAATTAATTATAAAAATAATAATTATAAAAATTAAAACACAAAAAGTAATTTTGGTAAAACAACAAAATAAAAAAAATTCTGTACGATTTCAAAACAAAAATTATGGGAATTTCTTTTATCTCGGTTTAGTACCGTGTGTTACCCCCTCTAGCTTGAATCACCGCCGAACTGACAGAGCCAGACGTGTACTAATGAAACGTGGATTACAGAATTCAGCAGTCTTATCTCCAACATAATTCTTTGGGATCCTAATACCACTTCGGATTATTGACAAGAAAGTGTCAAGGTACATATAGCGTCCATGATAAAACCAGTAGCACGAATGATCACTAATAAATGTAGTATTATGTTTAAAAATGTAGGTGCGCCGTTTTTTTTTGTCCGCGAGTTTATATATATATATATATATATATATATATTTTTATATATATATATATATATATACACTTTTGAACGGACCTCATTTTCGTCATCTCTTGATGGTATTATCGATGTACCGATTGTTAGTGCGCATTTGATTAGAATTGGGACTTTATAAAAAGCTGCCAATGAATTCAAAAATGCAAATATCTCCATCAATATTGAAGATAGAGAAAAAAGTCTATAAAATAACATTTATAGACAATTAAATTTGCAAAATAATTTGCTGTCTTTACTTTTTTGATCCATTCAAAACATGGGAGAGGATTTGAATTTTGAACTTTCAGTTCAATGAATAGGATCAAAAAATGTCATGGTACTCTCAGACTTTTCATCAAATTCCAACAATACTCATCAAGGATGAAGCTTTACTAGATATCAGTTATGGAGGTTGTATCAGCAAAATCTTCAAAAGCCAATCAGATCCTAAATCCAAAAAAATTAAAATCAGTTCAAATTTATATAAGTTTTTAGCAGATTTCCCTTCAGGGAAATCAGTATTGAGGTCGTACTCATGACGCAAATTTTGAAATTTTTCTTCAAATGTCCATCGAGTCTACCTAGTAGATGACGAAAATGAGATCAGTTCAAAACTATATATATATATACTAGCCAAGGTACCCGGGATGCCCGGGAAATATTAGTAGACTCACTAATGATGGTATTTTTATAGCAAGACTTCAATGTCTACAATTACACTTCCCTCCACGACATTGTTTTTTCCGAATTAGCTAATCCTAAAGGGTAACCTAATCTATTCCTCTCCAATTTTTAGTGACTCACCGTTTTTGAATAATCCACACCATAATCATTAATAGCATTTATTAAAATTAAATAATATCTATAATGAACATATTACCCGTCAAAACCAATCCTAGCACATATAGTTTAAGCATAGTTTTGTTCATAGGATTATATTCGTAATAGTAAATCTCACAATCAGTGGAAATCACTTCCAGTAATGCCAGCATTTCACAGGAAATAAGTGAACTCAATTAACTGATTTAGCCTCCCGTCGACGTCTGCTCCCGCATCAACATTGATTTCATTAAATTATTGAGCCAAAAAATTATTTTAATAATTTATCTACCTGATAGAATTAAATAATAGTGGAACCCTAAAAATAATTTCATTTATATGCGAAAAGCTAGTTGAGGGTAAGAGAAATAAATGAATAAAAAATGAATATTAACAGTAAAGAGGTCTAGAATAGAATACATAGTAAAAAGCAAATAGCCCAATTAAAATTAAACAACCAAAAATGAAGGAACAACCACCGGAGGAGCTACACAAAGCAATACATACAAAAAACGTAAAAGAAGAAAAATAGAGAAGCGAGACAATGACCAACCTCTTCACAAAGATGTGACAGGAACCAAGGATTCCCTGTGACTGAGGCCTCGGGACCGGAAAGCAATGAGAGAGGCTTCCGAGACATGCTTCAACCAGGTTCCTCTCTCGTCTTATTAATATTGCGGCCTCCTCTCTTCATCCTATCTAGTTTTATAAAAAGATTTTCGGTTATGCTCAGGGTCTTGCCTTTTTTTGATTCATAGAGCAGCTCATACTTTATAGCATATTTCTCATGTCCCTCCTTCTTGATGTGGGCATGGGACTCTGTGTCTCTGGTAACATGCTCTTTCAACCGGGTTCGGATCTTTATTCCACTTTGTCCGACGTACGATACATCACAACTAGAGCATGTTGCCCTGTAAACTCCCGACTTGTTGAGTGAGTCAACAGGATCTTTGACCCTCGGCAGCATCGCTTTCAAAGAGTGTCGACTTTTGAAAGCGGTCATCATCCCGAGAGTCTTGAGTTTATTTCCAATCTTATGAGACACAGAGCCCAGATAAGGAATAGAAAGAGGGAAACGTACGTCCTTATTTCGGCTCACCTGACCGTCACCGACCTCCATATCCTTGGCCAACTTCCGACGGAGTCTCTTCTTGACTTGTCTGTCCACCACCCCATCCTTGTAGCCGTTATGGGATGCAACGCACTTGATGTGGCGCAGCTCCGCTTCTGAGTTCTTTTCATCCAACGGCACATTCAACAGCCTATCCACATGTAAAATCAGGCCTGACATCTTGTATTGGGGGTGGTGGAAAGAATCCGCCGGTATTATCAGGTCTGTCGATGACATCTTCCTAAAAATACTAAAAGAATGGCCACTACCTCCCTTCTTTATCTTCAAATCTAGGTTGCACCGCTTATTATGCTGCTCTACTTCCAGGGTGTACTTTATTGTCTCATGGCAACTATTCAGGTACGAGTGCAACCCATTAAGTTCTAGCAAGGTACCTTTAAAACTGATAAGAACATCATCAATATAGCACCCCCAAATATCAATGAACTTGAAGTAGGGGACAATATATACTTTTCTTCCATGTAGTTCATAAACATATATGCAGCTAGAGGGCTGATCCCCGATCACATAATTAAACCATTGCCCATTTTGTAACAGCTGCCACCGAATTTAAAATAATTTTGACCCAAACAGACCGAGAGTAAGCTGACAAATTCGTTTGAAATTAAGGGATTGACAATTCAATTCATTTTTTGAAAAAAGTCTCGAACACCTTGATGACGTGTGGGGGTGGAATATTCCCAAACATATTGTTGCGTGTAAGATTGGCAGAGAAAGAGAGCCGCGTGTTTGATCTAATTAGGGCCATTCTAAGTAGGGCCGCCGGCAGAATCTAATTAATGCCTTCCTGGAAGTTTTGGACCTTTCCTTGGCTAGACCCTTTTATAGGTATACTAGCTAAGGTACCCGGCGATGCCCGGGAAATCATTGCTGACTGACTAATGATTGTATTTTTATAGCAAGACTTCAATGTGTACAATTGCACTTCCCTCCACGATGTATTGTTTTTTTCAAAACAGCCAATCCTAAAGTGTAACTTTCAGGGTTAATAGAATAGAAATTTTAGTTTTGAAGAATATATGAAAATGGGTTCCTAATTTATCCCTCACGACTTTTTCACTCACGGTTTTTGATTAATTCAGACCATAATCATGGGTAGCATTTATCACAATTAAATATCTTCTATAATGAACATATTTCCTGCCAAAAATCAAACCAAGCACATATAGTTTTAGCATAGTTTTATACATAAGATTATATTCGTATTAGTAAGCCTCAGTGGAAATCACTTCCCGTCGTGGCAGCATTCCACAGGAAATAACAAAACTCAATTACCTCCCGTCCATTTCCGTTCTCGCAGGAGCGTTATCATCGTTGTTTTTCTTAGAATATTGATTCAGAAAATTATTTTAATAATTTATCTCCCTTATGGAACTAAATAATAGACCCCTAAACATAATTTCATTTATGTTCAAAAAGCTAGATGAGGGGAAGAGAGCCCCCCTGCAACCTAGTAATACTTTAAACATTCATATCGAGTATATATTAAATACCAGAAATGCTCTTATAGTTTATATTCTATTAGAAATAAATAACAAATTTATAGGGAAAATAAATAAATAAATGAGGAGGCGACAGAGATTTATAAGCTCACTAATCCGAATCATACTTACAACTATCATATAAGACTAAAACATAACATGTTTTGTAATAATATGCATTTATTAAAAACACTTAAATAAGCACTAATAAAATTAATGACTCCCATTATGGTTTTAGCGTATATGCCGTATTAACTTCATTTACGGCAAAAGTGAATACAACAAAAGTTACTTTAAATAACAAAAGTAAACAACTTTTGCTATGTGCACGTTAGCCGAAAAAAAAAATAGAAAATGAAAATTGCGAATTTTTATCTCAGGCCTGTCTTATAACCCCCACTCCCGTTTGAACCTAAACATTTTAATGTAGCTTATAATCATGGAAGAATTAATGCTAATTCGCATACCAAGTTTTGTTAAATTCGGTTCAATCGTTTGTGCTCAACAAAATTGTTGGCTTCCGCTTTAGTTTTTAACGCATATCTCGTTTATGTTATACAGCAAAAGTGAATATAACCAAAGTTACTTTAAATAACAAAATAAACAACTTTTGTCATGTGCATATTTGCAGAAAAACCAGTAGAAAAGAAATATCACTATTTTTAATTTCAGGCCTCCCTTATAACCCCCACTCCTGCCCGTCCCTAGAAATATTGGTATGGCTTATGATAATTAAGGTGTCAGAGATAATAAACATACCGAGCTTTATTTATTTCGGTGGACTCTTTTGTGCCAAATAATATTCTTGACACCCGCTATAATTTTTAGCGTATAACGTCTTTATAATTCGGTATTCGACGATAGTGTATATAACAAAAGTTTCTCTAAATAAAAAAAATAAACAACTTTTGTTATGTGCATATTTGCCGAAACACCAATAGGAAACGGAATATCACTATTTTTAATTTCAGGCGTCCCTTATAACCCCCACTCCTGCCCGTCCCTAGAAATGTTTGTATGGCTTATTATAAGGAAGGCGTTAGTGCTAATACACATACCGAGTTTTATTTAGTTCGGTTGAGTCTTTGTGCCAAATAAAATTGTTGACTCCCGCTATAATTTTTAGCTTATAACACCTTTATAGTTCGGTATACGAAAAAAGTGTATAAAACAAAAGTTACTCTAAATAACAAAATAAACAACGTTTGTTATGTGCATATTTGCCAAAAAACTAATAGGAAACGAAATATCGCTATTTTTAATTTCAGGCCTCCCTTATAACCCCCACTCCTGTTCGTCTCAGAGAATATTAATATAGCCTAAAGTCTAAGTTGGGTTAGTAGTAATACACATACCAAGTTTCATGAAATTCGGTTCAGCCGTTTATGCGTGAAAAGGTAACAAACAAACAAACAAATTAACATACAAACAGACACCAAAGAAACAAAATGCAGTTATGGTGTCTATGACATGTGAAACGAAAAGTTATCGTGAAATTTCGCGAAAAAAATCAATGTACAGACAGAGGTTACAATTTTATATATATATATATATATATATATATATATATATATATATATATATATATAAGGGACTCTCACAGTACCCGACAGTACAGTTGACGCTCAACGGTCTTCGAGGGATGTTCAGCGCTACAGTGCGACTTAGTGCAGTGCGGTAAAGTGTTGTGCCGTGACTGTAAGTAACAGTTTAGTGCCGAATTTAAGCCAGTGTAGTGCCGTGAAGTAAAGGAAAGTGCAATGCCGTCTTTTATGTAAAGTTTAGTGACCGGGAGTGAATTATTGGATTGTGAAATCTGAAGAACAGTGACACTATCAGTGTAATACTGTGAGTAGTAATAGTTAACCAAGAGTATTGTGCATTGTGAAATAAATTGTGCAGTGATAAACTGTGAAACTTGTGTGTGTTTAATTTAGCAATCCCAAAGAAATCTTGTTAACAACGTTTATTACAGGTTTTGTTATAAAACGTAACAACTGGTGTCAGAAGTGGGATTGCAAAATTAAAATAAACAAAAATGAAGTTTGAGGAACTTAAAGTGGAACATCTGAAAAAGGAGCTGGCTAAATTGGACCTGCCAACAACAGGAAACAAGGCTGAACTACAAAGGCGGTTGATTGATGAATTCCAAAGACGAGGAATCGGTGTAAGTACACACGAGTTTGACGATAAAGAAGACGTTGCTGTACGTAATCCTATCTCAAGTAGCAATTTGGACTTAAATGCAATTTTAGCCGCTATGATGGAAAATAACCAGAATCTCTTAGAAGCTTCTAAAAGTAACAGCGAGAAAATCTTAGCAGAAGTAAGACAGGAGTTCCAGAGCTAATTACGAAAGATTAGAAGAAGCTTCTAGAGGTAATTATGAAAGACTAGAAGAAGTTTCTAGAACTAACTGAGACAGGCTAGCAGAGAAATTTCAGGAAGCTTCTAGATCAACTAACCAAAAACTCCATGAAATGTCCGAGGTATTGGGCATACGAGTGGAAGTCATTGAGCATATAGTAGGCGAGTTTGATGAAAAACTCTGCGGCATTTCTGCGGCACAGAAGAAGGTTGAAGAGGATGTGTCCAACCTAGGAAGAAAGGTAGACGATGAAATACGCGAGCTACAATTCCAAATGAATAATCTACATGTTCAAGAGGGTCCGGTGAGGAACATTTCAGAACATTCCAAATAAAGACCCCAACTTTTGACGGTAATGTACCGTTTAATGTTTTTAAATTCCAATTTGAGACGGTGGCCAGTAGAAACGGATGGAATAATGAAGAGAAAGCTGTAGAATTGATTTTGGCACTGAAGGGAATCGCTGCAGAAATCCTGGAGAATTTACCGGCCGCTTGGAGGAATAATTATGAGGACATTATGGTGACCTTACAGCGCAAGTTCGGTGGTGAACATAAACGAGAACTGTACAAGATGGAATTACGGGGCAGAGTGCAAAAACCGTATGAGACGCTACAAGATTTTGCCATGGAAATCGAACGTCTGGTGCAGCTGACTTACCCAGGTGAGAATCATCCGTTCTTGGATCAGTTCAAAATTGAAGCATTTGTGAATGGTATACGAGAACCAGATGTTAAATTTGCGGTGTGTGCTATGCAAAAATCATCCTTGGCTGAAACTGTCTCTTATGCGCTGACCCAGGAGACTGCTTAGGTCATTTCAAAGCAGCAAGTCTACAATGTGCGACGTCTTGAGGCTGCTATTAAAAGTGACGCCCAAATGTCAAGGGGCTACATAGAAGAATTAGTCAAGCGAATAATGGAGGAGCAAAGGAACAGATAACGCTCAAAATGCTTCAGCTGCGGTATGGTTGGCCATTTTCAGCGTAACTGTAAAGCACCAAAGAAAGGATTGAGATCTTTTACACCATGGAGGGACCACCATCGGGCGAGTAACGTCCAAATCTCAAGAGCCAGTATTAAAACTAGAACGAGCTCGCACTGAGGGCCAAGAACTAGCTCCTAAAACCGATGACTCCACAATCTCTATTTCCATTATATGACAGAAGAACAGCAACCTTACTGCTTGTGGGCACATCAACGGGAGGAAGCAGGTCCTCACCATGGACACGGGAGCGACTCACTCCATCATTCGGCCCGAGTTGGTAAAAAGGGCAGTGGAACCGTTGGAGAACGTACGACTGCGAACTGCTACATTGGATTCAGCCACAGTCTACGGAAGAGCCAAGATGAGAGTGACTATCGCCAATATCAGTACTGAACATGTCTTTGTTGTTGCTGACATAATGGATGAAGTGATCATCGGTGTAGACTTCATGATAGCCCACGGTATTGACCTGCAAATGGGTAAGCAAATGATGATCTGGCGAAACACAGAAATACCTTTGGATGTCGGACATGAGAGCAAGACCACCAGGGAGCTACGTACCGACGGACGCCAGAAATCGTCACCTCGAGCAGAAGCATGTTTTATTGCCCATAGGAAAGGGAGAAAACACGATGACGATCTCCAGGCGGCCATGCAACGTGGAGTACAAGGATTGTACAAAAGCCGAGGAAGAGGAGTGCGTCATTGATGTTCGACTTAGCCGTGTTAACTCAGGGGGAGCCAGTTCGATGGCGCAGAAGAGCGACACTAATCTGACTAAGAAGGACAATGGAAGGTCGACCCGTCATGAAATATTGGACCGCATTAAAATGGCCAGTAACCGGATGAATGCCGTGTATGATCGACCAGCAAATACGGAGGGATTCACAGAAGGACAAATGGTTCTACTATTTAACCCACAACACAACAAAGGACTATCGCCTAAATTGCAGACACACTGGGAGGGACCTTACAAGGTGATCAAGAGATTGAACGACGTGGTCTACAGGATCCAGAGATACCACAATACGAGGTCTAAAATGAAAGTGGTACACCTAGAGCGACTAGCCAAGTATGGTAACGACGATATTGAGCCTATTCGGGACGAAAAGGCTTAAGTGGGTGGCAGTGTTGCGTGAACGATTGGCAGAGAAAGAGAGCCGCGTGTTTGATCTAATAAGTAGGGCCGCCGGCAGAATCTAATTAAGGCTTTCCAGGAAGTTCTGGACCTTTCCTTGGTTAGGTCCTTCTACAGGTATATATAAGGGACTCTCACAGTACCCGACAGTTAAGTTGACGCTCGACGGTCTTCGAGGGATGTTCAGCGCTACAGTGCGACTTAGTGCAGTGCGGTAAAGTGTTGAGCCATGACTGTAAGTAACAGTTTAGTGCCGAATTTAAGCCAGTGTAGTGCCGCGAAGTAAAGGACAGTGTAGTTCCGTCTTTTATGTGAAGTTTAGTGACCGCGAGTGAATTATTGGACTGTGAAATCTGAAGAACAGTGACACTATCAGTGTAATACTGTGAGTAGTAATAGTTAACAAAGATTATTGTGCATTGTGAAATAAATTGTGCGGTGATAAACTGTGAAGCTTGTGGGTGTTTAATTTTGCAATCCAAAAGAACTATTATTAACAACGTTTATTACTGGTTTTGTAATAAAACGTAACAATATTGACGACATCAAATGATGCTAAGATTCTTTTTTCTGTGAAAGAAACACTGTTTAGTTTTGAGACAAGCTCACTACTATTGGCTATAGAGTGGGTGGGTTTGAAGTTAGTAAGATTTTTAAATATTTGTACTAAACGTTTACTGAGTTTTTCCGAAGGAGCCGAGTTAAATGAAGCAATGGGTCTGAAGGGGTGGTTTTCTTTATGAACTTTTGGTAAACAATATAGGAACGGAGGGAGCGGATCCATGTGTACTAGGTATGGCAATTCCTCCTTTTTAGCAGATTTCCCTTAAGGGAAATCAGCTATTGAGGTTGTACTCATGACGGAATTTTCGACATTTTTCTTCAAATGTCCATCGATCCTACCTAGTAGATGACGAAAATGAGGTCCGTTCAAAACTGTATATATATATCTATATATATATATATATATATATATATATCTATATATTTGTCTGTTACCGCTCTAGCGGTCGCAATTGTTGTTTAATCCTTACCAAACTTCATATTTAAGCGTTTTATGTAAAAAGAAAGATCAAGTTCGTTAACGGCTGAAATCGGACCAGTGGGAGGGGGGGTTTAGAGGGGAGGATTTTTGAAAATTCGAAATATCTCCGTTACTATACGTCGGATCGAAAAATTATACAGAATCAATCTTATTACAAATTAAATTTACTATAAATATTGTTATATACATTTATTCTCTATCTTGAATATTAACCGAGATATTTGCATTTTTCAGTTTTCACCAAACCGCCACTTCTACTCATGTTACGTAAACAATACTCTGATACATAATAAATCACATTATTGGAAGTTTAATTACCAAAAATTGTATTCAAGAGACCTTTATTATACGAGATACATGCAAATATGCACTGGTGACTCCCCCCCCCATCTTAAAGTTTTGGACTACTAAAATTTTATTGATTGAGATAACAATTATTCTGACTCATTATTAACTACAGTACTAGATATAGTAAATAGTTCTCAATAAAATTAATGTGTTATATTCTGATATATTTCATTATTTGTTTTTCTTTCCGGTGTGAGGCGGGACCCGTTTGTTTACATTTCTAACCTAGCGCTTCCTGTCGGCAGGCTATTGAAATTGGATGAAACATTTCTTATTTCCGTTTGTATTTATTCACGGTGTTGTGTTAGCAGGTTGTATATTTATCTATTACTAAACTTCACGAGGGAAATCTGCTTAGTTTACGCAGCCCCTGCGTGACGGACTTTTTAAATAGATTAGGGGCTCGTAATATAGGTTCTTTTATTTTAGTGTTGAACGAGTCCGTTGGGTCACGTGCTAGTTGGATGCAGCCTTCCTCAATCAACAGAGAGTACACTATGTTCTCGTACTCATCTTTGCTCATAATGACTAAACCTTGGCCTTTATCGGCCTTTAGAACAAACAAATTATTCTCTTTTAACCTTTTATTTATATTATTAGTCATCTTTAAGACCCTTGATGAATTATTTTCATTATGGATGAGTTTTCTATTATTATTATTGTTCTGAGAACCACTATGAGAATCCGAACCTAAAAACTTCTCGATTTCAATAGCTATTTCCTTCATCGTGACATTATCACAATCAATACCTTCTACAGCTACCATGAGATTAATTATATCCCTTTCCCCTGGTGCCACCTTAGGACAAAATTTAAGCCCTTTATTTAAAATTGATAGCTCCTCCTGTGAGAAAATAACATCATTTAAGTTAACTGTCCTCGGGAAGAAATTAAAACTATCACAATATGTATTATCACAGTTATTTGTATCACATTTGCTTTTATTTTTATTGTCATTTTAAACGTCCGAGGAATCACTATTGATGTCTGTAATTCTATCGTTAAGGCTTCTATCACTAATCCTATGGTTACAACTAATCCAAGGAGCAGCCTTACCCATCTTGCTGTCTCTAATAGGATTAGCTTGACTTTTTCTCAATGCATTCAATTTCTATTTAATAGTCTGACCTTAAATAGCAATCTTATTAGCATGAGTATCTTTAATACGTTGTTCGAACGAATCCCACTCAGCACTATTGCTATTTTCAAAACACTTTTAGCAGATCTCCCTTAAGGGAAATCAGCTATTGAGGTCGTACTCATGACGCGAGTTTTGAAAAATTTCCTCAAATGTCCATCGATCCTACCCAGGAGATGACGAAAATGAGGTCCGTTCAAAATTATATATATATATATATATATATATATATATATATATATATATATATATATATATAAAATTGTAACCTCTGTCTGTACATTGATTTTTTTCGCGAAATTTCACGATAACTTTTCGTTTCACATGTCATAGACACCAAAACTGCATTTTGTTTCTTTCGTGTATGTTTGTTTGTTTGTTTGTTTGTTTGTTTGTTTGTTACCTTTTCACGCATAAACGGCTGAACCGAATTTTATGAAACTTGGTATGATATTACTACTAGCCCAACTTAGACTTTAGGCTATATTATTATTCTCTAAGACAAACAGGAGTGGGGGTTATAAGGGAGGCCTGAAATTAAAAATAGCGATATTTCACATTACAAAAGTTGTTTATTTTGTTATTTAGAGTAACTTTTGTTATATACACTTTTGCCGTATACGAATGTATAAATGAGTTATACGCTAAAGACTATAACGGGAATCAACAATTTTATTTGGTACCAAAGACTCAGCGGAACTAAACAGAACTCCGTATGTGAATTATCACTAACTCCTACATGATAATAAGCTGTACCAATATTTCTTGGGACGAACAGGAGTGGGGGTTATAAGGGAGGCCAGAAATTAAAAATAGCGATATTTCGTTTCCTATTGGTTTTTCGGTAAATATGAACATAAAAAAAGTTGATTATTTTGTTATTTAGAGTAACTTTTGTTATATACACTTTTGCCGTATACGAATGTATAAATGAGTTATACGCTAAAGACTATAACGGGAATCAACAATTTTATTTGGTACCAAAGACTCAGCGGAACTAAACAGAACTCCGTATGTGAATTATCACTAACTCCTACATGATAATAAGCTGTACCAATATTTCTTGGGACGAGCAGGAGTGGGGGTTGTAAGGGAGGCCTGAAATTAAAAATAGCGATATTTCGTCCTATTGGTTTATCGGCAATTATGCACATAACAAAGTTTATTTTGTTATTTAAAGTAACGTATGTTATATTCACTTATGTTTTATAACTAAGTATAATTGAGATACACACTAAAAAGCAAAGCGGGGGCCGACAGTTTTATCGGGCTCTAACAATTGAACGGAACTTAACAAAACTCGGTATGTATGATAGCATTAACTCCTCCATGATAATAAGCGGTACCAACATTTCTAGGGAGGAACAGGAGTGGGGGTTGTTAGGGAGCCCTGAAATTAAAAATAGATATATTTCGTTTTCTACTGGGTTTTCGGTAAATACGTACATATAACAAATGTTGTTTATTTTGTTATTTAGATTATGTTACCCACGACTGGGTAACAAGACTGTCCCACTCAGGAGAAGGGTGTGGGTTTATTAGTTAAATTTAACTAGCCTCATATCAACAGGCGGAAATAAATATATTAAGGGCGCCACGTTGTTTGTTCTCAAAGGTAACAACGAAACCAGTATTATCAAAATAAATTAGTTTATTTACAATAAATCAACTATAATTATAATCTCTAACTTTAACTTTAAAAATAATAACTAAATAAAGAATCAAACAATACTTCCCATGGGGACTTTTAAACTACAAATTAATAGGCCTTTTCTTTTAATTGATTGTGTATACACAATAAACATAACTTTGGTACCTCTCGTACGATGAAATAACTGCTATTCTTCAAGCTGAATTACGTTCTGCTCCGCCTAAGCGATTAGTGGGAGCAAAATTCTCACTCGAGCTCGAGATGGATGCTGCAGTCTCCTCCTCGCTTGTCCCCGGTGATCGCTTCTAGTCTTCAGCTCTGCCCCGCGCACCAATCTCCGCCTGTCTTCTTTCTCAATCGCCCGTCTTCGGCGACGGTAATAATGGTCCGTAACAAGTAACTTTTGTTATATTCACGTTTGTTTTACAACAAACTATAAACGAAATATACACCAAAAACTAAAGCTGGAGCCAACTATTTTATTGGGCACCAATGAGTAATAAGGGAGGCCTGAAATAAAAAAAAATCATAGATCAAAAAACAAAGATGTGGAGAAGTACCTCATTTTTATCAACAATATCCAGGTTACCAGAATCATAGCAGAGTGCAGACTTTCATTGGACAAGATTCTCAAAATATATTGGAACGGCAGTGCATACAAGCATTACATGTGAGGAGTTATGCAGCATTTGCAATCTTTATGAAGACGAAACTCTCCACCATTTCTTCTTCCGCTGCCCTATGTATAGCCACATCAGAAATGCATTCATCTCCAAACATATTAATCATACTGATTCACCAAATACACAACTCAAGCAATTGTTCACAATATAAGACAAATCTAAGGCACTTGATACCTATAAATTTGTTATTAATGCCCTTAAAGTACGAGCTTTCATAATGTTTGATTGATTTATCACTTCCAACACAAGTTGTAAATATTTCATTTATTATTATAATTATTTATATACTTTATTTATCTATTTATTTTTCATAATTAATGTTGTGCGTTCGGAACTGATTGATGATTTAGAAGAACTGTATCTTTATTTTGTTTATTGTTATACATATATTTGTATTATATTTACTTATTATTATAATTTCATTTTATTATATTATTATTTTTTCTTTATTTATTTATTTTTCTTTAATATAAGCAGATTAATGAAATTTTATGTTCTTTTTTATTTTTATTTTATTTTCTTTCTTTCTGTTTCTTTATTCTTTATTTTTATTTTTGTTTCTATTAAATTAAGATTCCTTATGTATCAAATTTGTAGATGACCCAATTTTGAGTAAGCTATTTTTACTATAATGTAATTCTTTGTTTATTGATATACTAAGTATAGCCAAATTATTTATTTTATCAATCACCAATATTATATGTATTACTTTAGAGAAGTATTGTACCTAGCTATGTGTTTTAAATTTTCTTCTTCTTTTTTTTTCCTTCTTTTTTTCTCTCTTTATTTATTTTTTATTTTATTATTTTTTTTTTGTAAATATTCGGACCCCCCGTAAAAAGCTTATACTTAAATACAGAATTTTTTATCTATCTATCTATCTTATCTATGTAGGCCTGAAATAAAAAAAATCACCATATTTCGTTAATTATGGGTTTTTCGACAAATATGCACATGACAAAAGTCGTTTATGTTGTTACTTAGATTAACGTTTGTAATATTTATTTTTGTCGTATAACAAATTATAAACGTGATATCCGATAAAAACTATAGCGGAAGTCATCAATTTTATTATTACTCATTAAAGTGTTTGTAATATAGGCATATATGATTATTATGTTTTTAGACTTATAGTTCTAACTATGATTTGAATTAGGGAAGTAACAAATCTCCGCCCCCCCCCTTCTCAATTGTTTTTATTTTAATTAGAAAATAACTTCATTATTTATTTCCAATATAAATTCAAACTATAAGAGCATGACAATTATTTGATTTGTATAGTGCATTATTTAACAAAGTCGCACATCGTCTGAAAGCAGAATCAAATTCTTTAATTGCTGAATAAATTATCTTATTTCCTCCGATATGTTGACGGTATTGAAATGTCTATCTATGTACTATCTATAACTATTAAACGCTACTTGGTAATGTAAATATAACAAAAGAAAATTTACGTTTAAAATGTAAAAGATTTGAGATCTACAATGACTTTTCCTCAACTCTCTTTTAGAATATAAATTAAATTATCTTTTGGGTATCACTGTTATTTATTTGCAACAGGAATATAAATTACTAGAAAATATTTTGTTTAATGTTTTAAATTAATAATTCAAGCATAGCGATGTTGATGCTGAAGCGGGGGCGGAAGTTGTCGGGAGGCTAACTCAGTTAATTGTGTTAACTTGTTTCCTGTGAAATGATAGAATTGCGTTCTACTCAAATTTACTCTTATGTGCACAAACTCACTATCATGGATTGGTTTCTGACAGGAAATACGTACATTATAGGTAATATTTAATTCTAATAAACGCTAATGACAATTATGATATGAATTATTCACAGTGTGTCAAACAATGGACAGGGGATTGCCTAGGGACTTATTTTCATTTATTCTTCTAAACTGGAATGAATTTTTGAGCATATCAATATTTCTATTGAAATTATTCAGTGGCAAATTATTTGGTCCACACATTGTTCCTGGAGAAATGTATAAAACAAAAGTTAATCTAAATATCAAAGTAAACAACTTTTGTTATGTGCATGTTTGTCGAAAAACAAATAGACAATGAAATATCGCGAATTTTTATTTCTGGCCTCCCGTATAACCCCCACTCCCGTTCTAACCTAAAAATTTTAATATAGCTTATAATCATGAAAGAATTAATGCTAATTGACATACCGAGTTTTTTTTAAGTTCGGTTTAATCGTTAGCGCCCAATGAAATAGTTGACTCCCGCTTTAGTTTATAGTGTATATCTCGTTTATACTTTCTTAAAAGACAAAAATGAATATGACAAAAGTTACTTTAAATAACAAAATAAACAACTTTTTTCTGTAATCGTTGAATAATAGTAACATTACTAAACTGAAATGAGTGAAGAAATTGAAACATTTTGCAAAAAAGTAATCATTTTTTTCACAAGTGAAGAAAGTGAATTGCCTTCTTAATTAGTAATAAGTATAAATTAAAAAATAATTTGAAGTTGGAAATTAAATGCTTTTAAATGTTTCTTAACATTGTAAGAATTTATTTTAACAAAATAAATTGAAATGTCAATGAATTATTGGTGGAAATAATCAATATATTTTAAAATTTAAATATAATAATAATTGCCTTCCTTGTTTATAACTGCACTACTTCACAATCATCACTAGTTGTTTTAAAACTATGCTTATAACCTTTCACAACCATGCTTATACGATACCAACAACATACCATAATCTTCACACACATCCTAATTTTGTTCATATTCTGGTTAGATCTGATCATGTATTACACGATTACAGAAAAAAATTAATATTACACTCATGACGAAAGTAGAATTTACAACTCTCGTGAAACTACCACACTCGCTTCGCTCGTGTGGGTAAACGTTTCACTCGAGTTGTAAGTGTTCTACTTTCGTCACTTGTATAATAAATAACTATTATTATGCTAATATTTGGCGAAAAACGAATAGAAAACGAAATACTGCTATGTTTGAATTCAGGCATCCCTTACAACCCCCACTCTTCCGTCCCTAGAAATGTTGGTATGGCTTGTTATAATGAAAGCGTTAGGGCTAATACATATACCGAGTTTTATTTATTTCGGTTGAGTCTTTTGTCCCAAATAAAATTGTTCACTTCCGCTATAGGTTTTAGCGTATATCTCTTTTATAATTCGGTATACGAAAAAAGTGTATATAACAGAAGTTACTCTAAATAACAAAGTAAACAACTTTTGTTATGTTCATATTTGCCGAAAAACCAATAGGGAACGAAATATCGCTATTTTTAATTTCTGGCTTCCCTTATAACCCCCACTCCTGTTCGTCTCAGAGGATATTAATATAGCCTAAAGTCTAAGTTGGGTTATTAGTAATACACATACCAAGTTTATGCGTTAAATGGTAACAAACAAACAGACACGAAAGAAACAAAGTGCAGTTATGGTGTCTATGACGTGTGAAACGAAAAGTTATCGTGAAATTTCTCGAAAAAAATCTTCGTACAGACAGAGGTTACAATTTTATATATATATATATATATATATATATATATATATATATATATATATATATATATATATAGGAAATATGTAGAATATAGGTGAATTTAATTATAACAAATGCTATCCATGATTATGATCTGAGTTATTCATGGTGGGGCAAATAATGCAGACAGATTGATTAGGGACTAATTTTCATTTATTCTTGAAAACTAAAATTTTTATTCTGTAAGTCTCCAACCTGATCCTTACCGGAAAACCATTAGCCCAGACGGGAAGCGTAGTTGTACACATTGTAGCCTTGCCAAATAAAAAATATCATATAAACAGAAACCATAAAAATTCACCATTCAGCCTCTAATGATTTCCCGAGGGAAGCCGGCTACCTGGCCTATCACGCCGGAGGAGGTACCAAAGCATATGCCCGAAAGGGATTCCGCGACGGGACTGGATGGTGTTTCATCTGAGAAATGGCGGGCAGTTCCTGGCGTGCTGCGTGAGGCTGTCCTGAACTGTATCATGGCTATTGGTAAGGTTCCGTGTGGGCAGTTCGTACGCGGGTCACGATGATCCCCAAATCAGACAGTCCAGTTAGCCCTGGTGACTACCGGCCGATCGCTGTGGCGTCTGTTATTGTCCGTCATTTGCACAGACTTTTTGCATTCAGGCTGGCTTCAATCGTCCAGCATGTTCCGGAACAGAAAGGGTTTCTGAGTGGCATTGATGGAGTTGCCTGCAATGTTTTTCTCTTGGACTCTGAGCTCCGGAATGCTTGGACGAAGAAACGGAACATTTTCTTAGCAGTCCTGGATGCCAAAAAGGCTTTTGATTCGATCAGTCATCATGCGATCCTGGTTGTTGCTAGAGCCCGTGGTCTACCTGAAGGTTTTGTTAGATATCTTGATGGTATCTATGCAGAGAGAATCTCGGTGATCTATGCAGGAGGTCGGTGTTCGAGGGACATCTTGCCTGGCCGTGGGGTCAGGCAGGGTGACCCGCTCTCGCCGATTTTATTCAATATGGTCATTGACCATGTGATTGAGGCATCACGGACCCGAGTCGGCTTTCTTTTGGGTACTGTCAGGCTGTCGTTCATTGCCTATGCGGACGATCTTATTCTTTTAGCATCCTCGGATGAAGGTCACATCGTGTCTCTGTGGCGGCTGGAATGTGCGCTTCGGGATTAAGGTTTGGAGCTAAACAAAGAGAAGTGTGTTGGAGCTTAGGTCCTCAGGCCGACGAAGGGTAGTCAAGGTTTGCCCGGCATCGGGTCTTAGGGTTTCCGAACAGCGGGCTCTCGGAGTTGAAGATGTCTGGGTGTACCTTGGCGTCCCATTTTCTCATCGTGGTGCGGAGCCCTTTGTGCCTAATTGGATGGACGTAATGTCTAAGATCGATAGAGAACCAATGAAGCCGCAGTAGAAAATGGAAGCTTTGAGGGCTTATGTTTTACCCCGGTGGTTCCATGGGTTAGTGCTTGGAAAACCCAACCCGGTTGACTTCCGTCGAATGAATGTGGGTATAAGGGCTTTTGTACGCAAATGGTTGCATCTCCCACCGGAGTCCTGTAATGCGTTTATTCATGCTGGTCGGAGGAATGGTGGGACTGGAATTCCTTCATTTGCCTCAAATATACCCTTTCTTAGGGCCAAACGGTTAGGGTTCGCTGGTCACATATTGGGAGAGAGGGGAGTGGCGCGGGTGGTGAGACAAGGGCTTGGTGGGGGGTTGATGCCTCCTGAAAATGTCCTGGATGTGAACGTGATATGTATGAATGAGCTGTATGCAAGGGTTGACTGTAAGGATTTGAGTGAATGTAGAAAGGTGACTGCCTCTACAGCATGGATGAGTTCAAGAGAGGCGGAATTGTCGGGAAAGCAATTCGTTGCCTTGGCGTCTGGTGCATGAAGAGTGCAGATGGGCTGCGAGAGCTGGGAGTGCGTCAGGCTACACTGGAGTGGATCACCATCAAATTGCTCAGTGGAACCTGGTTCGTATGGGCCAAGTTCAGTACCTTTCCTCGAGGCTTCAGGGCAGCTGGCAGACCAAGAGTAGGCGTAGGATAGGCTCGGCAAGTATGGTGGAAGTGTCCCGAATCTATAGAGTGCTCATTTCAGGACGAACTGTGGAGCGACGCTTCGGCCTAGAAGTCGTTGATTGTTATTTATTTATTTAAGCATGTTATTTTGTGTTTTTTAATTTATTCTATTATTAAGAGGTTTTCTTTTTTTTATGTATAATATTTCTATATGTTTTATAGTTGGTAGTTTTAGTTTTAAGAAGTTGTATTTCTAGAAGGAATATTTTGTCTTTTGTATTTTTTTTTTTTATGAATGTATTTAATGTTAGGAAGCATTATTTTTAGAAAAATATGTAAGAGGTTTTTTTTTGTTGTTGTTATCTTATTTTTTATTTATTTTTTTTTTTTTTTTTTTTTTTTTTTTTTTTTTTTTTTTTTTTGTGAGAGAGAGAGAGAGAGAGAGAGAGAGAGAGAGAGAGAGAGAGAGAGAGAGAGAGAGAGAGAGAGAGAGAGAGAGAGAGAGAGAGAGAGAGAGAGAGAGAGAGAGAGAGAGATCGTTTGAATTTATTCATTTGATGTTGACGGTGCTATTGTGTTACCAATATGTTGATTTATCTATTATTAAACATGACGAGGGAAATCTCTTAGGGCTTAGTTTACGCAGGCCATGCGTAACGGACATTATTCAGTCCCAGTACTCATACAATTTATTCTTCGAATAACTGAGTTGGTAATCATCACTTATCTTGCTGTAATATCGATTGCTATTCGCATGGGCCTCAATTATGGGAGTAATTGAGAATAGATTGTGAGTTTAGATCATCCACGAGTGGGAAACACTATGCCCAAGAATGGCGTTCCTTTAGCAGATTTACCTGAAGGGAAGCCAGCTGTTGAGATTGTTGTTGTTACCACGCTGTTTTTTTTATTTAAATAAATATGTCCGATCGATACTACCGAAAACGAGGTCCTTTCAAAATTATTTATTTATTTATATATATATATATATATATATATATATATATATATATATATATATATATATATAAGGGCTCCCATAGATCAGTTTAAAGTCATCCGACTTTAGATCTGCAGGGTACAACATGGAGCATGAGCAGTGCTTGAATGGGTGACAGTGGCGTTGTTACACCAGAGCGCTGTGGTGTTTATGGAGGGGGTCTAGTGAGTAAATGGGTCCAATAGCCGGTCGGCACATTGCCTCTCCTAGATGCCGTCAACTAGCAAACTGACAGCAAACCTCCGCCGTCACTCTACTGCAGACAATTCCCAAATCCTCCTTGAATAACGGCGGCTGTACGACACTCACTACGCGAATCCCTTGAGTCTAGCTGTCATAGACACCGTCCATTAGCAACCCTCCGCCGTCACTCTACTGCAGATAATTCCAAATCCTCCTTGGATAACGGCGGCTGTACGACACTCACTTCGCGAATCTCTTGAGTCTAGTTGTCATAGACGCCGTCAATGAGCAAACTGACAGCAAACCTCCGCCGTCACTCTACTGTAGACAATTCCAAATCCTTCTTGGATAACGGCGGCTATACGACACTCACTACGCGAACCCTTGAGTCTAGCTGTCATAGACGCCGTCAATTAGCAAACTGACAGCAAACCTCCACCGTCTCTCTACTGTAGACACTTCCAAATCCTCCTTGGATAACGGCGGCTGTACGACACTCACTACGCGAATCCCTTGAATCTAGTTGTCATAGACGCCGTCAATTAGCAACCCTCCGCCGTCACTCTACTGAAGACAATTCCAAATCCTTCTTGGATAACGGCGGCTGTACGACACTCACTACGCGAATCCCTTGAGTCTAGCTGTCATAGACGGCGTCCATTAGCAAACCTCCGCCGTCACTCTACTGCAGACAATTCCAAATCCTCCTTGGATAACGGCGGCTGTACGACACTCACTACGCGAATCCCTTGAGTCTAGCTGTCATAGACGCCGTCCATTAGCAACCCTCCGCCGTCACTCTACTGCAGACAATTCCAAATCCTCCTTGGATAACGGCGGCTGTACGACACTCACAACGCGAATCCCTTGAGTCTAGCTGTCATAGACGCCGTCCACTAACACACTGACAGCAAACCTCCGCTGTCATTCTACTGTAGACAATTCCAAATCCTTCTTGTATAACGGTGGCTGTATGGCACTCACTACGCGAATCCCTTGAGTCTAGCTGTCATAGACGGCGTCCATTAGCAACCCTCCGCCGTCACTCTACTGCAGACAATTCCAAATCCTTCTTGGATAACGGCGGCTGTACGACACTCACTACGCGAATCCCTTGAGTCTATCTGTCATAGACGGCGTCTATTAGCAACCCTCGGCCGTCACTCTACTGAAGAAAATTCCAAATCCTCTTTGGATAACGGCGGCTGTACGACACTCACTACGCGAATCCCTTGAGTCTAGTTGTCATAGACGCCGTCAATTAGCAACCCTCCGCCGTCACTCTACTGAAGACAATTCCAAATCCTCCTTGGATAACGGCGGCTGTACGACACTCACTACGCGAATCCCTTGAGTCTAGCTGTCATAGACGCCGTCCATTAGCAACCCTCCGCCGTCACTCTACTGAAGACAATTCCAAATCCTCTTTGGATAACGGCGGCTGTACGACACTCACTACGCGAATCCCTTGAGTCTAGCTGTCATAGACGCCGTCAATTAGCAACCATCCGCCGTCACTCTACTGAAGACAATTCCAAATCCTTCTTGGATAACGGCGGCTGTACGACACTCACTACGCGAATCCCTTGAGTCTAGCTGTCATAGACGCCGTCCATTAGCAACCCTCCGCCGTCACTCTTCTGTAGACAATTCCAAATCCTTCTTGGATAACGGCGGCTGTACGGCACTCAATACGCGAATCCCTTGAGTCTAGCTGTCATAGAAGGCGTCCATTAGCAAACCTCCGCCGTCACTCTACTGCAGACAATTCCAAATCCTCCTTGGATAACGGCGTCTGTACGGCACTCAATACGCGAATCCCTTGAGTCTAGCTTGGGGATCGGCTAAACGTCTTTAAGGCTAATCTCGTTAACACTATGTCATGGAACGTATTATTTATTCAAAGCTGAAATACCAAATATTACGTATTTTCAACATTTAGTATGCAAGATACACGCAAATACGCTATATCTTTAAGTCATCCGGTAAGTTACACAGTGATTAGTCACTAAAGACTAGAATTCAATTACGATTCACATCAAGAAATATTATAGAACCAATTTCGTTAAATTAGCCATGTACTACAATTGTTGTCCTAAACAAGTATCTTCTAACTGAAATATTGAGGGAGCAACTCGCCTTTTCTTGTTTTCCCTCAATTCTACTCCTTTTATTTTACTTACAGATACAAAGTAAATTGTGTGATGAGATCACTTGTGCGTAGTGGCAGCTCTTGGAAAATGTGCTTAATGTACGCAGCCCCTGCGTTACGCCCCCTCCCCCAACAGATATCTCGCCTGAGCGATAGAAACAGTGACGTTTTCAATTTATCTCATAACTATAAGTAAATTTCTATGAGAGTTCAAATTCTTTTTATTACTATTAGAGATTAATATGGATACGCTCAATAAAGAATGCTGTCGAGACTAGCATTCATTTCTAAAATGTAGGTTTTTGTAAGTTAATAGTTTTCTCTGACAACAGTTTATTCACTTTATGGGAGGGATTGTTGTAGAGGTCTGAGATAAAAGAAGAGTTGTAATTTGCAAGATAGAAGAATGTAAAATATGGCCTTGGTTTGTGGAGTCAACCGAGCCTTTAGCTCTCTTTGATTTGAACAATTTTTTAGTTTTATTCATAAAATGGCCTTCCTTTGCAGAACAAAAGAATATGTTAGATTTAGTTACGTGAACGCTTTTTATTCAAAAATAAATTGCAATTCGTTCATTTTTAATCACCTACTTGTTTATATATTGCTCCAAGTTCATTTTAGCAAATTTCCCTTAATCAGCTGTTAAAATTGTACTCGTGGCGCACTTTTCGAAAAAATTGTTCAAATGTGAACAATTTATCTAAAACTAAAGTTTTATGTTCACAATAGCCAATATTACAAAATATTTTCTTTTAGAGAGAACATTGTCTACCAATTAAGCTACTGTATTACTGTAGTTATTTAAAAGGTAAATAAACTACCAAATGCTGAGTTGCCGTTTGGGCGGGAAACCATGTTTACTGCAACCCGTCCACAACTTACTTAATACAGTTAATTCAATAAATAAGAGAGAGAACATTGTCTACCAGTTAAGCTACTGTATTACTGTAGTTATTTAAAAGGTAAATAAACTACCAAATGCTGAGTTGCCGTTTGGGCGGGAAACCATGTTTACTGCAACCCGTCCACAACTTACTTAATACAGTTAATTCAATAAATAAGAGAGAGAACATTGTCTACCACTTAAGCTACTGTATTACTGCTGCTATTTAAAAGGTAAATTAACTACCAAATGCTGAGTTGCCGTTTGGGCGGGAAACCATGTTTACTGCAACCCGTCCACGACCTACTTAATACAGTTAATTCAATAAATAAGAGAGAGAACATTGTCTATCATTTAAGCTACTGTATTACTGTAGTTATTTAAAAGGTAAATTAACTACCATATGCTGAGTTGCCTTTTGGGCGGGAAACCATGTTTACTGCAACCCGTCCACGACCTACTTAATACAGTTAATTCAATAAATAAGAGAGAGAACATAGTCTACCAGTTAAGCTACTGTATTACTGTAGTTATTTAAAAGGTAAATAAACTACCAAATGCTGAGTTGCCGTTTGGGCGGGAAACCATGTTTACTGCAACCCGTCCACGACCTACTTAATACAGTTAATTCAATAAATAAGAGAGAGAACATTGTCTACCACTTAAGCTACTGTATTACTGTAGTTATTTAAAAGGTAAATTAACTACCAAATGCTGAGTTGCCGTTTGGGCGGGAAACCATGTTTACTGCAACCCGTCCACGACCTACTTAATACAGTTAATTCAATAAATAAGAGAGAGAACATTGTCTACCATTTAAGCTACTGTATTACTGTAGTTATTTAAAAGGTAAATAAACTACCAAATGCTGAGTTGCCGTTTGGGCGGGAAACCATGTTTACTGCAACCCGTCCACAACTTACTTAATACAGTTAATTCAATAAATAAGAGAGAGAACATTGTCTACCAGTTAAGCTACTGTATTACTGTAGTTATTTAAAAGGTAAATAAACTACCAAATGCTGAGTTGCCGTTTGGGCGGGAAACCATGTTTACTGCAACCCGTCCACAACTTACTTAATACAGTTAATTCAATAAATAAGAGAGAGAACATTGTCTACCAGTTAAGCTACTGTATTACTGTAGTTATTTAAAAGGTAAATTAACTACCAAATGCTGAGTTGCCGTTTGGGCGGGAAACCATGTTTACTGCAACCCGTCCACGACCTACTTAATACAGTTAATTCAATAAATAAGAGAGAGAACATTGTCTATCATTTAAGCTACTGTATTACTGCTGCTATTTAAAAGGTAAATTAACTACCAAATGCTGAGTTGCCGTTTGGGCGGGAAACCATGTTTACTGCAACCCGTCCACGACCTACTTAATACAGTTAATTCAATAAATAAGAGAGAGAACATTGTCTACCATTTAAGCTACTGTATTACTGTAGTTATTTAAAAGGTAAATTAACTACCAAATGCTGAGTTGCCGTTTGGGCGGGAAACCATGTTTACTGCAACCCGTCCACGACCTACTTAATACAGTTAATTCAATAAATAAGAGAGAGAACATTGTCTACCACTTAAGCTACTGTATTACTGTAGTTATTTAAAAGGTAAATTAACTACCAAATGCTGAGTTGCCGTTTGGGCGGGAAACCATGTTTACTGCAACCCGTCCACAACTTACTTAATACAGTTAATTCAATAAATAAGAGAGAGAACATTGTCTACCACTTAAGCTACTGTATTACTGCTGCTATTTAAAAGGTAAATTAACTACCAAATGCTGAGTTGCCGTTTGGGCGGGAAACCATGTTTACTGCAACCCGTCCACGACCTACTTAATACAGTTAATTCAATAAATAAGAGAGAGAACATTGTCTACCATTTAAGCTACTGTATTACTGCTGCTATTTAAAAGGTAAATTAACTACCAAATGCTGAGTTGCCGTTTGGGCGGGAAACCATGTTTACTGCAACCCGTCCACGACCTACTTAATACAGTTAATTCAATAAATAAGAGAGAGAACATTGTCTACCACTTAAGCTACTGTATTACTGTAGTTATGTAAAAGGTAAATAAACAACCAGATGCTCAGTCACCGTTTCAATTAAATTCCCATTTTGTTTAATCATTTCGAGCCCCACTTTGCTAAAGAGATCAACGACATAATTTCGTATACTTTTTAATGTATATCTAATTTAAGGTATAACTGATAATAATGATTACTAATGGCCGATAAGGCTTCAGTTGCTAGTTGAAGTTTGATTGGATCTGTGTGCTCATGTGCTCCTCAACGATATCAATAAACACATTCAATTACAGTCAGTCAGCATTTATCATTTTTATTCAATTTATTTATTATTTTATACATTAATTATTTTATATATTTATTAATTATTATATTAATATTTAAATTAAATGCTCACAGAGAAATGGTTTGAATTTAAAATTCTTAGAAAGTCAGTTTTCAGAGCTATTTCAGTTAATTGTGTTAACTTATTTCCTGTTAAATGGTGGCACTATTGGAATTTCTATTTACTTACAGCCGACTATTTCCAAACTATGTGTGCTCAGAGTGGGTTTGACAGACAATATGTGCATTACAGATACTATTTAATTATAATAAATGATTTGAATTATTCACGGTGTGTCAAACATTAGAGAGGGATTGATTGGTAAGTCATTTGTATTTACTCTTTTTAATTATAATATCTATTCTAATAGTCCCCTACAGTTACCTGGCCTTTATGGAAAAATAATACTCCCAAACGGGAAGCATAATTGTACCCATTGATGCCTTGCTATAAAAATACCCTCAATATTCTGCCTCTAATGATATTAAGCCGGCTACCTTAGCTAGTATTATCATAAAATAATAGGAGCCGTTAAATATTTTTGTTTTTTTAACAGGTTTACGAATTGCATCTAAAGCTTTATTCTTGCTACTGGAGATTGTTATTCCTGTAGTGAGCAATTCTTTATTTTCCTTGACTTTGTCTCTGACGTTTTTAACCCTTAATTGGCCAGAAACTCAAAAAACGACTTGAAATGAACGATTTTCTTAAAAACTCATTTTTTGCATTCCTAATAAAAAGAATATATAAGGTTTTACTTAATTTTTTTTCTGAACAAAAATATTACATGGTGTCTTTAAGTACACCTTGGCCAGTTACCCTAAAACCTTAGTGGTGTCTTTAAGTACACTCTGGCCAATCACTGTAAATCAAAGGGGGTGTCTGTAAGTTATGTTAATAAACTGACATAGTTTCTAAAAATGTAATTAAATAATTTATTATTTAATAAAAGAAACGTGTTGTAAATAAAAAATAAGTATATTGTAAACACAATATAATTAAACTTTCCATTCATTCAGGAATACAGAACCTTTCACGTGTGTTACTAAGTCCCACATTACATTTTCGGTATAAAACAAGCCTTTGATTTTGGTGACACAGTCTACACTTTCCTTTTATAGTGTCAATGGTGCATCCCATCAAGTCATACTGCATCGGCTATGAGAGCTGCAGCAGTTCTCGGCTGCAATTGGTGGTGTCTAGCCCTTTTAGCTCGCCGGTCCAGCAGAATAACCTCTGCAATGTGTATTCAAAATTGTTTTAAATTCATTTTTTTTGGGTGTTCCTTTTGTACAATAGCAATTCGTTATTTACCACCAAATCCAATTATTAGCTGAAAATGTTCATATAATACTTGTGGGAGCGGTAACCTGTTCTATAAAGTGCAACGGACATCTCAATAAGGTCAACACTTTGTTGTCATACCATTCAATCATGTTGATACACTTTTTGTTATCAACGTATTCTTCATAACATTCACTTCCCTCTTTCACCCTCAATATTGAAATGTTCCAATATTTCATTCATTTCAACTTGAAAATTTCCTTCATACATTTTGGGGCATCCGTGTGCATTTTCTCCTTCATTGTTGCTTTCTTTTTCATCAGAAGTGATACTAAATTTTGGTAGCAAAGAGAAAATCTTTTCACCTCGACTTTTATACGTATCTGCCAATTAAAATGGTAAATAAGAAATAATATAAAATCATGCCCCTTGGGCAAATTTGTTGGTATTTGGCCAGGGTGAACTTAAGTACACCATCATTAAAATCCATGCTAAAACTCTATTTCTCTCCTGAATGGAAAATGAAACACATAGGAACTTAAATACAATCCTTTACAACTAATTCACCCATTTTGGTTCATATTTTAAATGGAATAGCGTATATTTTAATGAATTAGAAACTTCACTGGCAACTAGTGTGAAGTAGGGTGGTCAATAATGATGATTTTCTTCAGTATATTGTTAATAGTTAGCTCCAATAACAATAAATCGACTTTTGTCATGCTTGGGAGGTTACAGGGGTGTGGACTGTGGCCCAAAAGGGGTAAGAATAGAAGCAGTTGCTCTCTGGGAGTGTTAAATATGAACGGTGTCTTTAAAGACACGTTGGCCAGTTAAGGGTTAATGATGTTATGCACTGTTGACTTTAATTTGAAAATATTCCTACATACTGTTTCCAGTTTTCGATTCATAAACCAAACATAGTCTTTATCACATTTAAGCGCATTATTTAGCTCTTCTAAATTGCTATGTCTTTACAGCAATGCTTAAACCTCTATTGAGGATCTAATCATCACACGATTTTCGAAAAAAAATCGTCTAATGTCCATCGATACTACCCAGGACGTGAAAATCTATCCTAAAATGAGGCCAAACTGGACATTGAAACGTTTTATATAAAAACAAAGATCATATATACTCGTAGACTTCCACGGACATTAAATGTTTTAGGTTCGAAAAGGAGAGGGGGTTATAAGAGAGGCCTGAATAAAAAAATCGCCAAATTTCACTTTCTATTTGTTTTTAGGCAAACATGCACAGAACAAAAGTTGTTTTTTTGTGTTATTAAATGTAGGTTTTGTTTTAAACATAATATTATTAAATTTAATATCCCAATCGCTTGAAATATCATGCAGGACAACGTTTGTCGGGTCCGATAGCATATATATATATATATATATATATATATATATATATATATATATATATATACTAGCCAAGGTACCCGGCTTCGCACTGGAAATCATTTGAAACGGAAAGATTTTATTTTGTTTTTGGCAGTGCTTCTATGTATACAACTGCTCTTCCGGCTGGGCGCACTTTTCCACGTAAGGGTCCCTTGGGCGACTTATGGGAAAAAAATTTAGGTTTGAAGAATAAATGAAAATAAGTCTCTAATCATTCCCTCTCCACTGCTTGACACACCGTGAATAATTCAAATCATAATCATGGACAGCATTTATTATAATAAATATCATCTATAATGTAGGTATTTTGTATATACGATCTAGCTAATATACCCGGCAATGCCCGGGAAATCATGGTTGACTGACTAATGATTGTATTTTTATAGAAAATCGTTGATAAACCAATTGGAATGGGAGTTTCACAATTTTTCATTTCAGGCCTCCCTCATAACCCCCACTCCCGTTTGGACCTAAAAATTTTAATACATCTTATAATCATGGAAGAATTAATGCTAATTCACATTCCGAGTTTTTTTAAGTTCGGTTCAATAGTTAGTGCCCAACAAAATTGTTGGCCCCCGCTCTATTTTTTAGTGTATTTCTCGTTTATACTTTGTTATACTTTAAAAATGAATACAACAAAAATTATTTTAAATAAAAAAATAAACAACTTGTGTAATGTGCATATATGCAGAGAAACCAATACAAAACGAAATACCGCTATTTTTAATTTCAGGTATCCCTTACAACCCCCACTTCTGCCAATCGCTAGAAATGTTAGTTTAGCTTATTATAATAAAGGCGTTAGTGCTAATACGCATACCGAGTTTTATTGAGTTCGGTTGAGTCTTTTGTGCCAAAGAAAATTGTTCACTTCCGCTATAGGTTTTAGCGTATATCTCGTTTATAATTTCGCATACGAAAAAAATATATATAACAAAAGATACTCTAAATAACAAAATAAACAACTTTTGCCATGTGCATAATTGCCGAAAATTTAATAGGAAACGAAATATCGCTATTTTTAATTTCAGGCTTCCCTTATAACCCTCACTCCTGTTCCTCTCAGAGAATATTAATATAGCCTAAAGTCTAAGTTGGTTTAGTAGTAATATACGGGTACATACCAAGTTTCATAAAATTCGGTTAAGCCGTTTATGCGTGAAAAGGTAACAAACAAACAAACAGACACGAAAGAAACAAAATGCAGTTATCGTGTCTAAAGTTACGTCTTGGGAACATCCGCTCTGCTGACATCTCAAGCATCAGCATTTATTCTTCTTATAACCCCTACCATTTTTCCTCTCCTTGTCATTTCCCCAGTAGCTCTAGACTGTCACTCTGTTCATTTTCAAAGTTGTAATTGTTGTAATTAATAAAAGCGCTTTTTAAAAAGGCTTACACGCGTACTTTAAACTTAACTGGCGCTCGAATATAGGGACTTAGCAGAAGTTTTCATTTTAAGTGTGATCTATTTCCCAACGTATTTGAAAACTTTGGATCTCAATCCTTAACTGCTTATTACCCAAGTATAGCGAACCCTTGCACTTTTTACTTGTGATCTATTTCCCGAGTTCCCCCCAATTGCAGTCAATCAGACGACAGCCTGGAGCAGCAGCAAGAAGGAATCTAGAGGAGCAGAAGACGCAGCACTTCTACAACATCATCCGATTCGTCTTGTCACCTGGAGGAAGACCCGGAGGAACATCACTACAGTATGAGTAGCCTCTGTATAGCTCATAAAAATAACATTATAATTCAGCCCTCTAAATTAAACTCCATTATGTCAACCAACCAAGAAATGCCCCAAATCCAAAATGAAATTTTGAACCAAGCGAAATCCAAATGATATCCAACCCCCTCCCCATGGATATTTTAAAATACATCCCTAGATATGATGGAACTAGTTATAAATTGCCACAGTTCATAGCCACATGCGAAGAGTTATTTAATTCTTATTGTAAAATAAATAATAAAGAAAAGGAAAATAACCATTGGTTACTTTTTAAAGCAGCTATGTGCCATTTAGATGGTCCTGCCGAAGCTGTTGCCTACAATAATAATTGTGCAACAATAACGGACTTACTAGAATCTCTTAGGAAAAATTTTCCTGACAATAGGACAATTTCAGACCTCATAGCAGAGCTATCTGCCATGAGATCTTACCCACGAGAGCACCCGATAGAATTCCTTAACAGACTAGATGAAAAACGAATTACCGTGGTAACCAGATACAAACTAGATAAGGTCACTGGCTCTCTACTAGACCAGCTGATACTACAACTAGACGCGACACTCGTAAGGACATTTATACACAGTGTACACCCTACTCTAGGAGCACACTTACAGGTACTACAAATTCAAGACTTAAACGACGCTAGGTCAAAACTGATTAACGACTGCAGCATTATATTAACACAGTTAAAATTAAACAACACAATGGAAGTCATGAACAAAATAGACACACATAAACACAAACATAATTTCAGAATTCCCAATTTTTCAAATCAAATATCTCCCCCTAGATTTAGACCAAATTTTCATCAGAATCAAAATTTTGCTCAACCTTCTCAACCAAGACCTTTTAATACACAACCCTTTCCCCCAACAAACTCAAACCTTTTTCCAACAAACTCAACCATTTTTCCAACAAACTCAACCCTTTTTCCAACAAACTCAACCATTTCCCCAACAAACGCAGTCATTTGCACAACAGCCCTCTGTTCCCAAATGGAATAGTCAAAACACGGTTTCTATGAAATCAATACAACCCAAACCAAATAAAAATTTCATTTCCCCATATGAAATTACATATGTTGAGTCAAATAAACAGGATAATTGAGAAACAGACAACAAATTACAGTACATGCAAGAACAACTAAGTACACTAACAGACACAATAAACAAACTTACGGACCATTTTTTAGACAGAAGTCACCCACAAAAGCCACCGGATCCAGATTTGAACTAAAAGCTATGGATGTCACTCCCTTACTTTTTGGACCAGGAAAATAGGAAATGGCTAATAGACACAGGTTCTTTAAAAAATTATATCAATCCAGAAATAGTACCCCCTCATTGGCGTAGATTCAGAGAACAATTTTTTGTAAAAACACCTGTGGGCGAAACACAAGGGTTGGAATATATTTTATGTCCTACCAATAAAATATTTCCTAACAGCTTTTTTATGAAAATGTATTTATTTAAATTTTTACCTAGGTATGACATACTTTTAGGACACGAGTCCATGAGTAAAATAAAAGCAAGTGTTAATTTTAATAAAAACATTTTAGAATTTAATAATGGGTTTAAAAAATTGTTATTTTCAATGGCAAATAAAAATGACAAAATTTTTTTAAAACCTGGTTTAAATATGATTTCTTTCCCTGTTAGGTCAATTCCCAACAACGGTTTAGGAATTTTTAAGCCACTAAATATAAATAATAAAGCCTTTATAGAAGACAGTTTAGTAGATATAGTAGATGGCAAAGCAAAATGCTTAGCTTTTTCCACAGAGCTGATGACCATTAGTCCCCAGCCTATGGAAGTAGATGAAGTAAAATCGATTTATCCAGCAAATCCTGTGACCAATTGTCCCGTGGATTCAAAGCAGCCGACAGGAAAGTTCTAGCCTCTATAGACTCTTCTAGGCCACCCTCGAATGACCGTGACAATTCCCCTTTGATGTATGCCGACAACCTATAAAGAGCGGCCAGCTGCGAGCCAGTCAGTTTTATTCTCACCTGTCTTGATGTTCACATCAGTGCTACAGTGCGACTTAGTGTAGTGCGGTAAAGTGTATTTATAAGAAGAACAGTGTTGTGCCGTGACTGTTAGTAACAGTTTAGTGCCGTGTTTAAAGGACAGTGCTGTGCCGCGAAGTAAAGGACAGTGCAGTGCCGTCTTGTTGTGAATCTCAGTCACCCTGAGTGAATTATTGGACTGTGTAATCTGAAGAACATTGACGCTATCAGTCTATACTGTGAGTAGTAATTAAGAATAATTACCAAGTTTATTGTGCTTTATCCAAATAAATTGGGCAGTGATAAAAACTATATAAGAACTATAACTATATTACTACTAACCCAACTTAGACTTTAGGCTATATTAATATCCTCTGAGATGAACAGGAGTGGGGGTTATAAGGGAAGCCAGAAATTAAAAATAGGGATATTTCATTTCCTATTGGTTTTTCGGCAAATATGAACATAACAAAAGTTGTTTATTTTGTTATTTAGAGTAACTTTTGTTATATACACTTTTTTCGTATACCTAATTATAAACGAGATATACGCTAAAACCTGTAGCGGAAGTGAACAATTTTATTTGGGACAAAAGATCCAACTGAAATAAATAAAACTCGGTATATGTATTAGCACTAACGCTTTCATTATAACAAGCCATACCAACATGTCTAGGGAGGGGCAGGAGTGGGGGTTATAAGGGATGCCAGAAAATAAATATAGCGATATTTCGTTTCCTATTGGTACGCACAAACAGTTGACACTACATAAATCAAAACGCTCGACACAAAGTAAACAGAGCCGAGACGAGACTGTAAACAGACTAAAGGCTCTTTTGCCCGGTTATGACTCACCGACAGGTTGCAACCTGAACGCCAGCATTTCATGTTAAACTAATCCAATCTGAGAACATCGTGATATAGAGGTAATGCGCTAATCAAATTCGTCTTATCTACTGAACTTCGAGTTACTGAGGTAATTTTTGTCTCTCTTCGTGTTATAGAGGTAAAATATAACCGGAAAATTAGTTCGTGTTACGTATTGTAATTTCTTCGTGTTAGACAGGTTTTTCCAAGGGGATTAAAAATAATTCATGATATCGAGGATTTTGTTTTATCGAGGTTCGTGTTAGCGAGAGTCGACTATATATATATATATATATATATATATATATATATATATATATATATATATATATATATATAATTTTGTCTGTTAATGCTCAAGCGGTCTCAATGTTTGTTTGATCGTTACCAAACTCGACATTTAGTCGTTTTATGTAAAAAGACAGATCAAGATTGTTAATGGCTGAAATCGGACCAGTGGGAGGGGGGGGGGGTTTAGAGGGGGATTTCCGAAAATTCGAAATATCTCCGTTACTATACTTCGGATCAAAAAATTGTATAGGACTAATCTTATCGTACATTAAATTTACTATAAATATTGTTCTATACATTTATTGTCTATCATGAATATTAACCGAGATATTTGCATTTTTATTAAATTTGGGCCGATAATGGATAACGGACGAGTTTCCTGATAAAAGCTAGTTCGGCCGTTTGATAACACTTTTGCTCTCGTATGGAGATTTCAATATTGTATAACTTCCCGTGGGAAATCTGCTTAGTTTACGCAGCCCCTGCGTGACAGACTTTTTTTTTTTTTGAATATCACGAATACAACTCCAATGGCCAGCTTGAGAGCAAATTAATCAAATCAATATTAGATACCGGTAACCAACTACAAGTAGTTAAAGAAAGTGGTGAAAGTTGGCCCTACTACAATTAATTAATTGCAGTGTGCAATCTGCAAGTGGGCATAAGAAAGGGCTTGTTTATGGTGGCTGTTGGTTTGTTAGAAGTTGCCAGTGACAAATGGAGTGCTTTTTCCTACTGGCTTTCTTAGCAATGGCATATTGCTACGGTATTCCTTTCCACAACAACGCCATCTTCAACAAACCCAAATGGAAAGGAATTCTCCTAACAGCATGTCAATATAATTTTTCTGTTGTAAGTAAGTAAATTTATTTTCCAGCAAATTACATTAAAATTATTTTAGATGTTCAGAATAATTTACAAAGTGTTTGGTATATACCATTGGCTCGAGTGACTTATTGTACAGCACATAATAAAAAATTCTTTAATATAAACATTTAAAATAAGATTATAATATAAATGTTCAATGACATTATAAAATATTGATATTGAATAAAATATAATAGTTACAGTAGTTGTGGTTGTAAATGTATTTTCCCAAGGGGGGGGGGCATAAAAACGTCCGTTACGGAGGGGCTGCGCAAACGAAGCTGATATCCTGCGTGAAAGTTTACAATAAATAAATCTACATACTGGTAACACCACCGTGAATATTAAACGAAGAAAAACAAATGGTAATGAGAAAACTAAATATATATATATATATATATATATATATATATATATATATATATATATATATATACTAGCTCAGATACCCGGCTTCGCCCGGGAATTCATCTGAGGCCTGATTACTGAAGGGGATTGGTGATGGTATTTTTTAGCAGGCTTTACATTGCACAATATTTTAACATTTACCCGTCCCAGTTTTTAGGATTGATACCCATCTTTGCCGTGGATTTGCTAATAATAGAATTATTTGTTCGATAAGGCTTCACAGTCTTCGATATTTTTATATTTCCCGTATTTTATACATGTAAATATGGTGAATTTTTATTTCAGGCCTCCCTTTTAACCCCCCTCCCGTTCGAACCTAAAAATTTTAATATAACTTATAATCATGAAAGAATTAATGCTAATTGACATACCGAGTTTTGTTAAGTTCGGTTCAGCCGTTAGTGCCCGCTAAAGTTTTAACGTATAACTCATTTATAATAATATTTATAAAATAAACAACTTTTGTTATGTTTATATTTGCGGAAAAACCAATAAGAAACGAAATATCGCTATTTTTAATTTCAGGCTTCTCTTATAACTCCCACTCCTGCCCGTCCATAGAAATGTTGGTATGGCTTATTATAATGAAGGCCTCACTGCTAATACACCGAGTTTTATTTAGTTCGGTTGAGTCTTTTTTGGCAAATAATATTGTTGACTCCCGCTATAATTTTTAGCGTATAACGCATTTAAACTTCGGTATACGACAAAAGTGTATATAACAAAAGTTACTCTAAATAACGAAATAAACAACTTTTGTTATGTGCATATGTACCGAAAAACCAATAGAAAACGAAATATCGCTATTTTTAATTTCATGCTTCTCTTATAACCCCCACTCCTGTTCGTCTCAGAGAAAATTAATATAGCCTAAAGTCTAAGTTGGGTTAGTAGTAATATACATACCAAGTTTCATAAAATTCGGTTCAGCCGTTTATGCGTGAAAAGGTAACAAACAAACATACACGAAAGAAACAAAATGCAGATATGGTGTCTATGACATGTGAAACGAAAAGTTATCGTGAAATTTCGCGAAAAAAATCAATGTACAGACAGAGGTTACAATTATATATATATATATATATATATATATATATATATATATATATATATATATATAGATAGATTACATTTGTCATTGAAGCACGTCCAACTCAGCTTAGTTTACCTGGCCTGACAGACTTTATTTAACTGACGTATGAGAAAAGAAAAGAAAATTGTAATTTGAGTGTCATTCCGAATGTGTGATTAATATTGGAAATAGGAAGTAAATATTTTTAGAAAAAAACAAGTAGATTCATTAGTTAGGGTAATTACGTGTCAGAAATAGGCGAGTCCGTCTTATTAGCTTCTCTTCTTTAAAGTCCTCTTGTTGCGAAATTAAAAGGCATTGTCAATTTTTGCGAATGTTTGTTCTGCTTTCTAAAGCAGTCATTTATTAAAGCCTTAACTTGATTGGAGAACCAAAAAAATGAAATAGACTAGTAAGGCAAACTGAATCTGGCCGATGGCATTTGCATGTTGTACTCTCTTTAAGACAATTAAATTGTCAGGGTCTATAAAGTAAAACTTGGCATTTATTCAGAAGTGGAAATTGTTTGATCGTGAAACGGTACATACTCAAATTATTTTTTTATTCTCTCATAGTAGAAACCCAATGAAAATAGCAATTTCTTCAAAGACTGGATTTGTTTAATGCCACAGACAGCATGAGTAATTGGATTGTTAGCAGATTTACTTTGGCTATTGAGGACGTACTCATGACGCGGTTTTTAAAATATTTCCTAAAATGTATGTTAACGTTCTAGTGGTCGCAATTTTTGTTTGATCGTTACTCTATATTATATTTACTATATTCAATAACAATGGCTATAAACGATTTTTCGATCGGGCTTATAATAAAAAGATTTCGGAAATCGTATGATAACACGCATAGTTGATTACCCTTAAGAAAAATCAACTATGGATGTTATCAGACAATTTTGAAAAATGGCCATCGATCCTATTTAGTAGATGATGAACGATATTGCCCTAGTTTTAGTTACTCTTAGTGTTATATTTTCTCCTGATGAGGTATCCTCTCGAAACTAGTTGAGCAATTAAAATGGGATGCTTTCACTGAGCAGATTTCCCTACGTACGTCACCTATTTGCATTTAACTCTCTCCAACTATATATGTTCAATACTATAGTTGGTATTTAGGGTTGAAATAAAGCCTATATTCATAATATAACAGCATATTGTTAATATGAAATGAGTAGGAGTTTGTGTTCACTAAAGGCTGAAAAGTAAGCTTCAATTATATATATATATATATATATATATATATATATATATATATATATATACAATATATATACTAGCTCAGATACCCGGCTTCGCCCGGGAATTGATTAGAGGCTGAATGGTGATGGTATTTTTTTGGCAAGGCCATACTTTGCACACTATTTTGATATTTACCCGTCTCAGTGTTTAGGGTTAATACCCGTTGTTAGTCTTTGTTAATAATAAAATTATTTTTTTATGTAAGTCTTCACTGTCCTCCATATTGTCATATTTTCCGTCTCCTGTGCATTAAGCATAGATTTCAGTTTTTAAGGACTAAATATAAACGTAGATTTGAATTAATTTTTCCAGATGAGGTACCTCATAAATCAAATTAGAATAAATTGTTGAGCATATCAATATTTCTAGGCAAATTACGTGCTCCACACATTGTTGCTGGATAAATGTATAAAACAAAAGTATATCTAAATAACAAAGTAAACAACTTTTGTTATGTGCATGTTTGTCGAAAAACAGATAGACAATGAAATATCACGAATTTTTATTTCAGGCCTCCCTTATAACCGCCACTCCCGTTATAACCTAAAAATGTTAATATAGCTTATAATCATGGAAGAATTAATGCTAATTGACATACCGAGTTTTGTTAAGTTCGGTTCAATCATTAGCGCCCAATAAAATAGTTGACTCCTGCTTTAGTTTATAGTGTATATCTCGTTTATACTTTGTTAAAAGACAAAAAGGGATATCACAAAAGTTACTCTAAATAACAAAATAAACAACTTTTTTTAGTTCATATTGGCCGAAAAACGGATAGAAAACGAAATATCGGCATTTTTAAATTCAGACCGCCCTTACAACCCCCACTCCTGCCCGTCGCTATAACTGTTGGTATGGCTTGTTATAATGAAGGCGTTAGTGCTAATACACATACCGAGTTTCATTTAGTTCGGTTGAGTCTTTTGTGCCAAATAATATTGTTGAGTCCTGCTATAGTTATTAGCGTATAACACATTTAAACTTCGGAATACGACGGAAGTGTATATAACAAAAGTTACTCTAAATAACAAAATAAACAACTTTTGTTATGTGCATATTTGCCAATTAACCAATAGGAAACGAAATATCGCTCATTTTATTATTTAGAGTAACTTTTGTTATGTACACTCCTTCGTCGTATACCTAAATATAAATGATATACGCTAAAAATTATAGCGGGAGTCATCAATTTTATTTGGCACAAATGAATCAACCGAACTAAATAAAACTCGTTACGTGTATTAGGACTAAGGCCTTTATTATAACAAGCCATACCAACATATCTAGGGACGGGCAGGAGTGGGGGTTGTAGGGGAGGCCAGAAAATAAATATAGCGGTATTTCGTTTCCTATTGTTTTTTTGGCAAATATAAACATAACAAAAGTTGTTTATTTTGTTATTTAGAGTAACTTTTGTCATATTCATTTTTGTCTTTTAACAAAGTATAAACGAGATATACACTATAAACTAAAGCGGGAATAACTGAAATCTATGCATAATGCACAAGAGACGGGAAATATGACAATTTGGAGGACAGTGAAGACTTACATAAAAAATTAATTTTATTATTAACAAATGCCAACAACGGGTATTAACCCTAAACACTGGGACGGGTAAATGTTAAAATATTTGCAAATTAAAGCCTTGCCAAAAAAATACCATCACCATTTAGCCTCAAATCAATTCCCGGGCGAAGCCGGGTATCTGAGCTAGTATATATATAAAATTGTAACCTCTGTCTGTACATTAATTTTTTTCGCGAAATTTCACGATAACTTTTCGTTTCACATGTCATAGACACCATAACTACATTTTGTTTCTTTCGTGTCTGTTTGTTTGTTTGTTTGTTTATTTGTTTGTTTGTTTGTTACCTTTTCACGCATAAACGGCTGAACCGAATTTTATGAAACTTGGGATGTATATTACTACTAGCCCAACTTAGACTTTAGGCTATATTAATATTCTGTAAGACGAACAGGAGTGGGGGTTATAAGGGAGGCCTGAAATTAAAAATAGCGATATTTCGTTTCCTATTGATTTTTCAGCAAATATGCACATGACAAAAGTTATTTATTTTGTAATTTAGAGTAACTTTTGTTATATGTACTTTTGCCGTAAACGGAAGTATAAATGAGTTATACGCTAAAAACTATAGCGGGAGTCCACAATTTTATTTGGCACAAAAGACTCAACCGAACTAAACCAAACTCGCTATGTGAATTAATACTAACGATGTCCTTATAATAAGCCATACTAACATTTCTAGGGACTGGCAGGAGTGGGGGTAATAAGGGAGGCCAGAAATTAAAAATAGCGATATTTAGTTTCCTATTGCTTTTTCAGCAAATATGCACATACTAAAAGTTGTTTATTTTGTTATTTAAAGTAACTTTTGCTAAGTACACTTTTGCCGTATACGGAAGTATAAATGAGTTATACGCTAAAAACTATAGCGGGAGTCGACAATTTTATTCGGCACAAAAGAATCAACCGAACAAAATAAAACTCGGTACCTGTATTAGGACTAACACCTTCATTATAGCAAGCCATACCAACATTTCTAGGGACGGGCAGGAGTGGGGGTTGTAAGGAAGGCCTGGACTAAAAAATAGCGATATTTCGTTTCCTATTGCCTTTTCAGCAAATATGCACATAACAAAAGTTGTTTATTTCGTTATTTAGAGTAACTTTTGTCATATTCACTTTTGTCGTATAGAGAAGTATAAACGTGATATACACTAAAATCTAAAACAGTCAACAATTTTGTTGGGCACTAACGATTGAACCGAACTTAGCAAAACTCGGTATGTCAATTAGCATTAAATCTTCCATGATTATAAGCTATATTTAAAATTTTAGGTCCAAACGGGAGTGGGGATTATAAAAGAGGCTGAAAAGCGAGAAGTCTAATGCGGGAGCGGAAGATGACGGCAGCCTTACCAGTTAATTGAGTTTACTTATTTCCCGTCTGGCATTGCTGGAAGCGATTTCCAGTGAGATTCACTATCACAAATATAATCTTACATATACAACTTTGCCTGAACTATTTGAGCTCGGGTAGGCCTTTGAAAGAAAATATGTTCATTATGGATGATATTTAATTGTAATAAATGCTACCCATGATTATGGTTTGAATTATTGAAAAACGGTGGGTCATAAAGTGTAGAAGGATTAATTAGGAACACATTTTCATTTATCCTTCAAAACTAAAATTTCTGTTCTATTAATCCCCAAAAGTTACCCTTCAGGGTTGGCTATTTCGGAAAATCATTACGTCGTGGAGGGAAGTGTAATTGTACACATTGAAGTCTTACTATCAAAATACCATCATTAGTCAGTCAACAATAATTTCCCGGGCATCGCCGGGTATCTGAGCTAGTATATATATATTCTAGTTAAGGTACCCGGCTTCGCCCGGGAATTCATTTTAGGGTGAATAAAGATGGTATTTTTTTGGCAAGGCTTTACTTCCCACAATAATTTGATATTTCCCCGTCACAGTCTTTTGGGTTTGTACCTGTCGTTACTGTGGATTTGTTAATAATAAAACTATTTGTTATTTAAGGCTTCACTCTTCTAATATTATAATATTTCCCGTCGCCTTTGCATTATGCATAGATTTAAATTATTAAGGACAAAATATAATAATATTTTATAATTTGAATTAATTCTTCCAGGTGAGGTACCTGGTAGTTCAAAAGAATTGCTATTTTTAATTTCAGCCCTCCCTTATAACCCCCACTCCTGTTCGTCTCAGAGAATATTAACATAGTCTAAAGACTAAGTTGGGCTAGTGGTAATATACATACCAAGTTTCATAAAATTCGGTTCAGCCGTTTATGCGTGAAAAGGTAACAAAGAAACCAATCGCGCGTCACCCAAACGGCTTTATGCAACTATTGCCAAATACAGAGCCTTTTTGTATTTACAGACCGTTTCTGGTACTAATTCCCATTGTTCTTCGCTATTGATGCCATATTGCCATACCATCTGCATATTTTGCCTGTCAGGTCTTTCATATGCTGCTTAAGGTTCAAGCTCTATCTAAAGGTAATGACCAGGTACTTCACACTTTCAGGGAAATGTATGTAGACGTCATTTATTGTGACACTAAAAGCTCTTCTAATCTTAATGTTTACCTTTAGAAGCAGCATTTTGGTTTTACTCGGATTTAGTTTCAGCTTTTGCTCTGCGCACCACTGAGTCGTGACGTTCATTGCCTGGTTTACCTTCTCCTTCAGCAGAACTCGTATAATCAAAGCCTGAGAATCCAACCTTATCCTTAAGAGCTATAATGACATCAGTAGTTGACTTTCCTCAGAAACCTCCGTATTTTTTGCTGTGACGTTACGTTCTTCAGCTTCGGCTGAAGAGTTGTGGCACTATTAGCCATTCCAGGACTTTTCCCAATATAGCCAACAGACTAATAGCCCTGTAAGCTCCTGGTTGAGCATCTCTATTTCCGGGCTTGGGTATCGCCACGACCTCAGCCTCCTTCCACAGAGTTGCGAATATTCCTTTGATTAGCCACCTGTTATAAAGACATTCCAAAACAGGTATCAACGAGTCCTTACATTCCTTGATGATCTCCCCTTTCACGTACTCCGGCCCAGGAGTTCTCTTCCACTTCAGATCGTCGATGGCCATTACTACATCTAAGGCATCCCATTCCGGAGCGTCCTCAGTACATACAGCCTCGTTGGCAGACCTTCTCCTTATCTTTTGCAGAGGAGTATCTTCGTCAGGCATATCCTTTAAGAAGGAGTGTTCTAAAATGAGCCGCACAGCCTCAGCGCATGTTCTTGTGAATATGCCGTATCCCTGTTTGAAGGACATCATGTAGTTGATATTGGACAACTTCTTCTGAGCCACCTTGTATGGTAAAGCCCACGGGTTATCATTGGACGTTTCCAACATGAAACAGGATCCTCAATGCGTTGTACTCCGCCTTTAGAGTCTGCTTTGTGTCTGGGTCCCGTTCTCTCTGGTGTTTTCTCCTAGCTCTGTACGTAAGCGCCTTCATTGTACTCAGCTCCCTCGTCCACCAGGGAACTCGATATTTCGAGGGACGTTTCCGAGGCAGTACCTGATAGCTGACGTTAAGCTGTTAGTTTGTTCTTCAACATCCCTGTACCTGGAGAAAACTAATGCACTATGCAACAACATGACATTTCAACTTTTTCTTTGTGAGATATATGCAAATACGCTCTCTTGATCCCCCCCTTTTTTTGTTCTTGGTTTACTAAAATTTAAGTAATTGAGATTAAAATTACTCTGTTTCATTACAAATTTCAGCATTAGCTAAGGTAGAATAAAATTAATGTGTTATATTGAGATATATTTCGTTAATGGTTTTTATTTTCGGTCTAGAATACAGGTTGGATGGCCTGTTTTTTTATACAATTCAGCCGCTTTCCGTTGTAGAGTTATTAGCTTGTAGCTGACTTCTCATTGCCATATGTATTTATTCACTTAATATTTTCGGTGGTGTTAGCAGTATGTATATTTATCTATTGTAAATCTTCGCTTGGGAAATCTGCTTAGTTTATGCAGCCCCTGCGTGACAAACATTTTTTCCAAAACCAAGGAAAATTTGGTCATTAAATTTCTTTTTATTTGATATCTGCTAAGCATCATATTTAAATGATCCTATGGACTTGCAATCCAGCGCATGTTACTTGTGAGAGTTAAGGCAATGGTCTTTATAAACTTGCTAAAGCTAGAGTCACGGTAAATAATACACACAGACATGCACGTAACAATATATATTTATAATGTTCATCGGATCTCATTTTCGTCATATCCTTGGATATTTGAGGACATTTGGTGAAAATATGGTTATGAGTACAAGCTCGATAGCTGAGTTCCCTCTAGGGAAATCTGCTAATAAATAATTCGAGTCGTTATATATACTTATATATGTATATACATTTTGATTTTTAAGGACAATACCATAAATAAATCTTAGTCAGGTAAAGATTTGTTCAATGATGTTGGAACGCTTAGAGCACTACAATAGTTCTTTCTTTTTATTTCTATTTTTAAAGCACTTTTGTTAATGGAGTGAGAAAAAAAATTGGAGCAAGTATTTCCCGAAAGAACTCCTTTAATTACGAACGAGCCGTTCAAAAAGAAAGAGTTAAATATTTTCTTTTTTTAACTCTTTACTAATTCCTTTTTTAAGTGAGTTGTTTTTTAGTTTTTGTTCCATCACGGGCTCTCTTATCTCTTTGGAAAATAATTACAGGTGTTTTTGTTTGGGAAACATTTTTCTATTGAAAAACCTGGCACCGCTTTAGAAGAATATATTAGAAATTCTTTCTTTGTCCTTAGTTTCTTCTTTCTGTTTGGAGTGATTTGATGGACAAATCTTTATTTCATTTTCTTCGAATTCATACATTCATGAGCGAAATGGAAAACTTTTATTCGCCAGACGTTTTTCTGTTGAGATCTACCACAAATAAAAAAAAAAAGTTATACTCACTGATTCTGCGTACGTTTACATGTTTTATACGATTTTTCAATCCCACACATAGTGAGATAAAAAGATATTTTGAATAATAAATGTTCTGCTACCAAAGGTTGAATACAAACACAATAGCTGATTGCCCTTAAGGGAAATGGCCTAGACGCAAAAAGAGCTAATTTCTCACCTGAACCCATATCACCTTATCTCACATTCAATTCTGCGTTTTAACCACTCTGCCAAACCTATGTAAACCAGACTCTGAATAGAACTAGGCATCAGATGTGAGGGGAAAGTCTGTCATTTCGGTTAATGGTGTGTGCCAGACTAACATTTGATCTCGTTCACTCGGCAAACCTAGAGTGACTAGTTTGATTCTCATCTGGCCATTAGGAATTTATTTAGTGACTAACTAAAAGGAAAATACTAAGTCTGATCCAGGCGAGTACTCTGTAGATAAATGCTTACCACAAAGTGAACATTAACAAATAACAATATCATTAATGTTATTTTGGGAATAATTGGTTTATTTATTTGTATTTAATTCCTTTTATGGACATATTGGAGATGGTGTTGATGGGTCGCCCAACAAAATATGCCTGTTCTATTATAAAAAAAAAATAGTTTCATCTTTAATACAATTAATACATCTATGTTGAAGGTATAATATGTTGACAAATACCCATGCCTTCATTGTGTTGCTCGCCTTTAGGGATGTAAGACTATCACTTCTGCCAGCTAGCACTGCTGGCTACTGTGTACGGAAAAAGTTCATTACCGAATATATGCTAACTAGAAAATTTGATACACGGCGTATTGGGTTGCCGATGGAGCCAATGTAGGCGGAATTTCCGATACAATAACATCGATTCTAATCAACTGATCAGTTGATGTTTGTTTTGGCTTCACGTCATAATAAAATGAAGCAAGTGCCATCATCGAAGAGTATTTATTTTCATTAACATAACATAAATTAAATTATTTATTAACGTCCACTTTTTGCAACTAAAACTAATTGGGACGGGTTATCTGCAAGTTTATGACCCTTTTCTAGCCAGGGTGGGACTAAGGATTTAACTTTATAAATTCCGTCTCTAAATAAATTCTTCTGCCCAGACAGGGAATCGAACTCTCCACTATTGGTTTACCATGAGAGATTAGTCTCCCGATTAGCCTAAGTTGCAAAAAGTGGACGTTAATAAATAATAATAATAATAATAATAATGAGAGATTAGTTAATTACATAACACAATAGGATACATCAAATATTTTGAATTCTATAAAGTAATTTACTAATGTCATGCCCATTAAAGTTTTATTACGTATTATTGAATATCAAAAATAGTATACTTATATATAGCTCAAATTAAATGACTATATATAAGAAAATAATAATAATTACCAGATAAAATAATTATATGAAATAGACTAATTTCATTCTTAAGGTCACTTTCAAAAGTGAAACATGCATTTTTGAATGTATTAACAACCAAATTTATTAATGGATGATAAAATTTATAAATTATGAAATACATTCTCTATCATTAACAGACTATGTACGTGATCATAAATTACTGATCGAAACGGCGGAGCTCGGACCGTCATGGGCTCGTACACATGGAGCTGGATAAGGATCTGCAATGGTTTGAATCGGGCTGAGCTGATCACAAGCAGCTCATTTCACTTCATCTAAGGTCCCAACTACAGAGCTCAGTCCATGCCACATCATCCTGCTCATGGCAAGGGCTCGTACACGTGGAGCTGGATAAGGATCTGCAATGGTTTGAATCGGGCTGAGCTGATCACAAGCAGCTCATTTCACTTCATCTAAGGTCCCCACTACGGAGCTCAGTCCACGCCACTTCATCCTGCTCATGGAAAGGGCTCGTACACGTGGAGCTGGATAAGGATCTGCAATGGTTTGAATCGGGCTGAGCTGATCACAAGCAGCTCATTTCACTTCATCTAAGGTCCCCACTATGGAGCTCAGTCCACGCCACTTTATCCTGTTCATGGAAAGGGCTCGTACACATGGAGCTGGGTATGGAACTGCAATGGTTTGAATCGGGATGAGCTGATCACAAGCAGCTCATTTCACTTCATCTAAGGTCCCCACTATGGAGCTCAGTCCACGCCACTTTATCCTGTTCATGGAAAGGGCTCGTACACATGGAGCTGGATAAGGATCTGCAATGGTTTGAATCGGGCTGAGCTGATCACAAGCAGCTCATTTCACTTCATCTAAGGTCCCAACTACAGAGCTCACTCCATGCCACATCATCCTGCTCATGGAAAGGGCTCGTACACATGGAGCTGGATAAGGATCTGCAATGGTTTGAATCGGGATGAGCTGATCACAAGCAGCTCATTTCACTTAATCTAAGGTCCCAACTACAGAGCTCACTCCATGCCACATCATCCTGCTCATGGAAAGGGCTCGTACACATGGAGCTGGATAAGGAACTGCAATGGTTTGAATCGGGATGGGCTGATCACAAGCAGCTCATTTCACTTCATCTAAGGTCCCCACTATGGAGCTCAGTCCATGCCACTTCATCCTGTTCATGGAAAGGGCTCGTACACATGGAGCTGGATAAGGAACTGCAATGGTTTGAATCGGGCTGAGCTGATCACAAGCAGCTCATTTCACTTTATCTAAGGTCCCAACTACAGAGCTCACTCCATGCCACATCATCCTGCTCATGGAAAGGGCTCGTACACGTGGAGCTGGATAAGGATCTGCAATGGTTTGAATCGGGCTGAGCTGATCACAAGCAGCTCATTTCACTTCATCTAAGGTCCCCACTATGGAGCTCAGTCCACGCCACTTTATCCTGTTCATGGAAAGGGCTCGTACACATGGAGCTGGGTATGGAACTGCAATGGTTTGAATCGGGATGAGCTGATCACAAGCAGCTCATTTCACTTCATCTAAGGTCCCCACTATGGAGCTCAGTCCACGCCACTTTATCCTGTTCATGGAAAGGGCTCGTACACATGGAGCTGGATAAGGATCTGCAATGGTTTGAATCGGGCTGAGCTGATCACAAGCAGCTCATTTCACTTCATCTAAGGTCCCAACTACAGAGCTCACTCCATGCCACATCATCCTGCTCATGGAAAGGGCTCGTACACATGGAGCTGGATAAGGATCTGCAATGGTTTGAATCGGGATGAGCTGATCACAAGCAGCTCATTTCACTTAATCTAAGGTCCCAACTACAGAGCTCACTCCATGCCACATCATCCTGCTCATGGAAAGGGCTCGTACACATGGAGCTGGATAAGGAACTGCAATGGTTTGAATCGGGATGGGCTGATCACAAGCAGCTCATTTCACTTCATCTAAGGTCCCCACTATGGAGCTCAGTCCATGCCACTTCATCCTGTTCATGGAAAGGGCTCGTACACATGGAGCTGGATAAGGAACTGCAATGGTTTGAATCGGGCTGAGCTGATCACAAGCAGCTCATTTCACTTCATCTAAGGTCCCCACTATGGAGCTCAGTCCACGCCACTTTATCCTGTTCATGGAAAGGGCTCGTACACATGGAGCTGGATAAGGATCTGCAATGGTTTGAATCGGGCTGAGCTGATCACAAGCAGCTCATTTCACTTCATCTAAGGTCCCAACTACAGAGCTCACTCCATGCCACATCATCCTGCTCATGGAAAGGGCTCGTACACATGGAGCTGGATAAGGATCTGCAATGGTTTGAATCGGGCTGAGCTGATCACAAGCAGCTCATTTCACTTCATCTAAGGTCCCCACTATGGAGCTCAGTCCATGCCACTTCATCCTGTTCATGGAAAGGGCTCGTACACATGGAGCTGGATAAGGAACTGCAATGGTTTGAATCGGGCTGAGCTGATCACAAGCAGCTCATTTCACTTCATCTAAGGTCCCAACTACAGAGCTCACTCCATGCCACATCATCCTGTTCATGGAAAGGGCTCGTACACATGGAGCTGGATAAGGATCTGCAATGGTTTGAATCGGGATGAGCTGATCACAAGCAGCTCATTTCACTTCATCTAAGGTCCCCACTATGGAGCTCAGTCCATGCCACATCATCCTGCTCATGGAAAGGGCTCGTACACATGGAGCTGGATAAGGAACTGCAATGGTTTGAATCGGGATGGGCTGATCACAAGCAGCTCATTTCACTTCATCTAAGGTCCCCACTATGGAGCTCAGTCCATGCCACTTCATCCTGTTCATGGAAAGGGCTCGTACACATGGAGCTGGATAAGGAACTGCAATGGTTTGAATCGGGCTGAGCTGATCACAAGCAGCTCATTTCACTTCATCTAAGGTCCCCACTACAGAGCTCAGTCCATGCCACATCATCCTGCTCATGGAAAGGGCTCGTACACATGGAGCTGGATAAGGATCTGCAATGGTTTGAATCGGGCTGAGCTGATCACAAGCAGCTCATTTCACTACATCTAAGGTCCCAACTACAGAGCTCACTCCATGCCACATCATCCTGTTCATGGAAAGGGCTCGTACACATGGAGCTGGATAAGGATCTGCAATGGTTTGAATCGGGCTGAGCTGATCACAAGCAGCTCATTTCACTTCATCTAAGGTCCCCACTACGGAGCTCAGTCCATGCCACATCATCCTGCTCATGGAAAGGGCTCGTACACATGGAGCTGGATAAGGATCTGCAATGGTTTGAATCGGGCTGAGCTGATCACAAGCAGCTCATTTCACTTCATCTAAGGTCCCAACTACAGAGCTCACTCCATGCCACATCATCCTGCTCATGGAAAGGGCTCGTACACATGGAGCTGGATAAGGAACTGCAATGGTTTGAATCGGGCTGAGCTGATCACAAGCAGCTCATTTCACTTCATCTAAGGTCCCCACTACGGCGCTCACTCCATGCCACATCATCCTGCTCATGGAAAGGGCTCGTACACATGGAGCTGGATAAGGAACTGCAATGGTTTGAATCGGGCTGAGCTGATCACAAGCAGCTCATTTCACTACATCTAAGGTCCCAACTACAGAGCTCACTCCATGCCACATCATCCTGTTCATGGAAAGGGCTCGTACACATGGAGCTGGATAAGGAACTGCAATGGTTTGAATCGGGATGGGCTGATCACAAGCAGCTCATTTCACTTCATCTAAGGTCCCAACTACAGAGCTCACTCCATGCCACATCATCCTGCTCATGGAAAGGGCTCGTACACATGGAGCTGGATAAGGAACTGCAATGGTTTGAATCGGGATGAGCTGATCACAAGCAGCTCATTTCACTTCATCTAAGGTCCCCACTACAGAGCTCACTCCATGCCACATCATCCTGCTCATGGAAAGGGCTCGTACACATGGAGCTGGATAAGGAACTGCAATGGTTTGAATCGGGCTGAGCTGATCACAAGCAGCTCATTTCACTTTATCTAAGGTCCCAACTACAGAGCTCACTCCATGCCACATCATCCTGCTCATGGAAAGGGCTCGTACACATGGAGCTGGATAAGGAACTGCAATGGTTTGAATCGGGCTGAGCTGATCACAAGCAGCTCATTTCACTTCATCTAAGGTCCCAACTACAGAGCTCACTCCATGCCACATCATCCTGCTCATGGAAAGGGCTCGTACACATGGAGCTGGATAAGGATCTGCAATGGTTTGAATCGGGCTGAGCTGATCACAAGCAGCTCATTTCAGTTCATCTAAGGTCCCAACTACAGAGCTCACTCCATGCCACATCATCCTGCTCATGGAAAGGGCTCGTACACATGGAGCTGGATAAGGAACTGCAATGGTTTGAATCGGGCTGAGCTGATCACAAGCAGCTCATTTCACTTCATCTAAGGTCCCAACTACAGAGCTCAGTCCATGCCACATCATCCTGCTCATGGAAAGGGCTCGTACACATGGAGCTGGATAAGGATCTGCAATGGTTTGAATCGGGCTGAGCTGATCACAAGCAGCTCATTTCACTTCATCTAAGGTCCCAACTACAGAGCTCACTCCATGCCACATCATCCTGCTCATGGAAAGGGCTCGTACACATGGAGCTGGATAAGGATCTGCAATGGTTTGAATCGGGCTGAGCTGATCACAAGCAGCTCATTTCACTTCATCTAAGGTCCCAACTACAGAGCTCACTCCATGCCACATCATCCTGCTCATGGAAAGGGCTCGTACACATGGAGCTGGATAAGGATCTGCAATGGTTTGAATCGGGCTGAGCTGATCACAAGCAGCTCATTTCACTTCATCTAAGGTCCCAACTACAGAGCTCACTCCATGCCACATCATCCTGCTCATGGAAAGGGCTCGTACACATGGAGCTGGATAAGGATCTGCAATGGTTTGAATCGGGCTGAGCTGATCACAAGCAGCTCATTTCACTTCATCTAAGGTCCCAACTACAGAGCTCACTCCATGCCACATCATCCTGCTCATGGAAAGGGCTCGTACACGTGGAGCTGGATAAGGATCTGCAATGGTTTGAATCGGGCTGAGCTGATCACAAGCAGCTCATTTCACTTCATCTAAGGTCCCAACTACAGAGCTCAGTCCATGCCACATCATCCTGCTCATGGAAAGGGCTCGTACACATGGAGCTGGATAAGGAGCGGCCATGGGTTGACTCGGGCTGAGCTGATCACAAGCAGCTCATTTCACTACATCTAAGGTCCCAACTACAGAGCTCACTCCATGCCACATCATCCTGCTCATGGAAAGGGCTCGTACACATGGAGCTGGATAAGGAACTGCAATGGTTTGAATCGGGCTGAGCTGATCACAAGCAGCTCATTTCACTTCATCTAAGGTCCCAACTAACGAGCTCACTCCACGCCACTTCATCCTTCTCATGGCAAGGGCTCGTACACATGGAGCTGGATAAGGAACTGCAATGGTTTGAATCGGGCTGAGCTGATCACAAGCAGCTCATTTCACTTCATCTAAGGTCCCAACTACCGAGCTCAGTCCATGCCACATCATCCTGCTCATGGAAAGGGCTCGTACACATGGAGCTGGATAAGGAACTGCAATGGTTTGAATCGGGCTGAGCTGATCACAAGCAGCTCATTTCACTTCATCTAAGGTCCCCACTATGGAGCTCACTCCATGCCACTTCATCCTGCTCATGGCAAGGGCTCGTACACATGGAGCTGGATAAGGAACTGCAATGGTTTGAATCGGGCTGAGCTGATCACAAGCAGCTCATTTCACTTCATCTAAGGTCCCCACTACGGAGCTCAGTCCACGCCACTTTATCCTGTTCATGGAAAGGGCTCGTACACATGGAGCTGGATAAGGATCTGCAATGGTTTGAATCGGGCTGAGCTGATCACAAGCAGCTCATTTCACTTCATCTAAGGTCCCAACTACAGAGCTCACTCCATGCCACATCATCCTGCTCATGGAAAGGGCTCGTACACATGGAGCTGGATAAGGATCTGCAATGGTTTGAATCGGGCTGAGCTGATCACAAGCAGCTCATTTCACTTTATCTAAGGTCCCAACTACAGAGCTCACTCCATGCCACTTTATCCTGCTCATGGAAAGGGCTCGTACACATGGAGCTGGATAAGGATCTGCAATGGTTTGAATCGGGATGAGCTGATCACAAGCAGCTCATTTCACTTCATCTAAGGTCCCAACTACAGAGCTCACTCCATGCCACATCATCCTGCTCATGGAAAGGGCTCGTACACATGGAGCTGGATAAGGAACTGCAATGGTTTGAATCGGGCTGAGCTGATCACAAGCAGCTCATTTCACTTCATCTAAGGTCCCCACTACAGAGCTCAGTCCACGCTACTTCATCCTGCTCATGGAAAGGGCTCGTACACATGGAGCTGGATAAGGAACTGCAATGGTTTGAATCGGGCTGAGCTGATCACAAGCAGCTCATTTCACTTCATCTAAGGTCCCAACTACAGAGCTCACTCCATGCCACATCATCCTGCTCATGGAAAGGGCTCGTACACATGGAGCTGGATAAGGAACTGCAATGGTTTGAATCGGGCTGAGCTGATCACAAGCAGCTCATTTCACTTCATCTAAGGTCCCAACTACAGAGCTCACTCCATGCCACATCATCCTGCTCATGGAAAGGGCTCGTACACGTGGAGCTGGATAAGGATCTGCAATGGTTTGAATCGGGCTGAGCTGATCACAAGCAGCTCATTTCACTTCATCTAAGGTCCCCACTACAGAGCTCACTCCATGCCACTTCATCCTGCTCATGGAAAGGGCTCGTAAACATGGAGCTGGATAAGGAACTGCAATGGTTTGAATCGGGCTGAGCTGATCACAAGCAGCTCATTTCACTTTATCTAAGGTCCCCACTACAGAGCTCACTCCATGCCACATCATCCTGCTCATGGAAAGGGCTCGTACACATGGAGCTGGATAAGGAACTGCAATGGTTTGAATCGGGCTGAGCTGATCACAAGCAGCTCATTTCACTTCATCTAAGGTCCCCACTACAGAGCTCAGTCCACGCTACTTCATCCTGCTCATGGAAAGGGCTCGTACACATGGAGCTGGATAAGGAACTGCAATGGTTTGAATCGGGCTGAGCTGATCACAAGCAGCTCATTTCACTTCATCTAAGGTCCCCACTACAGAGCTCAGTCCACGCTACTTCATCCTGCTCATGGAATGGTATCGTACTCATTGAGACAGGGGTTAAAATTATACATATATATATATATATATATATATATATATATATATATATATATATATATATATATATATACTAGCTCAGATACCCGGCTTCGCTCGGGAATTCATATTAGGGTGGATGGTTATGGTATTTTTTTGGCAAGGCTTTACTTTGCACAATATTTTGACATTTATGGTTAATACCCGTCGTTTCTGTGGATTTGTTAATAATAAAATTTATTTTTTATGTAAGACTTCACTGTCCTCCATATTGTCATTTTTCCCGTTTCCTATGCATTTTGAATTATAAGATTTGAATTATTGAGGACAAAATATTATAATTTGAACTAATTTTTCCAGGTGAGGTACCTGGTAGTTCATATTGAAAAGAATTGTTTAGCAAATTTCTCTAAATAACAAAATTAACAACTTTTGTTATGTTCATATTTGCCGAAACACCAATAGGAAACGAAATATCACTATTTTTAATTTCAGGTCTCCCTTATAACACCCACTCCTGCCCGTCCCTAGATATGTTAGTATGGTTTATCATAAGGAAGGCGTTAGTGCTAATACACATACCGAATGTTTTATTTAGTTCCGTTTAGTCTTTTGTACCAAATAAAATTGTTGACTCCCGCTATAATTTTTAGCGTATAACTCATTTATACTTAGGTATGTGACGAAAATATATATAACAAATGTTACTCCAAATAACAAAATAAACAACTTTTGTGATGTGCATAATTGCCGAAAGTGCATTAGGAAACGAAATATTGCTATATTTAATTTCAGCCCTCCTTTATAACCCCCACTCCTGTTCGTCTCAGAGAATATTAACATAGCCTAAAGTCTAACTTGGGTTAATAGTAATATACATACGAAGTTTCATAAAATTCGGTTCAGCCGTTTATGCGTGAAATGGTAACAAACAAAGAAATAAACAAACAGACACCAAAGAAACAAAATGCAGTTATGGTATCTATGACATGTGAAACGAAAAGTTATCGTGAAATTTCGCGAAAAAAATCAATGTACAGACAGAGGTTACAATTTTATATATATATATAAATATATATATACATATATACTAGCTCATATACATGGCTTCGCTCGGGAATTCACTTGAGGCTGAATGGTGATGGTATATTTTTGGCAAGGCTTTACTTTTCACGACATTTACCCGTCCCAGTGTTTAGGGTTAACAAGCGTCGTTTCTGTGGATTTGTTAATAATGAAATTAATTTTTTATGTAAGACTTCACAGTCCTGCATATTATCATATTTCCCGTTTCCTGTGTATTATGCATAGATTGGAATTATTAAGGAGAAAATATTGACATACATTTGAATTAATTTTTAAGGTGAGGTTAATATAAGGTTTCATATTGAAATGAAGTGTTGAGGAAATTTTCTAAATAACAGAATAAAAGACTTTTTTTATGTGCATATTTGGTGAAACCTCAATGGGAAATCACTATTATTAATTTCAGGCCTCCCTTATAACCCCCACTCCTGCCCGTCCCTATAAATGTTACTATGGCTTATTATGAGGAAGGCGTTAGTACTAATTCAAATATCGAGTGTGGTTTAGTTCGGTTGAGTCTTTTGTGCCAAATAAAATTGTTGACTCCCGCTATAATTTTTAGCGTTTAACACATTTATACTTCGGTATACGACGATAGTGTACGTGACAAAAGTTACTCTAAATAACAAAATAAACAACTTTTGTTATGTTCATATTTGCCGAAAAACGAATAGAAAACGAAATGCCGCTATTTTAAATTCAGGCCCCCCTTACGACCCCCACTCCTGTTCGTCTCAGAGGATATTAATATAGCCTAAAGTCTAAGTTGGGTTAGTAGTAATATACATACCATGTTTCATAAAATTCGGTTCAGCCGTTTATGCGTGAAAAGGTAACAAACAAACAAACAAATAAACAAACATACAAACACACACGAAAGAAACAAAATGCAGTTATGATGTCTATGACATGTGAAACGAAAAGTAATCGTCTAATTTCGCGCAAAAAATTGACATACCGAGTTTTGTTAAGTTCGGTTCAATCGTTATAACAATTTTTTTCGAGAAATTTCACGATAATTTTTCGTTTCACATGTCATAGACACCATAAATGCATTTTGTTTCTTTGGTGTCTGCTTGTTTGTTTGTTTGTTACCTTTTCACGCATAAACGGCTGAACCGAATTTTATGAAACTTGGTATGTATATTACCACTAACCCAACTTAGACTTTAAGCTATATTAATATCCTCTGAGACGAACAGGAGTGGGGGTTATAAGGGAAGCCTGAAATTAAAAATAACGATATTTAAGTCCTATTGGGTTTTCGGCAAATATAAACATAACAAAAGTTGTTTATTTTGTTATTTAGAGTAACTTTTGTTATATTCACTTTTGTTGTATACCTAAGTATAAACGAGATATACACAAAAACCTATAACGAATGTGAACAATTTTATTTGAGACGAAAGACCCAACCGAAATGAATAAAACTCGGTATGTGTATTAGCAATAACGCTTTCATTATAATAAGCCATACTAACATTTCTAGGGACGGCCAGGAGTGGGGGTTGTAAGAGAGGCCTGAATTTAAAATAGTAGTATTTCGTTTCTGTTCGTTTTTGGGCAAAGATGAACCTAACAAAAGTTGTTTATTTTGTTATTTAGAGTACCTTTTGTTAAATATTCATTTTTGAATTTTAACGAAGTATAAACGAGATTTATACTATAAACTAAAGCGGGAGTCAACTATTTTATTGGGCTCTAACGATTGAACTGAACTTAACAAATCTCGGTATGTCAATTAGCATTAATTCTCCCATGATTATAATCTATATTAAAATTTTTAGGTTTGAACGGGAGTGGGAGTTATAAGGGAGGTCTGAAGTAAAAATTCACGATATTTCATTTTCTATTTGTTTTTCGGCAAAGGTGCACATAACAAAAGTTGTTTACTTTGTTATTTAGAGCAACGTTTGTTTCATTCACTTATGTCGTAAAATGAAGTAAATACTACGATTTTATTAGTTCTTATTTAAGTGTTTTTAATATAGGCATATTATGGCATATGATGTTATGTTTTAGCCTTATCTATTTCGATTGTTTAGTACTAAGTATGATTCGGATTAGTGAGATTATAAATCTCCCTCCCCCTTCGCCTCATTTATTTATTTTCCCTAGAAAATAACTTTGTTATTTATTTCCAATAGAAATTTAACCTATAAGAGCATTCCCATTATTTAATTTGTATAATGTATTATTTAAAAATAATATCGTGCTGATTTTCCTTAAGGAGTGATAGCGGAAGTACTAGGGAATCATACCTTTGGATTTTCGTTATATAGGTACTATCTTATTTCCTATATCTTCATGTTATTGAAACAAATATGTACTATCATAACAATTAATCGTTAATGGCATTATGACAAAAGCCAAAATGCTCTTAAACTCGATATGATTGTTTAAAGTATTACATACTTAGGTTGCAGGGACGTCTACGATCTCTTCCCCTCGACTAGCTTTTTGAATATAATTGAAATTATTTTTAGGGTAACACTATTATTTAATTCCATCAAGTAGATAAATTATTACAATAATATTTTGAATTAATAATTTAAGGAGAAGAGTGTTGATAGCTCTAATGCGAGAGCGGAAATAGACGGAGGTTAATAGAGTTAATTGAGTTTACTAATTTCCTGTGAAATGCTGGGCATTACGGGAAGTGATTACCACTGAGATCTACTATTATGAATATTACCTTACGTGCTAAACTATGCTTAAACTATATGTGCTCGGATTGGTTTTTGACAGGAAATAAGTTTCATTATCGACGATATTTAATTGTAATAAATACTATCCATGATTATGGTTTGAAGTATTCAAAAAGGTGAATTAAAAAGTGGCAAGGGATAGATTAGGAACACATTTTTATTTATTCTCAAATATTAAAATTTCTCATTTATAAGTCGCCTGCCTGACCCTCACAGCAAAAGAATGCGCGCCGACGGGAAGTGTAGTTCTAAACATTCAAGCCTTGCCCAAAAAAATACTATCATCATTCAGTCTTAAATGATTTCCCGAGCGAAGCCGGGTGCCTTAGCTAGTATATATATATATATATATATATATATATATATATATATATATATATATATATATACTAGCTCAGATACCCGGCTTCGCCCGGGAATTCATTTGAGGCTGAATGGTGATGGTATTTTTTTAGCAGGCTTTACATTGCACAATATTTTGACATTTACCCGTCCCAGTGTTTAGGATTGATACCCGTCTTTCCCGTGGATTTGCTAATAATAGAATTATTTGTTCGATAAGGCTTCACAGTCTTCGATATTTTTATATTTCCCGTCTCTTATACATGTAAATATAGTGAATTTGTATTTCAGGCCTCCCTTATAACCCCCCTCCCGTTCGAAATGCTAATTGACATACCGAGTTTTGTTAAGTTCGGTTCAGCCGTTAGTGCCCGCTAAAGTTTTAACGTATAACTCATTTATACTTAGGTATACGACAAAAGTGTATATAACAAAAATTACTCCAAATAACAAAATAAATAACTTTTGTTATGTTTATATTTGCGGAAAAACCAATAGGAAACGAAATATCGCTATTTTTAATTTCAGGCTTCCCTTATAACCCCCACTCCTGCCTGTCCATGGACATGTTGGTATGGCTTATTATAATGAAGGCGTTAGTGCTAATACACATATCGAATTTTATTTATTTCGGTTGAGTCCCTTGTACGAAATAAAATGTTTGACTTCCGCTATAGTGATTAGCGTATAACTCATTTATACTTAGTGTAATAGGGATTTCTGTGAGAGGGAGGTGATGATAGTCCTATTTCTCTTAAATCCATATATTTTACAAATAGATTAAAAAGTAGTTAACACAAAAAATATAAACACCATAAAAACTAAATAAACGGGAATGGGACTGGCTATCAGATAAATGGGTATGACAAAGGTCTCTCACCTAGGATTATCCATGGCCAATACATGCTGAGGGTCTGCTCTGCTACAGCACTGACACGCACACCCAGTCCCTGCCTGCAGGACACTGTCCCCCCGGCCTCACCTCTTGCACCGGTCAGCAGAAAACCCCTCTCTAGCACCAGCCAGCCCCACCCAAGTAAACTCATATTAAATAATTAATATCTTACACAATTACCTTATACAAATACATGATTAATAGCTATTAACTAAACACTCTACCCTTTACAATTAAACTAAACACACTACCCTTTACAATACCCCCCTCACTGAAAAAGTGTCGCTTCACTCCTGAACGGCACTTTAGAACAACACTATTCGAGGGTCCCGGTACTATGAGTCCAAATTCTCCACCGGCCCCTTAGGGGTTTTCACCTCTACGTGCCGCAACGCTTCCTCCAAAGCGCACCCCGTCTTCGGTCTCCTCAGCCATACTCCGCCGCATCTTGGCCATCCAATAACCGCCACGAAGGCGATGCCTCCCACCAAAAGGGTTGTCCCGAAGCCGACCACCATCCACATGAATAGTTCCCATCCTGAAGCTTCAACGTGGCTCCTTCAGCGCAGTTCCTGTAGGTGATTCTCCACCTCCGCCAACGTCGTCCAAGCCTTCCTGCTGCTTCCTGGATTCCCCTCTACCGCCAAAAGTGAAGAAACAGCCTTTCGCACCTCTGTCGTATTCCAGGCCGACAGAGCGGGAAGCGCCTGTGGGTCGTTAGGCTTCACTTCCATCCATGTCCAGTTGGCCGAGATCCATTTTTCCGTGTCTACGGCCCATAGGCAACAGGACGTATTCTGGCATCCGTACTGTACAGCCTTGAGGAAACTCGAAGTCGCCCGCTTCCGTTGAGGTACCGCTCGAAGGATTGTGTGCCTCCAAATCCATGGCACATTACCTGGGCCCTGGTGGATGACGTTAAGCTGTATATCCATTCTTCATGGTGCTCATCCCATAACCACGATGAGCCAAAGCCTTCCAAAGCCAATTTCCACCTACATGAGGGCGCGGCCTTGCCGTGAAACATTTCAATTATACAGGAAGACGTACTCTCTGTTAACATGATGGGAAATCTAGCCGGGCAGACATAAATTTTCCCCCTGGTTACACCTACTCCATTCCTTGTCGTTTAATAGGGCATACTGCTGCCCGTCCTTACTCGCGAGAAGCACCTCTGCTTCTGGCAGCGCCTGCAGGAACACGCCTGTAGAGTTGTGCCGTTGGGGCCGTGCGTACACGCTGTATGCCGTCATGGGCGGTCCTAACGTCTTCAGTGGTAGGTCTATGACCGCCCATACCTCGTGTGTCGTAGCCACAAGTTGAACCTTCGCCAGACCGTAGTAGGCGTTTGGCTCGTCCGCACCTGAAACCAAGGTCACACCCATCGGGAGAGCCAGCTCCACTTCCCGAAGGATTCCCTCTAGTTCCCAACTCCGCAATAGGTCCCTTGAAAAGATTCCCCTTTGGCACAACTCCACCCCCCTTACTATTTCCTCAAGCCTAAATAACATCTCGAAAGTGGCAAGTTCAAGGTTACGAAGAGAGGCAGTAATAGTTACTGTTTGATTTAAAAGCGCCATTGAGTGGGACACTGCTTCACCTATCCCCTCAAGTCGTGAGGTGGTCTCCCTTAGAATCCTACCCACGGTAGCCGCTGTACGTCTTAAGCGATCTCCCTGTTCTTCCACCCTGATTAGGCTCTGCCTGGCAAGCGTTACTTGTTCCTTTGCCACGTGCCATGTGGACTCCGCCGTGTCCTTGACCCCCTGAAGATCCCGCCGGAGTTCTTCAGCATCATCCGCATCAGGGTTGCCAAAGAGATATTTTATCGCCTTCCCCCCGAAGTTAAAAAGGCCCCTCTTTTGTCGCGGAACCACCAGAAGACTCTTAAGTCTTCCCAGTAAAGCATCGCAATGCTCGACCAGCCGGGAGGTTCTCATATATTCTTCCTCTAGTATCGAGAGCTCGGGTGTCCTAGAAGGGAATGAGCTAAGTCCTCCTGAGTCTCCCAAAGCGCCTGTTGTAGGCCTTCGAAACTCTTATCCATCCTGGTGACATTGATGTCAACTATCAGTCTCCAACGTTCTCCAGTTACCACAACTTCGCCCAGCCGAAGGAAGACCAGACTCCCCTCATTCCTGGGTGTCACGATGGCCCCTACCACTCGTGCCACACCTAACAAAACAAACCGAATTAGGATTTGACTTGCAAACCCAGGTGCTGGAAATCCTTACTCTAAGAATATCGACTTGATGATAGAAATTCATCACGGGTCCTAAGCCCCCTGGATCATCAGGTGCTCTACGATGCCGAAGTTGGTACGGAGACCGCGGCGCAACGTCCCTGGCCAAGTGCGGGGGATTCCATTCGGGGTCCTGTGTAAGTTCTCCCGACCTTTCCGACTCTTCTTCACTCCCTTCGGAAACCGTCCCCCCCCTAGGGGCCCGAAGAGTGGAATCCTCTCCTGAATCGCTACTTTCCCCTGGAACGAGGGTACTTTCCTCGACACGGTTAGGGGCGGATCTGTCTTCCGTACGCAACACGTCTTCGGGGCATATTGCGTAAGCCTTGCCCGCAATCTCACCCTTATTCAACGTTAATTCGGTGGAGGTTTCATTTTAGTACCTTCAGCCACAAAACGCTTGAGCTTCCGTCTACCACCACCCGCGCTATCCTCAGACCGCTAGCTGCCACAAGTTCAGGTTCGACCAGCACCGGTCCGTCCGGCTTACGGCCTCTCATCTTCCCAGGCACCAAGGCTTCACAGTAAGGGGGGATTACTTCCGCCCTCTGTACCTTCACGAAACGATTCACCTCATCGTAGCCCAAAGAGATTCCTTTCAAGTCTCCCTTCTTCGGTCTACCCTTAGAGATTGGCGCCTCAGGGGATTTAGACAATGCACGACTGCCGACGGCGGTTCCTCTGATAGGCTTCTTGAGGAGTGTGACATCAGCCCCCGTATCTAATAGCATTAGGTGTGGGAGGCCGTCTATGCTCACTTGGACTGTAAACCCAGGCTTTTCCCCTCCTCCAATCCCGTGGAGCCTAACGTCTCTATCCCCGCCTTTTCTTAGTTTCGACCTGGTTCGCGGGGCTCGACCAGGTCTTGGCCTTTTGGGTTTTCCCTAATAGTGCGCTCTGATTTAACCCTCTGGCGGCATTCCTTAGCGACGTGCCCTGGAGTTCGGCATCTATAGCACACGAGCGTCAGGGCCCCCTTTTTGTTACTTATCAGTGCCCCTCGATCGCCTGGAGTGACTGGCGTTGCACATTTACTTGAAAAGTGACCGCTACCTCCACAGCGATAACAAATCACTTCCAGCTGAGACCGGGACTTCCCTCGGTCTTGGTGTACCCTACTCATCACCGGCCCTTCTCCCCCGGTCTCATCAATTGCAAACACCTGCCGACTACCCCCCTCCTCCAGCTCAATGGTGCACGCCCTTTCTACTGCTTCTTCCAAGGAAGACGGAGGGAACATCCGTACAAACCGGCCTACATCGCCCCTAAGGCCACTCAGGTACGCCGTTAATACCACGCGATCGATCTGCTCTCTCGCGACCATTTGCTCTATGGGAGACCCCTTTTTCCTTCAGAGCTTTTTCACCTATGGCTCTACAGCGGTCCGCGAAAGCCCTGGAGTCTTCCCCTTTTCCTGACGAACGCTACTAAGTTTCATCAAGTACTGTTTCCGGTTTCCAGGTATCTTTAAACCTAGCCTCTAACGCGTTTCTAATCGCTCCGTAGGTCGACTGAGGGCTCGTCAGGTCACGACGACTGGCTAAAAACGACGCGGCTGGACCCTTCAACTTCATCCTCACAACCAGGATTTTATCTAAGTCTCCCCAGTTACCGCATTGGGCTACAAGTTCCACCCCTTCAAAAAAATCAGTCACTGAGATTGACCCTGGTTCACCGGACCACGGTAATACCATAGTCTGGAGGCTCATGTCCTTTCTTACTTGAGCCCGGGGACCGCCCAACATAGTCTCGTTATCAGATTCGGTCACTTTGACTTCTTTACCCGTTAGCGTACTCAGCTGTGTGGACATGCGTTCAAGCTCCCTTTTCAATAATGCTTCCCTCTCCTCGAAAGCCCGATTAGCCTCGACGAGCTGCTCCAACTTTTGTCGAAGTTCCCCTTCCATGCTTACAAAAGGTGAGAATATACGCAATAAGGGAAAAGATTATTTATTTACTACCTCGGGCTTGACGCCCGCGAACCTAAGGCTCTATCAACTGTAGGGTATGAGTAACTGATAAGGCCTCGGAATGAGGTCCGCGAATTTAAAGCTCTCATCAACTATCCTTATCGCCTCCTGTGTCGCTATAGCTAGCCACGCCCTATCTCCCTCTCACTCTTTCTCTATTCTATTCACGCGTAGTTCTTTAAGTAGTTTAGCCCCAAATCGCGTAAACTACCCCGCGCCTGACACCATTTGTAATAGGGATTTCTGTGAGAGGGAGGTGATGATAGTCCTATTTCTCTTAAATCCATATATTTTACAAATAATTAATATCTTACACAATTACCTTATACAAATACATGATTAATAGCTATTAACTAAACACTCTACCCTTTACAATTAAACTAAACACACTACCCTTTACATTAGGTATACAACAAAAGTGTATATAACAAAAGTTACTCTAAATATCAAAATAAACAACTTTTGTTATGTGCATATTTGCCGAAAAACCAATAAAAAACGAAATATCGCTATTTTTAATTTCAGGCCTCCCTTATAACCCCCACTCCTGTTCGTCTCAGAGAATTTTAATATAGCCTAAAGTCTAAGTTGGGTTAGTAGTAATATACATACCAAGTTTCATAAAATTCGGTTCAGCCGTTTATGCGTGAAAAGGTAACAAACAAACAAACAAACAAACAAACAAACAAACAAACAAACAAACAAACATACACGAAAGAAACAAAATGCAGATATGGTGTCTATGACATGTGAAACGAAAAGTTATCGTGAAATTTCGCGAAAAAAATCAATGTACAGACAGAGGTAACAATTTTATATATATATATATATATATATATATATATATATATATATATAAAATTGTAACCTCTGTCTGTACATTGATTTTTTCGCGAAATTTCACGATAACTTTTCGTTTCACATGTCATAGACACCATAACTGCATTTTGTTTCTTTGGTGTCTGTTTGTTTGTTTGTTTATTTGTTTGTTTGTTACCTTCTCACGCATAAACAGCTGAACCGAATTTTATGAAACTTGGTATGTATATTACTACTAACCCAACTTAGACTTTAGGCTCTATTAATATCCTCTGAGATGAACAGGAGTGGGGGTTATAAAGGAAGCCAGAAATTAAAAATAGCGATATTTCGATTCCTATTGGTTTTTCTGCAAATATGCACATAACAAAAGTTGTTTATTTTGTTATTTAGAGTAACTTTTGTTATACACTTTTTCGTCGTATACCGAGTTATAAACGAGATATACGCTAAAACCTATAGAGGAAGTGAACTATTTTATATGGCACAAAAGAATCAACCAAACTAAATAAAACTCGGTATGTGTATTAGCACTAACGCTTTCATTATAACAAGCCATGCCAACATTTCAAGGGACGGGCAGGAGTGGGGGTTATAAGGGAAGCCAGAAATTAAAAATAGCGATATTTCGTTTCTTATTTGTTTTTCGGCATATATGAACATAACAAAAGTTGTTTATTGTGTAATTTAGAGTAACTTTTGTTATATTTACTTTTGCCGTATACGGAAGTATAAATGAGTTATACTCTAAAAACTATAGAGGGAGTCCACAATTTTATTTGGCACAAAAGACTCAACCGAACTAAACCAAACTCGGTATTTGAATTAGTACTAACGCCTTCATTACAATAAGCCATACTAACATTTCTAGGGACGGGCAGGAGTGGGGGTTATATGGAAGGCCTGAAATTAAAAATAGTGATATTTCGTTTCATATTGCTTTTTAAACAAATATGCACATAACAAAAGTTATTCGTTTTGTTATTTAGAGTAACTTTTGTTACATGCACTTTTGCCGTATACGGAATTATAAATGAGTTATACGCTAAAACCTATAGCGGGAGTCCACAATTTTATTTGGCACAAAAGACTCAACCGAACTAAACCAAACTCGGTATTTGAATTAGCACTAACGCCTTCCTTATAATAAGCCATACTATTTCTAGGGACGGGCAGGAGTGGGAGTTGTAAGGGAGGCCTGAAATTAAAATATTGATTTCCTATTGGGGTTTCGGCAAATATGCAAATTACAAAAGTTGTTTAATTTGTTATTTAGAGAAATTTTCTCAACACTTCTTTTCAATATGAACTACCAGGTACCTCAAATGAAAAAATTTATTCAAATGTATGTCAATATTTTCTCATTAATAATTCAAATCTATGCATAATGCACAGGAAACGGGAAATATGACAATATGCAGAACAGTGAAGTCTTACATAAAAAAATAATTATATTATTAACAAATCCACATAAACGACGGGTGTTAACACTAAACACTGGGACGGGTAAATGTCATAATATTGTGCAAAGTAAAGCCTTGCTAAAAATATACCACCAACATTCAGCCCCAAATGAATTCCCGAGCGAAGCCGGGTATCTCAGCTAGTATATATATATATATATATATATATATATATATATATATATATATATATATATATATATATATTTGTCTGTTACCGGTCGCAATTTTTGTCTTATCGATACAAAACTTGATATATCATCGGTTTTTATAAAAATAAATATCAAGTTTGTTGACGGCTGAATTCGGGCCATGGGGAGGGGCGGGGGTTCAGCGGGGGAGTACATTTAAATTTGAAAGTTTCTCCATCTTTGTGAGTCGGATTGTATAGAATCTATCTTATTGCAATTGTAATGTTCTATAAATGTTGTCATATACATTTCTTCCCTGACCCCAATATTAGCTCAGATATTTGCATTTTTTAAATTTCCAGCCTTCAGTAAACAGCCACTTCTATTCTTGTCATATAAACAATACTCTGTTATATAATGGAACACATTATTTGAAACTTTAATATCAAATATTGTTCTCATTGAAATTTTGGTTTCTCGATAAACGCAAATAGGTAGCAGCACCTGCATGAGAGACCTTTTAATTGGTAGTCCATAGCGCCTTTGATAGCTTCGAGAATAGTTGTCTTAGCAACGCCACACAGACTGAGAACTTTCTAGAAAGGAACAAATCGATTTGCCCTTAGTGAATTATCTCTGGAAAAATTATGTCTTTCTTATCGTTTCTTGTTGCTTTCCTCCCAAAATAAAAGCTAATTCCATTCCCAGATTGTAGTTTATATGGCTTTAAGGATGCTTTTACTCCGATTGGAAGCTGACTCTACTAAACCCTAGGGACACGCACGCCTTATCCACTCATTTATGCTTTAATTACATTAGTTTCCACTATATATATATATATATATATATATATATATATATATATATATATATATATATATATATATATAAAACAGTAACCTCTGTCTGTACATTGATTTTTTTCGGGAATTTTCACGATAACTTTTCGTTTCACATGTCATAGACACCAACACTGCATTTTGTTTCTTTCGTGTGTGTTTGTTTGTTACCTATTCACGCATAAACGGCTGAACCGAATTTTATGAAACTTGGTATGTATATTACTACTAACCCAAATTAGACTTTAGGCTATATTAAAATTCTCTGAGACGAACAGGAGTGGGGGTTATAAGGGAAGCCAGAAATTAAAAATAGTGATAATTCTTTTCCTATTAGTTTTTCGGCAAATATGAACATAACAAAAGTTGTTTATTTTGTTATGTAGAGTAACTTTTGTTATATACACTTTCGTCGTATACCGAGTTATAAACGAGATATACGCTAAAACCTATAGAGGAAGTGAACTATTTTATATGGCACAAAAGAATCAACCAAACTAAATAAAACTCGGTATGTGTATTAGCACTAACGCTTTCATTTAACAAGCCATGCCAACATTTCTAGGGACGGGCAGGAGTGGGGGTTATAAGGGAAGCCAGAAATTAAAAATAGCGATATTTCGTTTCCTATTGGTTTTTCGGCATATATGAACATAACAATAGTTGTTTATTGTGTAATTTAGAGTAACGTTTGTCATATTCACTTTTGCCGTATACGGAAGTATAAATGAGTTATACTCTAAAAACTATAGAGGGAGTCCACAATTTTATTTGGCACAAAAGACTCAACCGAATTAAACCAAACTCGGTATTTGAATTAGTACTAACGGGGGTTATACGGAAGGCCTGAAATTAAAAATAGTGATATTTCGTTTCCTATTCCTTTTTCAACAAATATGCACATAACAAAAGTTATTCGTTTTGTTATTTAGAGTAACTTTTGTTACATGCACTTTTGCTGTATACGGAAGTATAAATGAGTTATACGCTAAAACCTATAGCGGGAGTCCACAATTTTATTTAAGCTATACCAACAATTCTAGGGACTGGCAGGAGTGGGGGTTGTAAGGGAGGCCTTAAATTAAAAATAGCGGTATTTCGTTTTCTACTGTTTTTTCTGCAAAAATGCTAAGATTTGTTATATTCACTTTTGTCGTATAACAAAGTATAAACGAGATTCACACTAAATACTAAAGCGGGAGCCAACAATTTTGTTGGGCACTGACGATTGAACCGAAATTAACAAGACTCGGTATGTGAATTAGCATTAATTCTTCAATGATTATAAGCTATATTAAAATTTTTAGGCCCGGACGAGAATGGGGATTATGAGGGAGGCCTGAAATGAAAAATTATGATATTTCGTTTCCTATTAGATTCTCGGCAAACATGCACATAAATGTTGTTTACTTTATTATTTAGTGTAACTTTTGTTGCATTCACTATGTTCGTAAAATGATGTAAACACGGAATATAAGCTAAAACTATAGCGGGAATCATTAATTTTATTAGTGCTTATTTACATAGGTGTTTTTAATGAATGAATATTATGAGAAAAGATTTTATGTTTTAGTCACATATGATTACTCTATATATGATTCGGATTAGTGAGGTTATATATCTCCATGGTCCCCTTCTCATTTATTTATTTCTCCTATTTATTTCCAATAAAAATGTAAACTATAAGAGCATTTCCATTATTTATTTTGTATAATGTATTATTTAAACAAAGTCAGCTGGATTGGCACAAAGAGTGATAGCGGAAGTTATGGGGATCAAACTCTTTAGTTCTACTAATATATTATCTTATTTCCAATATATTGATGTTATTGAAACAAATATGTACCATCATAACAATTAGACGTTAATGGTAATGTTATTATGAAAAAAGACAATATCCATTTAAATTTGATATGATTTAAAGTACTCCTTATTTTGCAGGGAGGGTTACGTTCTCTTCCCCTCACGTATATTTTTGAATATAAATGAAATTATTTTTAGGTTAATACTATTATTTAATTCCATCAGGTAGATAAATTATTAAAATAATACTTCGAATCAATATTTTAAGGAAAACTATGGAGATGCTGGAGCGGAAGGAGGCCGGAGCCTAAACAGTTAATTGAGTTAACCTATTTCCTGTGAAATGATTTCCACTGCGCTCTACTATTACGAATATAATCTAATTACAAAACTATGCTTAAACTATACGAGCTCGGATTGTTTTTTGACAGGGAATAAGTTTCATTATAGAGTAACTACAACTAGGGCAATATCGTTCATCATCTACTAAATAGGATCGATGGCCATTTTTCAAAATTGTCTGATAACACCCATAGTTGATTTTTCTTAAGGGAAATCAACTATGGGTGTTATCATACGATTTCCGAAATCTTTTTATTATAAGCCCGATCGAAAAATCGTTTATAGCCATTGTTATTGAATATAGTAAATATAATATAGAGTAACGATCAAACAAAAATTGCGACCACTAGAACGTTAACATACATTTTAGGAAATATTTTAAAAACCGCGTCATGAGTACGTCCTCAATAGCCAAAGTAAATCTGCTAATAATCCAATTACTCATGCTGTCTGTGGCATTAAACAAATCCAGTCTTTGAAGAAATTGCTATTTTCATTGGGTTTCTACTATTAGAGAATAAAAAAATAATTTGAGTATGTACCGTTTCACGATCAAACAATTTCCACTTCTGAATAAATGCCAAGTTTTACTTTATAGACCCTGACAATTTAATTGTCTTAAAGAGAGTACAACATGCAAATGCCATCGGCCAGATTCAGTATGCCTTATTAGTCTATTTCATTTTTTTGGTTCTCCAATCGGACTCGCCTATTTCAGTCACGTAATTACCCTCACTAATGAATCTACTTGTTTTTTTCTAAAAATATTTACTTCCTATTTCCAATATTAATCACACATTCGGAATGACACTCAAATTACAATTTTCTTTTCTTTTCTCATACGTCAGTTAAATAAAGTCTGTCAGGCCAGGTAAACTAAGCTGAGTTGGACGTGCTTCAATGACAAATGTAATGCTCTATAAATGTGGTTATGGACGTTTTTTCATTATTTTGACTATTAACCGAGATATTTGAATTATTTACTTTTCAGCCTTTAGTGAACACAAACTCCTACTCATTTCATATTAACAATATGCTGTTATATTATGAATATAGGCTTTATTTCAAGCCTAAACTATTGTATTGAACATATATAGTTGGAGAGAGTTAAATGCAAATAGGTGACGTACGTAGGGAAATCTGCTCAGTGAAAGCATCCCATTTTAATTGCTCAACTAGTTTCGAGAGGATACCTCATCAGGAGAAAATATAACACTAAGAGTAACTAAAACTAAGGCTATATCGTTCCATAGGACCTTCCGGGCATATCAGAGAATCTATCTTACAAATTATGGCGGCTGATTCACATTCAAACCTCACATAATCAAAATGTAGATTTTAAAACTTTACATCAGAATAAATGTACATGTATCAAATTTATAAAAATATATTGCCTTATTTATCATTGTTTTAGCAGATTTCCCTTAAGGGAAATCAGCTATTGAGGCCGTACGCATGACGCAATGTTAGAAATTTTTCTTCAAATGTCCATCGATCCTACCTAGGGCATGACGAAAATGAAGTAGGTTCAAAACTGTTTACAAAAATTATAGTACTAGACATAGTAAATAGTTCTGAATAAAATTAATATGTTATATTCTGATATATTTCAGTAATTGTTTTTCTTTCCGGTGTGAGGCGGGCAGACCTGTTTGTTTACATTCCTAACGCTTCCTTTCGGCAGGTTATTGAAATTGGATGACGCATTTCTTATTTCCGTTTCCATTTATTCACGGTGGTGTTGTGTTACCAGGATGTAGATTTATCTATTACTAAACTTTACGAGGGAAATCTACTTAGTATTTCATACCTCCCTTATAATCCCCACTACTGTTCGTCTTATACAATAATAGTATAGACTATATTCTAAGTTGGGTTATTGTAATATACGTACCTTGTTTCATAAAATTCAGTTTAGTAGTTTGGGGGTGAAAACATGACAAACAAACGGACACCAAAGCCAAAACTTCCGTCACCCAGGGGCTGCGTAAACTAAGCAGATTTCCCACGTGAAGTTTTACAATAGGGAAATCTGCCTCATAACAACTGTAGTAGTAAGAAACCTCTAAACCTATTCACGAGGGACGAATAGTTATGGAAACGGCCACCAGAGCTCTCGGCGGAAAGTCCGAATATAGCCGACTCCTGCCGACCACACTATTAATATTATATATTATTAATATTCAAGATAGAGAATAAATGAATAGAACAATATTTATTATAAATTTAATTTGTAATAAGATTCATTTTATACAATTTTTCGATCCGACACATAATAATGGAGATATTTTGAAGTTTCAAAAATCCCCCCTCAAAACCCCCCCTCCCAATGGTCCGATTTCAGCCATTAACGAACTAGATCTTCTTTTTTACATAAAACGATTAAATTCCGAGTATGGTAACGCTCAAACAAAAATTGCGACCGCTAGAGCGTTAACAGACAAATATATATATATATATTGTTTTTTATTTATTTCCTTCCTGAAGTAACCCTACAGGAAGGGAGTTTATTAGCCACACGTAATATATCGTGCTGATATATATATATATATATACAGGGTGTCCCCAAACCAAACGGCCAAACTTTAGGGATCGATAGAGGATCGAAAAACTAAAACAAAAAGTCCTCTGGCATATGCCTCGTTTTTGGTTCGTTTTCGAGAAAATCACAAAAAACTAAAAATAGTTGTGCAAAAACTAGTTAAGGCCAATGGAAGAGCGGATTTTATTCCTTGAATGAATTTTAGCAATAAATGTTATTCCAATACAAATATTGTATTCTAATCTTATACTAACAGAAAGGTAATTGAAAAAAAAAATATTTTTTATTAAGAAAAAATAATATATACTTTTTTATTCAAATATTCATATTATAAAAAAAAATATCTATTTAAAGTAGATAACATTATGAACAATAACTGAAGATTAAAACATAAAAAAAGATTAAAAATTTAGAAAATTAATAAAATAATTAAATATTCTTACTTGGAAAACATAAATGTTTCAGTTTTTATATGGGTCTACCTTAGTGAGAAAAAAAAACCCTGAAAATTTTGAAGGTTTTACCTTCTCTAAAATTACATCGTTAATTTCTAAAGCGTCAACGTAAATGTTGTTCGAAGTGCTGGCCTCTCGCTACAATACACCCATCACATCGCGTACTCACAGATCGCACTGCATCTAAACATTGTTCTGCGGTGAGCTGGTTGCAAACCATTCTGATGCACTCGATGAGGTCATCCCTTGTGCGGACGGTCTCTCGGTAGACATTTTCTTTCACGTATCCCCACACGAAGAAATCTAGTGGCGTGAGGTCCGGAGACCGGGGAGGCCAAGACACCGGCCCACCTCGTCCTATCCAGCGACCTGGGTAGTTGATGTCCAACCAGTCTCTTACGGCTCTTCCGTAATGTGCAGGACAACCATCGAGTTGAAACCAGCTCTCAAGCCTTGTTTCCAAAGGGATATCTTCCAAAAGTGCCCGTAAGTCATTCTCCAGGAATAGATGATAACTTTCAGCGTGAAGTCGAGCAGGTAAAAATACGGGGCCTATTATGCGATTATAACAAAGACCGACCCACACGTTTACAGAAAACTCATGCTGGTAGTGAAATTCTCTAACAGCGCGGGGATTTTCATGTGCCCAAAGGTGGTAGTTTCTTTGATTGAATATGCCCGCACGTGTAAAAGTCGCTTCTTCCGTCCAGATTACTTTTGAACTTAAGTTTACATCGTTTTGCAATTGCTCTTTGTACCAATTACAAAAATTTAATCGGCGGGGATAATCAGCGGGTATTAAATTTTGTACCTTTTGTACATGGTAAGCATGCCTGCGGTCAGCCCTTAATGTGCGCCAAATGGTTGTCTTTGGTATGCTTAGAACTGAAGCAGCTCTCCGGACGCTTGTGCCAGGGTTGGTATAACATCCAGGAATGGCATCTTTCTATCGCGCTCGATCTCCATCGTGAACTCAATGTTAGGATGTATTGAGTTAAGATGGTCCAGAAATTCTTCTAAGGTCTCCTCTCCATGTGGCCATATGAACCATGTTTTTGGTTTGAGTCTTGCTGTTTCCAGTGCCATCTTTTCAAATATCTCCATTTAAACATCGGCTGCATTTGGAACTATATTTTTAGGCTATATTAATATAAGACGAACAGGAGTGGGGGTTATACAACTAATAAATTAAGACGAAAATTCCAAAGAACCAATGACCCTGAATTACGAAAGGAAAGGCAGACTGATTACATTCAATCTAAATATATTTACGGTAAAATGATAAAAGAAGAAAAACTAAAATCTTGGAAAAGTTTCTGTGATCAAATTGATAAGACTAACCCATGGACATGGATTTATAGATATACCACTGATAAATTGAAAACCAACATACAACTACGGACGATTCAGAAAAGCGACGGAACATTTACTACTGACACAAGAGAAACTATATAACAATTAATGACTACTTTCTTCATTGAAGATGACCCAAACACAGATTCTGACATACACACTACAATGAAACGGAACAGTAATCTACTCCCTAATACAGAAAATGACCTACCTTTAACAGACATTGAAATAAGAAGTATTATTGAACAACTAAATCCAAACAAAGCAGCTGGTCATGACTTAATAACAGTTGATATATTCCAAAAACTATTTGAAATTTTTCCAAAATTTATTACAACATTATATAAAAAATGTTATGATAACGGAATATTTCCTGATATAAGGAAAATATCAAAATTAATTCCAGTACCCAAAAATCCAAAAGATTTAGGAGATTCTACTTATTGGCCGATTAGTATTATTCCAGTTGGAGGTAAAATACTAGAAAAAATTATTAATTCCAGGCTTTCTGTTCACCTAACCAGACATGCTCCTTTACACCCTAATCAATATGGATTCACACCCCAAACAAGTACTGTTGACGCACTATACAGAATTACTAATTTACTACGAACGAATCTAACAGGAAAGAAACATATTGTGATCGTTTCGATGGATTTTAAAGGTGCCTTCGATCACGCCTGGTGGCCTTCGATATTCGAATCATTACATAAACAAAAATGCCCACTAAATATTTACAAATTACTTAGAGACTTTCTCAGTAATCGAGTTGTATACATGACCCTTCAAAACACCACTGTACACACTTCTCAAAATAGAGGAACGCTACAGGGCTCAGCTTGCTCACCTCTACTGTGGAAAATCATTTTAGACAGTCTACTTAAAACAATACTACCAGAAGGAACTGAAATTATTGCATTTGCTGACGACATTTTACTTATGATCATTGGAATAGACTTAATTCAAATCACCCAACTTACTAACGCTGTTTTGGTACTAATCAATGAATGGGCTAAAAAACACAAACTCAAATTTAATTTAGAAAAAACATCATACACACTGTTTACAAGACAAAGACACCTACCTTAGACATTAAATTAAATGGAGTAACATTACAAGAAAAACATATCTTAAAATATCTTGGACTTCGCATTGACAGGAAATTGAAATGGAACTATCACATTAATAACTTACAAACAAAACTGCTTTCAATAATAAACGGACTCTCGATGGCTGCTAGAGTGTCTTGGGGTCTTAAATCCGACGCTCTGACCACAATATATAAAGGGGCAATCGTTCCCATATTGACGTATGGAATTGAAATATGGGGCCATGCCTTGGTCGTGAAAAGAAATGTCAAAAAATTAGAAAGAGTGCAAAGGCTAATTGCGATAAAAATTGCTAAAGGATATCGTACTTTATCTTATGAGGCTTCATGTGTATTAGCAGAAACTATGCCAATTTACATCAAAGCTGAGCAAATGATAAGGCAACATATGTTATTGAAATTGAATGAAATCCCACATGACTTTACATTACAAAATATTACATCGAACGAAATAGAAAAAGACGTAAGACATACTTACTGGTTACACCCAAAGGACTACATTAGACCATTAGACAACTTAGACATAACGTGGACATATCATATATACACTGACGGAAGTAAAAACAAGGATGGCGTTGGGTGTGCGTACATTATTTTAAAAGACGGCAATATTATACAGAGAGGACAATACAGAGTATCACCACTATGTACAAACAATCAAGCAGAAAACCTTGCAATTACTGAGGCACTCAAAACACTACACGACATTTCAAGTGACAGAGAGACTAGCATAATCTATACGGACAGCAAAATTAACATAGACCGCATTTACAATAACGAAAACCATAACGAACAGACTGAACACATCAGAAGGCTAATTACACGATGTAGACAGAGAAATGTAATAGTGGCAATAACATGGATAAAGGGACACTCCGGAAATTTAGGAAATGACACAGCAGACCAACTTGCAAATACAGCTTCAAGAGACGAAACGATACTATTACAAACTCTAAACTGACTAAACAGACCATTAAAACTATTTTGATAGACGAGTCTTATAAAAAAATGGGACGAAAGATGGACAAACATTACTAAAGGACGACAATTACACAAGTACATACCAACTGTATACCAGAGACAAAAAATAACACTTAGCAATTCTAAACAAATACAATTTTTATCAGGACATGGACCTACGAAGAGTTACCGGTACAAATTTAAACTAACAAACACAAATACATGTAAATGTGACAATGAGACTGAACAGACATATGACCACCTCTTATATGACTGTACATTACTTGATGGACCAAGAACACAACTCATCAAGTACATTACCTTACAAAACGGAACTTGGCCGACGGACAAACCGAAACTTTTACTCAAATTCAACAGGGGATTTAATGTATTTATTCAAGATTTGGACACCATTTTGTAGATATACACCTATTGTTGTACACATATGTAATGTTACATATGTTTTATTTATTTTTTTTACTTTATTTTTGTTTTTATTTAATTAATTTATTGTTGTATAATGTTTACAATTATTATATAAGAAATATTATAATGCTCTGAAATGTGTGTAGTATCCAAAGGATGGAGCACACAACATTTAAATAAATTCCCACGTTAGAGGGATACTCTGCGTGGAAAACAGGAAAAAAAAAGGGAGGCCTGAAATTAAAAGTAGAGATATTTCGTTTCCTATTGGTTTTTCGGCAAGTATGAACATAACAAAAGTTGTTTATTTGGTTATTTAGAGTAACTTTTGTTATATACATTTTTTTCGTGTAACTTATTATAAACGAGATATTCGCTAAAACCTATAGCGGAAGTGAGCAATTTTATTTGGCACAAAAGTCTCAACCGAACTAAATAAAATGATTTAAACAAAGTTGGGTCGAATTTGTACGACATATTGTTGCGAAAATTAAATAGATGAATAATCCTTCAGAGAGAGAGAGAGTCGCGTATTTGGAGAGTGTGACGTAGATCAAAGAGACCGATAGAATGTTCTAGGTCTGACCAGTACCTTCCAGCCAGACGTCGAATGAACTAGACAATTCCCCTTTGATGTATGCCGCCTCCCTATAAAAAGGAGCTCCGGCCAGCCGTGAGTCAGTTTATGCTCAGCGATCTTGATGGTCACATCAGTGCTACATTGCGACTTAGTGCAGTGCGGTAAAGAGTTTTTATAAGAAGAACAGTGTTGTGCCGTGACTGTAAGTAACAGTTTAGTGCCGTGTTTAAAGGACAGTGCAGTGCCGCGAAGTAAAGGACAGTGCAGTGCCGCGAAGTAGAAGACAGTGCAGTGCCGCGAAGCAAAGGACAGTGCAGTGCCGTCTTTCTGTGAATTTCAGTGCATTATTGGACTGTGACTCATTGAAGAACAGTAACGCTATCAGTGTATACTGTGAGTAGTAATTAAGAATAATCACCAAGTTTATTGTGCATTGTGAAATAAATTTTGCAGTGATAAAAACTGTGAAACTTGCGAGTATTTAATTTTGCAATCCAAAAGAACTCTTTTTAAAAACGTTTATTACTGGTTTTGGTAATACAAAAACGTAACAACTGGTGTCAGAAGTGGGATTGCAAAATTAAAATCAACGAAAATGAAGTTTGAGGAACTAAAAGTTGAACAACTGAAGAAGGAGCTGGCTAAACTGGATATGCCAACAACAGGAAATAAGGCTGAATTACAAAGGCGGTTGACAGATGAATTCCAAAGTCGAGGAATCGATATAAGTACACACGAGTTTGACGATAAAGAAGACATTGCTGTAAGTAATCCTATCTCAAGTAGCAATTTGGACTTGAATGCGATCTTAGCCGCTATGATGGAAAATAACCAGAAACTCTTAGCAGAAGTCAGACAAGAATTCCAGGAAGCTTCTAGAGCTAATTACGAAAGATTAGAAGAAGCATCTAGAGCTAATTGCGAGAGGTTAGAAGAAAAATTCCAGGAAGCTTCTAGAGCTAATTGTGAGAGACTCGAGGAACTTCAGGAAGCTTCTAGAACAACAAACCAAAAACTTCACGAAATATCAGAAGTATTGGGCAAACGAGTGGAAGCCATTGAGCAGAGAGTCAGCGAGTTTGATGAAAAACTCTACGGCATTTCTGCGGTACAGAGGAAGGTTGAAGAGGACGTGTCCAACCTAGGAAGAAAGTTAGACGATGAAATACGTGAGCTACAATTCCAAATGGAACGTCTAGTGCAGCTGACTTACCCAGGTGAAAATCATCCATTCTTGGATCAGTTCAAGATTGAAGCATTTGTGAATGGTATACGAGATCCAGACGTTAAATTCGCGGTGTGTGCTACACAAAAATCATCCTTTGCTGAAACCATCTCTTATGCGCTAGCCCAGGAGACCGCTAAAGTAATTGCAAAACCGCAAGTCTACAATGTGCGACGTCTTGTTGCTGAAACACGCAGTGACGGTGACGAAAGTAGTGACAAAGAAGCAGTAGTCAAGCGGATACTGGAGGAGCAAAGGAATAGATCACACGCCGAATGCTTCAACTGCGGTATGGTTGGCCATTTTCAGCGAAACTGTAAAGCACCAAAGAAAGGGTTGAGATCTTTTACACCATGGAGGGACCACTATCGGGCGAACAACGTCCATATCTCAAGGAGTGAAATAGAAGACGTGGTCAAGCAAGTACTGGAGGAGCAGATGAATAGATCGCGCGCTAAATGCTTCAACTGCGGCGAGGTCGGCCACATTCAGCGTAATTGTAAAGCGTCAAGGAAAAGGTCGAGATCTATTTCGCCATGGAGGGACAACAAACAGGTGACTGACGTCGAAATCTCAAGAGCCAATGTTAAAGTAGAACGAGCTCGCACTGAGGGGCAAGAACTAGCTCCTAAAACCGATGGCTCCACCATCTCCATTTCCATCATACGACAGAAGAACAGCAACCTTACTGCTCGTGGACTGATCAACGGGAGGAAGCAGGTCCTCACCATGGACACGGGAGCGACACACTCCATCATTCGGCCCGATTTGGTAAAAGGGGCAGTGGAACCGTTGGAGAACGTACGACTGCGAACTGCCACAGGGGAGTCAGCCACAGTCTACGGAAGAGCCAAGATGAGAGTGACTATCTCCAACATCAGCACTGAACATGTCTTTGTTGTCGCTGACATAATGGATGAAGTGATCATCGGTGTAGACTTCATGATAGCCCACGGTATTGACCTGCAAATGGGTAAGCAAATGATGATCTGGCGAAACACAGAAATACCTTTGGATGTCGGACATGAGAGCAAGACCACCAGGGAGCTACGTACCGACGGACGCCAGAAATTGTCACGTCGAGCAGAAGCCTCTTCTATTGTTCATAGGAAAGGGAGAAAACACGATGACGACCCAGTCCTCTCAAGGCGGCCATGCAACGTAGAGTACAAGGATTGTACAAAAGCCGAGGAAGAGGAGTGCGTCATTGATGTACGAATTAGCCGTGTTAACTCAGGGGGAGCCAGGTCGACGGCGCAGAAGAGTGGCACTATTCTGGCTAAGGAGGACAATGGAAGGTCGACCCGTCATGAAATATTGGACCGCATTAAAGTGACCAGTAACCAGATGGGTGGCGTGTGTGGTCGAGCAGTGAATACGGAGGAATTTACGGAAGGACAAATGGGACTACTATTCAACCCACAAAACAAGAAAGGACTTTCGCCTAGCCAAGTATGGCAACGGCGATATTGAGCCTATTCGGGACGAAAAGGCTTAAGTGGGCGGCAGTGTTGCGAAAATTAAATAGATGAATAATCCTTCAGAGAGAGAGAGAGTCGCGTATTTGGAGAGTGTGACGTAGATCAAAGAGACCGATAGAATGTTCTAGGTCTGACCAGTACCTTCCAGCCAGACGTCGAATGAACTAGACAATTCCCCTTTGATGTATGCCGCCTCCCTATAAAAAGGAGCTCCGGCCAGCCGTGAGTCAGTTTATGCTCAGCGATCTTGATGGTCACATCAGTGCTACAGTGCGACTTAGTGTAGTGCGGTAAAGAGTTTTTATAAGAAGAACAGTGTTGTGCCGTGACTGTAAGTAACAGTTTAGTGCCGTGTTTAAAGGACAGTGCAGTGCCGCGAAGTAAAGGACAGTGCAGTGCCGCGAAGCAAAGGACAGTGCAGTGCCGTCTTTCTGTGAATTTCAGTGAATTATTGGACTGTGACTCATTGAAGAACAGTAACGCTATCAGTGTATACTGTGAGTAGTAATTAAGAATAATCACCAAGTTTATTGTGCATTGTGAAATAAATTTTGCAGTGATAAAAACTGTGAAACTTGCGAGTATTTAATTTTGCAATCCAAAAGAACTCTTATTAAAAACGTTTATTACTGGTTTTGGTAATACAAAAACGTAACAATATGATAGGAGAAGTTGTGCGGAATCGTACTTTTGAATTGTGGTATATATTATTTTATTTCGTCCGATATGTTGACGTTGACAATGTACTATCCTTAACTATTAAATTTTACCTGAGATATTTAATGTTTCTTGGTAATGTCATTATAAAAAAAACACAATATTGTAAGATGTTGAGAGCCAGAATGGAAACAGTATAAAGACTAGATTATCTATAACTAAACACATATAGCTTAATACCACGTGGGAGACTTTTAGGTAATGTATAACAAAACGTATGTTCTAACACAGTTAATTGTGTTCACTTATCTCCTGTGAAAGTTAGAAATGTTTTCTACTCACATTTACTATTATGTATATATGGCAGGAAAGATTTACTCTGTAGACGATATGTAATTCTAGTAAATGCTATTCATGATTATGATTATTCATGGTGTGTCAAACAAAGGAGATGGATTGGATAGAGACTTATTTTCATTTACTCTTCAAAACAAAAATTACTATTCTTAAATGACCTTACTTGAAGAGAATTTGTACACATTGAGAACTTTTCAAAAAAACATACCATTTAAGGCTGAATTTAAATGAATTCCTGGACGAAGTCGTGTAACTTAGCTAGTGTATATAAAAAATTGTAACCTCTGTCTGTACATTAATTTTTTTCTAGAAATTTTACGATACCTTTTGTTTCACATGCCATAGATACGACATCTGCAACTCGTGTCTATGTGTTCATTTGTATGTTACCTTTTCACGCCTAAACTACTGGACTGAATTTTATGAAACTTGGTATGTATATTACCACTAACCCAACTTACACTATAGGCTAATACTAATATTCTGTGAGACAAACAGGAATGGGAGTTATAAGGAATGCGTGCAATTAATAATAGTGATATTTCGTTTCGTTTTGGGTTTTCGCGCAAATATACACACGACAAAAGTTCTTTATTATGTTATTTAGAGCAACTTTTGTTGTATACAATTCTGTCGTATAACAAGTATAAAAGACATATACACTGAAAACCAAGCAGGAGTCAATTGTATAAGGCACTAATAACTAAACCGAACTAAACAAAACTCGGCATGTGAATTATTATTATTTGTTCCATGATTATAAGCTATATCAAACTTTAGGGACAACCCGGAGGGATGTTGTAAAGGAAGCATTATAAGAAAAATCGGCGTACTTCGTTTCTTATCGGTTTTTCGACAAACATGAACACATCAGGAAATATTTATTTTGTTATTTAGAGTAATTTTTGTTATCTTTACTCTTGCCGTACAACCAAGTATACACGAGATAATCGCTAAAACGTATAGCGGGAGTCAACAATTTTATTAGTACTCATTAGTGTTTTTAAAATAGGCATATTATGAAAAATGATGTTATGTTATTAAACATACATTACAATTGTAAGTATTATTCGGATCAGGGAGGTATCAAATCTCCTAAGCTCCTCCATTGTACTTTATTTCAATTAGAAAATAATTTCATTATTTATTTCCTATAGAATTTTTTTTTTCTTTTTTTTTTTTTTTTTTTTTATTTATTTGAAGAGCTCCGCAACTAGGCGTTATCGAAATTTTAACTGCTAGAAAATTTGGATTTTTTTAATTTGTATAATATATTATTTAACCAAAGTCATGCTGAACTCGCACAATGTGTTAGTTGAATCGGCTCTCTTCAATTTTTGTATATATTATCTCGTTTCCGATGCTGTCGTCAACTAAGGTCTTTGTCTTGAAAATATATATTTGATCTATTCTATACTGGATATTTAAGCGTTTTATTCTGCACTAAAGAACATATTTGTTGTTGGCACAAGTTGAATCGGCTCTCGTCAATTTTTGTATATATTATCTCGTTTCCGATGCTGTCGTCAACTTAGGTCTTTGTCTTGAAAATATTTATTTGATCTATTCTATACTGGATATTTAAGCGTTTTATTCTGCACTAAAGATCATATTTGTTGTTGGCGCAAGTTGAATCGGCTCTCTTCAATTTTTGTATATATTATCTCGTTTCCGATGCTGTCGTCAACTAAGGTCTTTGTCTTGAAAATATATATTTGATCTATTCTATACTGGATATTTAAGCGTTTTATTCTGCACTAAAGATCATATTTGTTGTTGGCACAAGTTGAATCGGCTCTCTTCAATTGTTGTATATATTATCTCGTTTCCGATGCTGTCGTCAACTAAGGTCTTTGTCTTGAAAATATTTATTTGATCTATTCTATACTGGATATTTAAGCGTTTTATTCTGCACTAAAGAACATATTTGTTGTTGGCACAAGTTGAATCGGCTCTCTTCAATTGTTGTATATATTATCTCATTTCCGATGCCGTCGTCAACTAAGGTCTTTGTCTTGAAAATATATATTTGATCTATTCTATACTGGATATTTAAGCGTTTTATTCTGCACTAAAGATCATATTTGTTGTTGGCACAAGTTGAATCGGCTCTCTTCAATTGTTGTATATATTATCTCGTTTCCGATGCTGTCGTCAACTAAGGTCTTTGTCTTGAAAATATATATTTGATCTATTCTATACTGGATATTTAAGCGTTTTATTCTGCACTAAAGATCATATTTGTTGTTGGCACAAGTTGAATCGGCTCTCTTCAATTGTTGTATATATTATCTCATTTCCGATGCCGTCGTCAACTAAGGTCTTTGTCTTGAAAATATATATTTGATCTATTCTATACTGGATATTTAAGCGTTTTATTCTGCACTAAAGATCATATTTGTTGTTGGCACAAGTTGAATCGGCTCTCTTCAATTGTTGTATATATTATCTCATTTCCGATGCCGTCGTCAACTAAGGTTTTACGTCTTTGTCTTGAAAATATATATTTGATCTATTCTATACTGGATATTTAAGCGTTTTATTCTGCACTAAAGATCATATTTGTTGTTGGCACAAGTTGAATCGGCTCTCTTCAATTGTTGTATATATTATCTCATTTCCGATGCCGTCGTCAACTAAGGTTTTACGTCTTTTTCTTGAAAATATATATTTGATCTATTCTATACTGGATATTTAAGCGTTTTATTCTGCACTAAAGATCATATTTGTTGTTGGCACAAGTTGAATCGGCTCTCTTCAATTGTTGTATATATTATCTCATTTCCGATGCCGTCGTCAACTAAGGTCTTTGTCTTGAAAATATATATTTGATCTATTCTATACTGGATATTTAAGCGTTTTATTCTGCACTAACGATCATATTTGTTGTTGGCACAAGTTGAATCGGCTCTCTTCAATTGTTGTATATATTATCTCGTTTCCGATGCTGTCGTCAACTAAGGTCTTTGTCTTGAAAATATATATTTGATCTATTCTATACTGGATATTTAAGCGTTTTATTCTGCACTAAAGATCATATTTGTTGTTGGCACAAGTTGAATCGGCTCTCTTCAATTGTTGTATATATTATCTCATTTCCGATGCCGTCGTCAACTAAGGTCTTTGTCTTGAAAATATATATTTGATCTATTCTATACTGGATATTTAAGCGTTTTATTCTGCACTAAAGATCATATTTGTTGTTGGCACAAGTTGAATCGGCTCTCTTCAATTGTTGTATATATTATCTCATTTCCGATGCCGTCGTCAACTAAGGTCTTTGTCTTGAAAATATATATTTGATCTATTCTATACTGGATATTTAAGCGTTTTATTCTGCACTAAAGATCATATTTGTTGTTGGCACAAGTTGAATCGGCTCTCTTCAATTGTTGTATATATTATCTCATTTCCGATGCCGTCGTCAACTAAGGTCTTTGTCTTGAAAATATATATTTGATCTATTCTATACTGGATATTTAAGCGTTTTATTCTGCACTAAAGATCATATTTGTTGTTGGCACAAGTTGAATCGGCTCTCTTCAATTGTTGTATATATTATCTCGTTTCCGATGCTGTCGTCAACTAAGGTCTTTGTCTTGAAAATATATATTTGATCTATTCTATACTGGATATTTAAGCGTTTTATTCTGCACTAAAGATCATATTTGTTGTTGGCACAAGTTGAATCGGCTCTCTTCAATTGTTGTATATATTATCTCATTTCCGATGCCGTCGTCAACTAAGGTCTTTGTCTTGAAAATATATATTTGATCTATTCTATACTGGATATTTAAGCGTTTTATTCTGCACTAAAGATCATATTTGTTGTTGGCACAAGTTGAATCGGCTCTCTTCAATTGTTGTATATATTATCTCATTTCCGATGCCGTCGTCAACTAAGGTCTTTGTCTTGAAAATATATATTTGATCTATTCTATACTGGATATTTAAGCGTTTTATTCTGCACTAAAGATCATATTTGTTGTTGGCACAAGTTGAATCGGCTCTCTTCAATTGTTGTATATATTATCTCATTTCCGATGCCGTCGTCAACTAAGGTCTTTGTCTTGAAAATATATATTTGATCTATTCTATACTGGATATTTAAGCGTTTTATTCTGCACTAAAGATCATATTTGTTGTTGGCACAAGTTGAATCGGCTCTCTTCAATTGTTGTATATATTATCTCATTTCCGATGCCGTCGTCAACTAAGGTTTTACGTCTTTGTCTTGAAAATATATATTTGATCTATTCTATACTGGATATTTAAGCGTTTTATTCTGCACTAAAGATCATATTTGTTGTTGGCACAAGTTGAATCGGCTCTCTTCAATTGTTGTATATATTATCTCATTTCCGATGCCGTCGTCAACTAAGGTTTTACGTCTTTTTCTTGAAAATATATATTTGATCTATTCTATACTGGATATTTAAGCGTTTTATTCTGCACTAAAGATCATATTTGTTGTTGGCACAAGTTGAATCGGCTCTCTTCAATTGTTGTATATATTATCTCGTTTCCGATGCCGCCGTCAACTAAGGTCTTTGTCTTGAAAATATATATTTGATCTATTCTATACTGGATATTTAAGCGTTTTATTCTGCACTAAAGATCATATTTGTTGTTGGCACAAGTTGAATCGGCTCTCTTCAATTGTTGTATATATTATCTCATTTCCGATGCCGTCGTCAACTAAGGTTTTACGTCTTTTTCTTGAAAATATATATTTGATCTATTCTATACTGGATATTTAAGCGTTTTATTCTGCACTAAAGATCATATTTGTTGTTGGCACAAGTTGAATCGGCTCTCTTCAATTGTTGTATATATTATCTCATTTCCGATGCCGTCGTCAACTAAGGTCTTTGTCTTGAAAATATATATTTGATCTATTCTATACTGGATATTTAAGCGTTTTATTCTGCACTAAAGATCATATTTGTTGTTGGCACAAGTTGAATCGGCTCTCTTCAATTGTTGTATATATTATCTCATTTCCGATGCCGTCGTCAACTAAGGTTTTACGTCTTTTTCTTGAAAATATATATTTGATCTATTCTATACTGGATATTTAAGCGTTTTATTCTGCACTAAAGATCATATTTGTTGTTGGCACAAGTTGAATCGGCTCTCTTCAATTGTTGTATATATTATCTCATTTCCGATGCCGTCGTCAACTAAGGTCTTTGTCTTGAAAATATATATTTGATCTATTCTATACTGGATATTTAAGCGTTTTATTCTGCACTAAAGATCATATTTGTTGTTGGCACAAGTTGAATCGGCTCTCTTCAATTGTTGTATATATTATCTCATTTCCGATGCCGTCGTCAACTAAGGTTTTACGTCTTTGTCTTGAAAATATATATTTGATCTATTCTATACTGGATATTTAAGCGTTTTATTCTGCACTAAAGAACATATTTGTTGTTGGCGCAAGTTGAATCGGCTCTCTTCAATTGTTGTATATATTATCTCATTTCCGATGCCGTCGTCAACTAAGGTTTTACGTCTTTGTCTTGAAAATATATATTTGATCTATTCTATACTGGATATTTAAGCGTTTTATTCTGCACTAAAGAACATATTTGTTGTTGGCGCAAGTTGAATCGGCTCTCTTCAATTGTTGTATATATTATCTCATTTCCGATGCCGTCGTCAACTAAGGTTTTACGTCTTTGTCTTGAAAATATATATTTGATCTATTCTATACTGGATATTTAAGCGTTTTATTCTGCACTAAAGATCATATTTGTTGTTGGCACAAGTTGAATCGGCTCTCTTCAATTGTTGTATATATTATCTCATTTCCGATGCCGTCGTCAACTAAGGTCTTTGTCTTGAAAATATATATTTGATCTATTCTATACTGGATATTTAAGCGTTTTATTCTGCACTAAAGATCATATTTGTTGTTGGCACAAGTTGAATCGGCTCTCTTCAATTGTTGTATATATTATCTCATTTCCGATGCCGTCGTCAACTAAGGTTTTACGTCTTTTTCTTGAAAATATATATTTGATCTATTCTATACTGGATATTTAAGCGTTTTATTCTGCACTAAAGATCATATTTGTTGTTGGCACAAATTGAATCGGCTCTCTTCAATTGTTGTATATATTATCTCGTTTCCGATGCCGCCGTCAACTAAGGTCTTTGTCTTGAAAATATATATTTGATATATTATATACTGGATATTTAAGCGTTTTATTCTGCACTAAAGATCATATTTGTTGTTGGCAGAAGTTGAATCGGCTCTCGTCAATTGTTGTATATATTATTTCATTTCCGATGCCGTCGTCAACTAAGGTTTTACGTCTTTGTCTTGAAAATATATATTTGATATATTATATACTGGATATTTAAGCGTTTTATTCTGCACTAAAGATCATATTTGTAGTTGGCACAAATTGAATCGGCTCTCTTCAATTTTTGTATATATTATCTCATTTCCGATGCCGTCGTCAACTAAGGTCTTTGTCTTGAAAATATTTATTTGATCTATTCTATACTGGATATTTAAGCGTTTTATTCTGCACTAAAGAACATATTTGTTGTTGGCACAAGTTGAATCGGCTCTCTTCAATTGTTGTATATATTATCTCATTTCCGATGCCGTCGTCAACTAAGGTCTTTGTCTTGAAAATATATATTTGATCTATTCTATACTGGATATTTAAGCGTTTTATTCTGCACTAAAGATCATATTTGTTGTTGGCACAAGTTGAATCGGCTCTCTTCAATTGTTGTATATATTATCTCATTTCCGATGCCGTCGTCAACTAAGGTTTTACGTCTTTGTCTTGAAAATATATATTTGATCTATTCTATACTGGATATTTAAGCGTTTTATTCTGCACTAAAGATCATATTTGTTGTTGGCACAAGTTGAATCGGCTCTCTTCAATTGTTGTATATATTATCTCATTTCCGATGCCGTCGTCAACTAAGGTCTTTGTCTTGAAAATATATATTTGATCTATTCTATACTGGATATTTAAGCGTTTTATTCTGCACTAAAGATCATATTTGTTGTTGGCACAAGTTGAATCGGCTCTCTTCAATTGTTGTATATATTATCTCATTTCCGATGCCGTCGTCAACTAAGGTTTTACGTCTTTGTCTTGAAAATATATATTTGATCTATTCTATACTGGATATTTAAGCGTTTTATTCTGCACTAACGATCATATTTGTTGTTGGCACAAGTCGGACATGATTTTTATTGTTATGATATTTGGGGGGGGGGGCGGAGGTTTCGAAAATTCAAATTCTAAACATCAAGAATTCAAAAATCAAGAAATTTAATAAAGGCAATCTTGTTAAAATATTGATTGGCACTTGTTTCTATATGGAACTGAAACATTAATTGAGTAATTGGTACATTCCTTAGTTCATTGCGAATATGGTGAGACGTAATGACTTGAAAGTGATAGGTGGGAAATGTGCTTAGTTTACACAGCTCATGATTCAAGGAGTTGATAAAGAGAAATCAACAGGTGTTCTTGAGGTCATTAACTAAAATCGATCGTACTCAGCAGATGACGAAAACGAGATACGTTCCAAATTAAATATATATTGTTACGTTTTTTTATTACCAAAACCAGTAATAAACGTTTTTAATAAGAGTTCTTTTGGATTGCAAAATTAAATACTCGCAAGTTTCACAGTTTTTATCACTGCAAAATTTATTTCACAATGCACAATAAACTTGGTGATTATTCTTAATTACTACTCACAGTATACACTGATAGCGTTACTGTTCTTCAATGAGTCACAGTCCAATAATTCACTGAAATTCACAGAAAGACGGCACTGCACTGTCCTTTGCTTCGCGGCACTGCACTGTCCTTTACTTCGCGGCACTGCACTGTCTTAAACACGGCACTAAACTGTTACTTACAGTCACGGCACAACACTGTTCTTCTTATAAAAACACTTTACCGCACTGTACTAAGTCGCACTGTAGCACTGATGTGAACATCAAGACAGGTGAGAATAAAACTGACTGGCTCGCAGCTGGCCGCTCTTTATAGGTTGTCGGCATACATCAAAGGGGAATTGTCTCGTTCATTCGAGGGTGGGCTAGAAGAGTCTATAGAGGCTAGAACTTTCCTGTCGGCTGCTTTGATCTACGTCACACTTTCCAAATACGCGACTCTCTCTCTCTCTCTCTCTCTCTCTCTCTCTCTCTCTCTCTCTCTCTCTCTCTCTCTCTCTCTCTCTCTCTCTCTCTCTCTCTCTCTCTCTCTCTCTCTCTCTCTCTCTCTCTCTCTCTCTGAAGGATTATTCATCTATTTAATTTTCGCAACAATATATATTCGACTTTTAAGAAATCTCGCTGTAGTGGTCATAATTATTGTTTGATCGTTACCAAACTCGGTATTTAATCGTTTTATGTAAAAAGAAAGACAATGTCCGGCAATGGCAGACTCGGACTAGTGGCAGGGGGTGTAAAGGAATATCAAGTATTATGAGTTGGTTCGAAAAATTGTGTAGATATACTCTTATTGTAAATTGACTAATCTATAAATATTGTTTTACACATACTTTTTGTATCGTGAATCTTAACGGAGATATTTGGGATTTTTAGATTTTTGCTTTCAGTAAAGCCCCGGCCCTACTCATGTCATGTATGTAATATATTTCAGTCAGAATAGGAGCCGGTATGTATGTGTATATTCCGTGTATATGCCTCTGTACATGAGTTACTTGTTTTTACTTTTTGCATGCTTCCACGTTCTCTTTCGCTTAGTTATTCTTCGCATGCAACTCTTTCCACGCATGATTTTCCTTTTGGTCTTTGTTCTTTGGTTAGGTGTAGGGGGAAAAACAGTATAGGAAGTTAGATGAGATCCGTTGTGTGCCTAAGACATAGGAAATCTGCTTAGTTTAGTTATCTGCTGCGCCTGTGTGACGGACATTTTTGCTTCCCTTTCACATTACACCGGCTTTGAAGTGTACACAACTAGAAATTCATTAAGGCAGGCGTTGGTATTTGTCGGGATTGACTCTGCGGTGACATTGACTCTGCCCTAATTGCTGGCGGAAGGAAATAGGTCGGGGGGATCAAAGGGAACCGGAAGGATTAAGGCAAAGCAATTCCACCAATCAGCCATCTCCTTATTTCTTCCTCTCAACCTTTACCCCAATTCAATTTCACTCTGTAAACAAAGCACATTACCTACGCCAAGCTTTACAATAGAAAAATCGACATACCAGTTACACCACCCTGAATATCAAGTGAATAAATTCAAACGGTAATGAGAAATCATTCAGACAATATACCTACTGATAAGCTCTACAACGGAAAGGGTCTGAATTGTAAACTAACAGGTCAGCCAACCTCTCAGAGCTGAATAGATAGATACAAATTCTCTTAACAGGAAAGAGAAACAATTACTCAAATATATATATAAATTAAGCATATTAACATTAATTAAAACTATTTACTGTATCTAGTACTGTAATTTATAATGAATCAGAATAATTTTGATCCCAATCATTCATATTCCAAGAACAAAGAGGGGTGGGGGGTGCTCAACAAAACTTATTTGTATATACCCGTACTTCGAAATAAGTAAGTCGTCTCCAGGGGTTGATTTCGAAAATTTGAAATATCTCCGTTACTATAAGTCAGATCGAAAACTTTTTCATTACCAATCTCATTGAAAATTAAATGTACTGTAAATATTTTCATATATTGTACATTCAATCTTGAATATTAACCGAGAAATTTGCATTGTTATCCTTTATCAAACCTCCAGATCTGCTACATAATAAACCACATTATTCGAAGCTTAAATACCAAATATTGTTTTCAAGTTTCCTTTATTATACGAGATACATGAAAACATGTTCTGGTGGTTCCTCCCCCCCACCGTCTTAAATTCTTGGACTACTAATATTTGATTGATTATGATAAAAAATATTCTGATTCATTACAGTACTAGATATAGTAAATAGCCTTCAATAAAATTAATATGGTATATTCTGATATATTTCAGTTATTGTTTTTCTATCCCGTGAGGGGTTGGCAGACCTGTTTGTTTGCATTCAGACGCTTACCGTCGGGAAGTCATTAAAATTGACTGAAAGATTTCTTATTACCGTTTGTGTTTACTTACTTAATATTCACTGTGGTGTTGAGTTAGCATTATGTAGATTTATGTATGCACTAGGGAAGTCTGCTTCGCCATGCATTTCTCCTGATGAATCCTCGTATGTCTGTCATAAATTCGCTGAGGCAAAAGAAGCAGAGAAATAAAAATGATTTTAATAATCATTTGAGGGTTTCATTTTTTTTTCCGGCGTTTCGCCATAGATTGGTTAAGTAATGTTAAATGGGTGATATTTTCACAACGATAACCTTTAGTCCTAACCTGGTTAAGGGTGGCCAACTGTATATACCCCACCCATTTAGACCTAGATGCACACAGTCCACATTAATAAATATCTTTTTGTTTTACTTAGAAGAGTTTTTCCATACTCAAAAGTGCAGTTGCATTGCCTTAATTTGATTTCACCTAAAACTGGCAACTCGTGTTTAAATCACTTGTGTTCTGACACACCGGTTAAATAAATTAATATTTCCTTAGGCGACAGCTAACATGGCTACTGTACAAACACATACGCGCGTGTTTAAATCACTTGTGTTCTGACACACCGGTTAAATAAATTAATATTTCCTTAGGCGACAGCTAACATGGCTACTGTACAAACACATACGCGCGTGTTTAAATCACTTGTGTTCTGACACACCGGTTAAATAAATTAATATTTCCTTAGGCGACAGCTAACATGGCTACTGTACAAACACACACACGCGTGTTTAAATCACTTGTGTTCTGACACACCGGATAGGCGACAGCTAACATGGTGTTTAAATACTTGTGTTTTCACTGTTCTGACACACCGGTTAAATAAATTAATATTTCCTTAGGCGACAGCTAACATGGCTACTGTACAAACACATACGCGCGTGTTTAAATCACTTGTGTTCTGACACACCGGTTAAATAAATTAATATTTCCTTAGGCGACAGCTAACATGGCTACTGTACAAACACACACACGCACACACACACACACACACACACACACACACACACACACAGTTATAAAGTGGTGGAGCCCTAACTAAAGTTTTGTGGAGTGTTTAGAAGGGAAAGTTGGCTGTTGATAAGGTGTTATCGGTCTTAGCCAATGAGCGAATGACAAGTGCCAAGGTCGAGGATACCTTTATCCCATTACAATTCCTCAACGATAAATACAACCGTGTTCCTCATAAAGCGACGGCGTAAACTAAGCAGATTTCCACCTGATGCGAACACGAACTATTGTTCTCCTACTACAACATGTTTCCTATTTCTATTTTTAAAAAAGTCCATCACGCAGGGGCTGCGTAAACTAAGCAGATTTCCACCTGATGCGAACACGAACTATTGTTCTCCTACTACAACATGTTTCCTATTTCTATTTTTAAAAAAGTCCATCCCGCAGGGGCTGCGTAAACTAAGCAGATTTCCACCTGATGCGAACACGAACTATTGTTCTCCTACTACAACATGTTTCCTATTTCTATTTTTAAAAAAGTCCATCCCGCAGGGGCTGCGTAAACTAAGCAGATTTCCACCTGATGCGAACACGAACTATTGTTCTCCTACTACAACATGTTTCCTATTTCTATTTTTAAAAAAGTCCATCCCGCAGGGGCTGCGTAAACTAAGCAGATTTCCACCTGATGCGAACACGAACTATTGTTCTCCTACTACAACATGTTTCCTATTTCTATTTTTAAAAAAGTCCATCACGCAGGGGCTGCGTAAACTAAGCAGATTTCCACCTGATGCGAACACGAACTATTGTTCTCCTACTACAACATGTTTCCTATTTCTATTTTTAAAAAAGTCCATCCCGCAGGGGCTGCGTAAACTAAGCAGATTTCCACCTGATGCGAACACGAACTATTGTTCTCCTACTACAACATGTTTCTTATTTCTATTTTTAAAAAAATCCATCCCGCAGGGGCGTAAACTAAGCATATTTCCCTCGTGAAGTTTAGTAATAAATAAATCTACATACTGCTAAAACAACACCACCGTGAACAAATACAAACGGAAATAAGAAATTTTTCATCCAATTTCAATAACCTGCCAACAGGAAGCATTCGGTTAGAAATGTAAACAAACGGGTCTGCCCACCTCACACCGGAAAGAAAACCAATTACTGAAATATATCAGAATATAACATATTAATTGTATTCAGAATCTAGCACTATATTTAATAACGAGTCAGAATAATTGTTATCTCAATCAATCAAATTTTAGTAGTCCAAAACCTTAAGACGGGGGCGGGGTCACCAGGACATATTTGCACGTATCTCGTGTAATAAAGGTCTCTTGAATACAATTTTGGTATTTAAACTTCGAATAATGTGATTTATTATTTAGCATAGTATTGTTATGTAACATGAGTAGAAGTGGCGGTTTGCTGATGGCTGAAAACTGAATATCTCGGTTAATATTCAAGATAGTGAATAAATGTATATAACAATATTTATAGTATATTTAATTTGCAATAAGATAGGTTCGATCCAACCTATGGTAACGGAGATATTTCGAATTTTCAAAATTCCTCCCTTCTAAACTCCCCCCCTTGCCCGATTTCAGCCGTTAACGAACTTAATCTTTCTTTTTACATATCACGACTAAATATCGAGTTTATATTTATAATATTTATAGTAAATTTAATTTGCAATAAGATTGTTTATATACAATTATTCGATCCGATGCATAATAACGGAGATATTTCGAATTTTCGAAAATCCCCCCCTTTAAACCCCCCTCCCTCTGGTCCGATTTCAGCCATTAACGAACTTGATCTGTCTTTTTACATAAAACAGTTAAATATCGAGTTTCGTAACGATCAAACAAAAATTGCGACCGCTAGAGCGTTAACAGAAATATATATATATATGGAAAGATGGCCGCTACAGCCAGAAAATAAACCTAGGAAGCCGTTTGTATGTTGTTAAAGGGGGTAAGGGGCGCCCAAACTATCTGCTAACCTAAACTAAACTAAACTAAGCTAAAATAACCTAACTAACCTAACTATACTACAGGGCTATACTGGTATGTGGGACCTCGGGCACTATGAGGATGGGTGTCAGCAGCGGGTGAGATCGACTAGGGGCTCATCGAGACCAACCTGCCGCCATCTCACCGGCTGCTGAGGAGGGGGTATGGAGCGGTATAGGGGGCTGTCAATATAATGGAGGGAATCAAAGAATTTAATGTGTCTGCGGGAGATGGTGTGGGAAAAGGGTTCAAGGAAGAGGGAATCATGGATTGTGCGGTTATTAGCTCGTTGTAGGGATGTGTGCCGGACTATTTTCCGGACTATTCCATTTTGGAAATACTGGAGGGTTTCAAGGGAGTGTTTGGTGAGGTACCTTAGGACGGGGGAGCCATAGAGGAGAGCGGGCTGAATGAGGCCTTTTAGGAGGAGTAGTTTGAGGCGGAGGCTGAGGACCGGGGAGAGGAGAAGGTGGTTGAGGGAAGTGAATTTGTTACGTAAATAATGTGTCAGTTTGCGTACGTGAGTTGAGAAGGTCAGGTGTTTGTCAAGGATGATTCCTAAGTACGTTATGGAGCGGGAGACGGGGATGTCGATGTTGTATGTATATGTATGGATATATAACTGTTTCATTTAAAACTAAAGATTAAGCTCGCCAACGGCTCAAATCAGGCAGGAGGTTTCGAGAGACGTACTTAATTCAATTTAAAAATAGAACTGATTGTTTGCAATACAAGTGAATACACTTGCGATCAAGTAATCGCAGCGATTAAAAAATTGCAACAGGCCCTATTTTCTCTGCGAGGCGACTGTCGCCTCATGGAATAGACCACATGGGCAGGCATGGACGTGCACCCATTTGCGAGAGTTTAGTCGCGATTTTGCAAACGGCTGTATCACATCATGTTTTTCTTCCCGCTGGTTAGTTACCTAAAATGTCTGACGACCACACAAGAAGTTTCAATGACATCCATTGGGAAACTGATATAAATTAGCGACTTTTTTATCGCAGTGGATTGACCTTCCAAAAGTTCCGCTACAGCGATTTTTTTTTTGTCGCCGCGACAAGAAATCGCTATTGGAGGCCTAGCCTTAAACGAAATATTTGCATTTTTTTTAATTTCAGCCTTCAGTAAGCCGATAACCTTCAGTAAGATGTATATGTTGTCCAGTCTGAAAGTGTCGGGGACAGGGGTGCGTTTGTGATATGAGAACACTAGGGCATCTGTCTTCCTAGGGTTTACATGGATGTTTATGAAGCGCAGGGCGTCGGATATCGCCTGGCAGGCAGATTCTGCCAGGGATAGTGCGCGGGATGGGTTGAGGGAGGTGCTAGCAATGGCTACATCGTCCGCGTATGCAGCCACCTCAGTATTCGGAAACTTTTGATTCACAATCTTTGCGGTATATGCCGTGAAGAGGGTAGGAGAGAGCGGGGAACCCTGAGGTACCCCTACTCGGAGAGGATGGGATGAGGAAAGGGGTTCGCCGACTCTTACTTGAAAAGTTCGGCCGTCGAGGAAGGAACGGAGCATGGCAAGGAGTTGGCTGGGGCAGCCATGCCCACTGAGGGTATTAAGGAGTTTGGCACGGTCGACAGAATCAAAAGCCTGAGTGCAGTCGATGGAGATCATCGCCGTAACGACGTTCCTGCGGAGGTTGTTGGCAGTGTTAGCGTATATGCGGGCTAAGGGATGGAGGGAGCTGTGTTGAGAACGGAATCCGGACTGCTCGTGGGGAATGAGGGATTTCTCCTCACAGAAATCTACAAGATACCGGAGGATTATACGTTCCAGTATCTTGGAGATGTGTGGGAGGAGGCTGATGGGACGGCAATGGTCGGGAGAGGAGCCGTTTCTGGCAGGTTTTAGGAGGGGGACAACGATTGCGTGTTTCCACATGGTGGGGGAGTGACGGAGACGGAGACAGGAGTTGAGGAGGTGGTTTAGATAGGACGAAGCCTTCCGCGGAAGCTGACGGAGTAGCACGTACTGCACCTTGTCCATCCCAGGGGACTTTCCTCCCTTGGTCCGACGCAGGATGGCAGAGAGCTGCCTGGGGGAGGAGAACATGAAATTATCACCGCTCTCCGTCCCAGGCGCCTCATCAGTCTGACGGTACCTTGACCGATCTACCGCGGCCATATGTGCCGCAAGCATTTCGGCCTGGTCTGTGGGGCTCATAACACCTCTGCCGGTTTGGAGAAGAACAGATCGCCTTTTGGTTATTCTGGTCTTCACCAACCGCCAGAACTTGCGTTGGTCACCGTGTGTCTGTCTGATGGTTTCGTGCCACTCCGCCGTCTTCCACTGGCTCATGAAGGTGCGGATTTGGGCAGTGAGGTTATTCAGGACGGGACTTAGCGGGGTTCCTGGTGCGATACCAGGAATTTTTAATGGCGTTCCTCTGCCTGATCAACTGTAGAACATGAGGGGGAGGCGGTTTGAGTCCGGGGGGGTCTTCTGACGGTCTTCGGGATCGGCTGGTCAGCAGCCTCCAGGATGATGTTGGTAAACTCGTCCAGCTACTCTTCCAGGGTTTGGGCGTCACTGATAGTAGTGAACGCCGGCGTAGTTGCGAACGTAAGGGACTTGCATAATTTCCAGTCTCCGTTATGAAACGCGTACGTGGTTGTAGTGGGTTTGGGAGGACGACCTCGCAGCACATACAGTACTGGTCGGTGATCACTAGTGATCCAGGCGAGACATTTAGTCACTATGTGAGGGGTGCGGGTGAGCATTAGGTCCACAGTGGACGATCTATAGGGCGTTACGTAAGTGTGAGAATTAGGGTGTCTGACGGTGAAACTAGAGTTCACGATCGCCTCACCAGGGGGATTGGTTGAACTGTTATTCCAGGAGGTGTGTCTGGCGTTCAAATCTCCAATTACAAGATGATTTCTGTCTGCCTGAGCTAGACTTATGAGGGATTGAAAATATTCGGGTTCGGCCCAAGGCCGACAATACAGGCCGGTGATGGTGTACGTGAGGTTGGCTATAAGGACCTTCACTGATGCGATGTGGTGTTTAGCAGGCACGGGGACGACGACTGGTTCCACCTCTTTGAAAGGTATGTCGTGCCTAATTAAGATGGCAACTCCCCCGTACTTGTCATCCCTTCCATCGATGTCATCTCGTACTACGTTATAGCCAACCACCGTAAGGTCTTTAGAGGGGGTTAGGCGGGTATCGCATAACACCGCTATTGTGGGGTCATACCGTTGCAAAAGAGCAACAAGCTCGGACTTTCGTTTGGTGGCTGAATTTATGTTGAAATTCAGTATGGAGTAGGGCCTGACCATTATTTAACCTTGGATGCCTTGAGAGTCTGGACGAGTGCTGTAACTGTGGCGAGGAGGGTGTTAATCATTCCTCTCATATCCTCTACCCAGGGTGGGGTGCAGTAAGCCATCTGTGGGTTGAAAGTTGGTACCGGCTCCGGGGCAAAGCAGGCAGAGGGGGGTGTGGGGTGTGTTGTGGCTCACATAGATCTCATTGTTCCATGTATATATACATTACCTTGCACACACTACGCTAGACGAGAACTTACATTTTTCTACTCTTCCAATTACTATCACTATAGAAGTAATATCAGTGGTTGTATTAACTATCAAATACATGACTTAGATCAATCTCATTCTACTATCCGTTTTGAGTTAACTTGGAAGAGCCTAAATAATCAGTTTTTAACAATTATGGTTTAGCGATGTATAAGCAGAAGTAGCTCTATCTACTCCCCTCCATACGAACTATTGCAAGGTCACATGCCGCCGCCGCTCTGTGTTATCAAGCGAATGATAAGGATATGACTCAATAGCTGTGTACATTTCCCTCGTTCCTTTCCTATACGACTTTTAATAGATATTTATCCATTAAAAATCAATCATGTATTCTTTACAATCTATTTTGCTTATAGCTTCCCTTTAGATAGTCGTAGTGATGATGTTGGAAATGGGTATCCAATTCGGTCTTCAAATCATTAGGTATATAGGTTTGTCTAGTTCATAAACCCAATACCAATCTATCTCTTATTTATACTTCTTCATAATATACTCTGTAACATTTTGATAGTAACTTATAACTTCCCAATCCACTTTCTCCAAGAACTCGTCAATAAAAGCGTCTGTGAGATTAAGTCTGCTTATTTCAGACAATCCGTTGTCATGATAACTTAGTAAAATATCTTTAAGGTCATCAAGAGCATTTTGGAGAAATATTATATAATTATAATACATGTTCTCCTTTCCTAAGGAAGTAACAAGTTCCTTTGGTGGTGGGAGATTACCATATGAGTCAAAGTAGTACTTGGTGTTACCATTCTTAAAGTAGGCTGTCCAATGAGTACCACACTCCACATCCTTAGGCTTCAAAGGTAGCTCATCTCTCATAAAAACGCCCTTAAAATGCTTTATCTTTAACTGTTTCGTGAAACAGACGTCCATCGTGATGGGTAAGATGTCAAAATTGGTCAATGGTTCTGGCTTGAAAAAATTTACTTTTTTTTCGTATTTTTGTTTGGAGCCCGCGAACCTTTTTTAGATGTATTTAAGCCAGAGCCCAGTTTAGCTTTGGCAATCTTCTCTTCTTCCAAGTTGTGCCTCTTCGTCTCTTCAAGTTGTGCTGCTTTATCCTTGGCATCGATGACTGACGTAGCGACCGCAGCACCCCCCCCCCCCAGCAAAGCTCCTAATGCTCCCAGCCCTGCAAATACTAATGGTAAGAAGCCTCCAGATTTGAAGTTCTCGTTCAGCTGCTTATATGTCAACCTAACCCTTGCACTTTTACCATCTTTACCATTCTTCTCGATCTTGTTGATCTGCGTCTGCGTTAGTTTAATAGGTTCACTCCCTTTCTTGACTTGTATGGTTACTTCTGATTTCTTTTTGAAAGCAGTTTTAATTTTGTCCGCTTGTGAGGGACTAATTTTAATTTGATATGTTTGATACTCTGTCATTTATTAATTGTGAAAAAATAAATAAAATATTTCAGTAAATAAAGCAATGGAGTGTAAAAGTACTGAGCATTTAAATAAACTTTTGGAGCAATTAAGCTCTGAAATTATTGACGAAATTTTAAAAAGTATTAGGGTAGCCCCAAATGAGAAGTGCTGCATTCTTTTGCCTGAGCCCAAAAACACACAGGAAGCTGAAGCTATGGAAGCGTTTCGTAGGACTTTAGATGAATTGGATGAAGTTTGTGGGAATCCGACTACATTTCCAAATTATTTCCTTTCCTCCGTGACTAATTCTTCTTATCAATTTTTAATGGTTTTTGAACCATTTCACTCATCATTATCTTGTTAATCCTGTAGTCGTTGGCATTAAAGTCTGGCATGTCCAATTTAGGATATAAACTTTCTTGGAAAGTTTTATAAAAGACCGAGTCTTCGATACTACGGCCGCCTTGCTGCCTACCGTAGCTCAACTTCGTCGAGCATAGCAGGGGCTGAAGGTTTTGAATCCTCTCCGTTCCCAATTTTTTGTTCGTTCTTTCCTGATCACTTTATTATAACATTTATTTTAAAACTTTTCATATAATAGAGGGTTTTATAACAATTTTTAAATGGATTATACACTTTTTCCCTTCAAACAGCACGGAACTAAACCTAAATCGCGAGAACCAGAATATAGAGTTCTTAATCGATGTGGGGGACAATTTCGTTGCTTCAAAATTCCAATATTTTATTGGAGGTACCTTAGAGCATCAACTGACTCAGCTCACCCTTACGGCCCGAATACTGATGTTAAATTGGTGTATAATTTTATCCCTCACCTTTTCCAAAAGATTGAAGTAGAGAAACACAACAAAATAATTGATTACATTGACTATCCTGGAATCTTGAGCACTGTAAAAGGGACTTTAAGTAACTTTAATGACGAAGCTCTAGAAAAGCCAATGGTGGTTTCGAATCTCACGTCAAACACGGCAAGTTCTTCGGCAAACCGAATTAGGTTTGGGTTTTTCGAAGACGTGCGACTTTCAATTTATAAAGGAGGCTTCTTAATGACCTTTCTGCGGGCAAGTGACAACGATGCTATATTTAGGATGAAGAGTGATGTTTTTGTAGTTAAAATAACGATTACAAACTTCATAATCAGAGTCCCGATCATCGAGTTCAGCGCTCCAACAAAAATTGTACTAGTTAATGAGTTAACCAAATTTGGATCCCAACCATTCAACTTTCGCAAGTGGGAGTGCATAGAGAAGAGAAGCCTTAGCGGAACCACTTTCTCATTTGATATAACCAATATAACCGACCAACTAAAGGATACTTAAAAATTTGACCATGCAAACGTCAGAGTTAAAATCAATGACACATTCTACCCCGAAGAGTTACTCAATTTGGACATTTATGGAGGTAATTATGCCATAATGTATGAAATGTATCAGAACTTTAAAAGGACATATAACTCCAAGTCTGAAATTGTTTACTACTCACCCTCTGATTTTATCCAGAACAGACGTTAATGTATGTCTTTAACGTTAGTAAAGGCCCTAAAAATATATCACAAAGTAGAAATAATGTTATCATTAACTTTGACTCCGCCTGCTCCGAATACGACACTCTACATCGTGATTCTTTCAATACAGTCTTTGGTATACGATATCGTGAGAAACAATGTGGAAGAAGTTAAAGCAAGTCTTTGACCGAAGAAAACCATAAACATTTTTTAATGCTTCCATCAAGCATTAAAAAATTAAAAGAAAATTGAATCATTCTCCAAATCCAATCCCATTCCTAGGTGCCTCTTGGCCTTCATAATATTAGTTGTAACGTATGCAGCAACCTTCTCACCCAAGTCAGCATCTTTTGATTTGATTCTATCCCATGCTGCATGCTCCAGGACTTTGTCTGCTTTGTGTCGTTCCTTCACAGTTGTATGAGTTCTATTTTAAGGGGGAGTTGTTGAGGGGGTAAATAGAACTAAGGTTGTGGGTGACCCGGTATCACCACCGGGTGGGTGGTGAGGATAGGAGAAAACGAAAGAAGAGAGGATAGGGATAGTAGGATAGGAGGTAAGAAAGAAGAGAAGAAAGACTTATAGATAAAAAAATAAACCTAACTTAACACTAGGACCACCGCATGCCGGTCAAAGGCCCAAAGCGCGGTCGCTGTAAGCGAAGGAAGTGAAGGAAGACGCCGAGTTTAAAAAATCTAAACTAAACTAAACAACTAATCCTAAATATATAATAAAATAAAGGTAAAATATAACTAAATATCCTAAACTAACCTAAACTAAACTAAACGGCCATATGATGGTTGTAAGTTAGTGCTCCCGTGCCCGAGCAGTGTCGTAAGGATTCAACAGTCGGTAACGTCGACAAGGGGTTCGAAGTCTTCGACCGCCTTCCGCCAACGTACCGGCTGAGGAGGGGGTTGGAGGGAAGAATATAGGGGATTGTCCATATATTGGAGGGAGTCATAGAGTTTCATATGTCGGCGAGAGATGGTTTGGGAAATTGGTTCGAGGTCTAGGGTGGGATGGATTATTCGGTTGGGGGCTCGTTGGAGGGAGGTATGCCGGACAATCTTACGGACGAGTCCGTTCTGGAAGGATTGGAGGTCGGATAGGGAGGTTTTGGTAAGGTATCTGAGGACAGGGGAACCATATAGGATGCATGGTTGGATCACGCCTTTCAGTATCAAAAGTTTAAGACGGAAGCTGAGGACGGGAGAGGTGAGAAGGTAGTTGAAGGATCGGTATTTATGTTTGACGGATTTGATGGTGTTCAGGATATGGGTGGAAAAGGTGAGGTGTCTATCTAGGTGGACTCCTAGGTAGCAGATGGAGCGGGAGATGGGGAGGGTTTCTTTATCAAGTTGAAAGGATTCGGGGATGGTGGTGTTTTGTTTGTGGCACGTGAAAACCAGGGCATCTGTCTTCCTGGGATTCAAGCGGATGTTGATTTTCTTCAAATCATCGGATACCGTTTGACAGGCTGTTTCAGCCAAACGGAGGGCGAGGGTAGGATTTAGGGAGGTGCTAACTATTGCCACGTCATCTGCGTATGCTACTACCTCAGTGTTGTGAAACCGTTGACTGACCACCTGGGTGGTGTACGGTTTGAACAAGGAAGGAGAGAGGGGAGAGCCCTGAGGCACTCCCACTCGGAGAGGGTAGGAGGGGGATAAGGATTCGCCGACCCTCACTTGAAAGGTTCGGCCGTGTAGGAAGGAGCGTAGCATGGCGAGGAGTTAGCTGGGGCAGCCATGCTTACTGAGGGTGTTTAGGAGCTGAGTGTGGTCAACGGAATCAAAAGCCTGAGTGCAGTCAATAGAAATCATGGCCGTGACGACGTTTCTGCTGATGTTGGAGCAAGTATTGGTGTGGATTCGGGCAAGGGAGTGAAGGGAACAATGCTGGGACCGGAAACCAGACTGCTCGTTTGTGATGAGGGATGCCTTCTCGCTGAAATCCACAAACAAAATACTGGAGGATGACTCGCTCCAGTATCTTGGAGATATGAGGGAGAAGGCTTATGGGGCGGTAGTGGTCGGGATCGGTACCGGACTTATTAGGTTTGCGGTGAGGCACGATTATGGCGTGCTTCCACATGGAGGGGAAATATCGGAGGCAGGAATTAAGGAGATGGTTGAGATAGGAGAGAGAGCGGCGTGGAAGCTGACGCAGCAGCACGTACTGACCCTGTCCGCACCAGGGGATTTACCGCCTTTGGTGCGGCGCAAGATGGCAGTGAGCTGCCTCGGGGAGGAGAACATGAAGTTTCCTTCATCCTCCACCCGGGGCGCCTCGACGGTTTTACGCAACCTGGTCTGATCTGTTGCGGCTATATGAGCCGCCAACACTTCAGCCTGGTTTTTGGGACTCATCACATTTTTGTCAGCCTGGATAAGAACAAATCTCCTTTTGGTGACCTTGGTCTTAACCAGCTTCCAAAACTTGCGAAAGTCTCCGTGCGTTTGTCGGAGGGTTTCGTGCCACTGCGCCGTCTTCCACTGTCTCATGAGGGAACGGATTTGTGTGGTGAGGGAGTTGATGGCGGGATGGAGTGACGGGTTCTTAGTCCGGTACCAGGAATTTTTGAGGTTATTCCTCTGCTTTATGATTGCGAGTATGTGAGGAGGAGGGGTCTTAAGCCCTGGTGGTATCCTCACAAACTTGGGGATGGCTTGGTCCGCTGCTTTGAGAATTAGCTCCGTAAACTCCTCCAGTTTATTCTCCAGGGTTTGGGTGTCACTGATAGTCGTGAACGCCGGCGTGGTTTCGTACATAAGGGACTTGTATAATTTCCAGTCTCCATTATGAAACGAGTAGGTGGTATTTGTGGGCTTGGGAGGGCGACCTCGCAGCAAATAGAGTACTGGTCGGTGATCACTAGAGACAAAGTTATGGACTAAGCACCTTGTCACTATGTGAGGGGTACGGGTAAGAAGAAGGTCCACAGTGGACATATTCGCGTAGGCTCTAAAGGTATGAGCATTGTGGTGCACAACGGTGAAGGCTGACTTCGTTATCGTCATGCCGGGGGCGTTGTCTTAACTATTGTTCCAGGAGGTATGTCTGGCGATCAGATCTCCAACGATTAAGTGATTTCTATCGGTCATTGCTAGACCGATAAGGTTATTGAAATGCTCGCATTTGGCTCTAGGCCGTCTATACAGGCCGGTGATGGTGTACTTGTGGTTGGCTAACAGTACCTTGACCGTGAGGACATGTATCACATTAGGCACTGAAGCAACTATTGGCTGCTCCAGTTTATAAGGGGTGCCGTACCTTATTAGTATGGCCACCCCCCCCCCCCCAACATTGAGATCCTTGTTGGTCCAGTAGCTCCGGAAGGTATGGTAGCCAGCCACCATAAATGACATCGAGGGGGTTAAGCGGGTGTCGCTATTGTGGGGTCGTATTCGCTAAGAAGAGCTTCAAGCTCGGCTTGACGGAGAGTGTCTGAGTTTACGTTGAAATTCAGCAGGGAGGAGGGCCTAACCATTATTTGGTCATGTTTGCCTTGACGATGTCGAGGAGTGAGTTTACGGTGCCAAGTAGGGTGTCTAACATTCTCTCTATCCTTTCGACCCAGGGAGGCATGGCAGTGTTATATTGCACGGGTGGTACTTGGTATGCCTGAGCCTGGGCCGAGGGTTGGGTGTAAGCAGAGGAGGGAGGGGGGAGGTGATGGGTTTGGGGGGTGGTTGTGGTTGGGATCTGGGAGGAGGGTGGGATTGTCGAGCAGTTCAGGGGTTGTGGGTGGGGGGAGGAGCTGGGATGTAGGTGGGACCGGGGTCCTTGCGCCTGGCCTGGGCAGCTTGTAATATTTTCTGCCTATGTTCGCAGCTTCTGTAGGAAGCAGGGTGTTCTTCGCCACAGTTGGCACAGGTCAGCGGGTTGCGAGCACGGTCACAGTCAGCGACCACGTGGGCACCAGAGCATCTCACACACTTGGGGGGAAGCGACCAATAGGCCTTGGTGTGGCCAAATTGTTGGCGCCCATGACATTGAGGCACCTCTCTATCAGGTGTATATTCTTTGACCCTGATCACAATGTGATCAATGTCTCGCTTCTGCCCCAAGTGTGTGTGTGAAACTTGTACCCCGGCTTAATGGCCCGGTAGCCAGAATGGGCTCGATGTCCCTCTTGGTACCGTCCGGGGCCGTCCTGCGCATCCGCATGACGCTAATTAAGTCGTTGTGCTGTAAGGCAGCACGAACGCACTCTATGGGGTGCGATTTATCAAGGCCTAGAATCAAATATTTGGGGTTGCGCCTGGTACCCCGGGGGGGGGGCATATGTGTGGAAGAGTACCTTATCTGCAGGGTAATTGAAGAGGGTGATGATCTGGGAGTGGGCTTCGGAAGTTATAGGAAAGATACGGGGGTCCCCCTGTGTCGTCTGGACCATGAAGGCCGTGATGTTATTCCTCCTTAAGTGTATGGACACAGCGGAAGCGCCGTATATTTCCTTCTGGAGGATGATGGGTGGAGGAGAGGGAGGTTTGGATGTTGAGGGGGGGGGGGTGGGTTGTCGGCCGGAAGGGAGGATAATGGGGTGAGGGAGTTAGAAGTAGTGGTGGGAGTGGTGGAGGTTTGGGAGGGATGGAGGGTATTGCCCTTCTTAGATCTCTTGCTATTTTTACTGGTGACTTGGGTGAAGCCCTCGTCATCTGTACTCTCATTAGCCCGCTTTGAGAGTTTTTGGAAAACTACGTCCATGGCCGCATGAGATGTAGAAGGGTGGGAAGGGAGGGTGGTGGTAGGGAGAGGAGGGAAATCAGTGGCAGTTGGAGGAGGAGACACTGGTCAGGGGGCGGGGACTAACCGGGCCGTCGGGTATATTATCCCTGTTCCTCATTTCCATTAATATATCAAGCTAATAAATCCCAGGAGATGCAGGAGCAGTTTCAGAGCCAAGAAACACCCTAAAGTTCTGTAAGATTGTTAATTGCTGATCCTTAAAGGCGTCATTCAACCCGCTCTCCTTTATGGCTCCCCCATCCTTCGTTACCTCACCAAAAACTCCCTTGACATCCTCCAGAAATTCCAAAACGGAATAGTCCGTAAAATAGTCCGCCACACGTCCCTACAAAGAGCCAAGAACTACATAATCCTCGATACCCTCTCCCTCGAACCCATTTCCCACACCATATCCCGCAGGCATATAAAATTCTTTGATTCATTACAGTATATGGACAACCCCCTATACCGTTCCCTACCCCCTCCTCAACAGCCGGTGAGTTGGCAAAAGGTTGGTCTCGTTGAGCCCCTTGTGGATCTCACCCGCTGCTGACACCCCCCCCCCATGGTGCCCGAGGTCCGGACTATCAATTACAAACAGGGCTAATCCCCCCCCCATGTACCACCCTATCATATATAGCCCTGTAATTTTAGTTTAGGTTTAGGTTTTAGGTTATTTTAGTTTTGTAAGTTTAGTTTAGTTTAGGCTAGGAGATATTTTGGGCGCCTCTTACCCCCTTTAACAGTTCACAACGGCTTCTTAGGTTAATTTACTGGCTGTAGCGGCCATCTTTCTTCTTTCTCTTCTTATATCCTCTCCTTGTATCCCTTTCCTTCTTATTTCGTTTTCCTCCTATCCTTACAACCCACCCGGTATCTCCAGCTACCGGGTCACCCACCTTTTATTAGTTCCATTACACCCACTACCAATTACCACCCCCCTTCAAATGGAACTGCAGTTCAGTATAAGGGTAACTATCCTTTCTTACCCCCGGTGGGTCACACCACCTTATTACCATCAGTACTGACGAGCTGGATCTCAGATAAAAAAAAAAAATCCATTAATATATCGATAATGGCTTCGGTTCTTCCTTTCCTCACTACCGGGTTGGACGCCTTGCGCCTGTTCCCGCGGCTAACAATGGACTCAGTGTTAGCTTGGGCTGTGGGGGTAGAAGAAGGGGGGGTTATTGTCCGCCGGTGCCTGGGACTGGAGTTGGTCCTGAGAAGGGCCGTCCGAAAACATAGCGGTGGACAATGGGGGAGGGAGAGAGTGTTCCTGAGCCGCTGCGTCTAACTTATTCACTTGTTTATCTTCGCGTTCAAGCCTCTTCTCGAGCTTTGTGAAGGGTCCAAGGTAATTATATCCCGGCAAATGCATATCTGGAAGAGGAATGTTGTTTAAGATGTCGTTCAGGAGGCCATTCCCTATCTTTTCATCTGTCAACACCGATTTTGGTAAAGACCCGACTATACAGATGAGGTATTCGGTCCTGTTCTCGTCGTCAAGTTTTTCTTCGTTAAAAACTTTAGTACTTCTACTTTTTCATTGTGAAAATTATTATTACCCGCATGCTCAGCAGCCTTGATTAAGCATAACCTGTTTATAAGTTCATTCAAGTTGTTAAGGTACATACATCACCGACTTATTATTGTAGTCAATCAGCCCTGACCCCAAGATTACCTCGCTTTTACTATCCTCATAAATTTTCTTCACTAAACTTTTATATTTTCTGGACTGTGGAGCTTTCGGCTTATTTGTAGATGGATCGGTCTTCTGGTAAAATGCTGATCTTTTAATTAACATCTCTCAGTAGTTGTTCAAGTCTTCATCAGTAAATAGCCTATTAATTCCACCTTCAAACAAACCACTTGAGTCCTGGGTTAGGCCCATTGTACCTTTATGCTTCCTACCGTCCATTATTAACTCGTCATATTCAATATTTACTTTTTTTGTTTCCCACCTTAAATTGACTTTCTTCTTCATCCCATTTTAGACCATAATGTTTATCAGTTATTTTCGGTAACAAGGCAGCTCCTATGGGGCCAATAATCTTATTTTTAATGCATTCTATTGGAGGGTCATCGTAAATTGATGAAGCCGTGCTTTCCAAGTAATCGCCATCTCCAGAATAGACCTCTTCTTCATCCATAAATTTTACATTCTTTCGGAGGAAATGGTGTACTTTTGCCTTTAGGCATGAAGGCAGCCAGAGTCTCAAATAACCTTTTCTCGAAAGATGTCTCTGGTTCAGATGGAGGTATCTTTCTAAATCGGCGATGTTTCTAGTGAACGGGACCAGATCATTGATTAGGGTCTTATTTTGCTCTAAAACATTTTTGATATAAGTATAGACTTGACTAAGCTTGTCACTTATGGTTTCATCTAACTTCTCTAGAGCCTCGGTGATAGTCGATATTCTTTAAACCTGCCTTCTTCCTCCTTCTGTTGCTTAGCAATCTTCTTATACTTTTGTAGTAATTCTTGCTCAATTCTCTTTGGCTCTTGGGCCTTTTGGGCAGTTATCTTTTGATCGTTCATTTATTAATTACAAAATTTTATATAAACTTTATTGGAGTTCAGTTTCAGTTAACTTTACTTCCAGTTCACATTAGTTGGGAAGTAAACTCTTTCCCAACTTGTATTTGTACTTTTCGATTGAAAACATCGATTGAAATTTTGAAAGTCACTCCCAACAAAATCGTCGTATATCATGTTCATGTAATGATTGTTTTGTTTAAAGATGCAAAGAAAATTAACGTTGTTCCTAATAAACTGGCGATCAACTTTACTGTAGCACTGAGTCAGATATATACATGAAATATTCTTATGCCGACCCATCATAAAGTATCTGTGTATCTCCTTCTGGTTCTCCTTCAAACAGTCGTCAAATATTATTAATGAGTTAGGTTCACAATCATCTACTGTTATCATATCTTCAAAATCGTTGTTGAAGTATGCAAGAGTCTCCCCGATCTTGTCCTCTACTTCTTCAAAAATATCCTTCATATCCGAGTATATCTTTCGATCAATTGTTTTGCTGAATACATAAAGCTTTTTGTAAGGTAACCAATCTCTATATCTTTTCCTGAGCAGGAAGCTCTATTTTAAGGGAGTGTTGTAGTGGTGTTGGATTGTAATAGAGCTAGGATTGGAGGTACTCGTTAGGGGTTAACAAATTTCTCACACTTTTAATTGAGTTTTTAAGAGTTCTTGCCTATAATCTCTTCCCCAGATAAATCCTTTATTTTGTATGTAATGGGCTTTGTTGGTAGTGCTTCTGCAACAATAAATATCTCCCTACTCCAGTTATGTTTGTATTTACTAGAGAATTGGTTTTTAACACTACTAATCCTTACTCTATCACCGACTTTGAAATGTGGTATCAGGTTATTTTCAACCATCCTGTTCCCTACATTTTGTAATAGTCCTATGGACGTCTCATTATCTTTGTTAACGCTGGCTGGAGTCATACCGATTGTTCTGTGGACATCTTTGTTATTGTAGTCATCGATCAACTTCTGTAAACTATCCACCCACCTGAAGCTGTGCTTATACTCAAATTCAACAATCATTTTGTTGTTTAAAGTACGGCTGAAACGCTCCACGATGGCTGACTTTTCAGCGTTGTCAGTGTGAACAATACAATACAACTTTACGCCATACTTAGCCAATAGCGTTTTAAACTCTTTATTTTTAAATTCTAATTCCATACTTGTTTGAACTAATTCAGGGTCCAGATTCATGGTCCTCTTTTTGCACTTGTGACAGTGAATAAGCTCTTTTAGATTTGTACCAGTAGATTCCATATTTATTATTTAAAGAAATTAAAATATATATAATAAAGATCAACAATGAGTTTATCTAGTGATGCAGTGACTCTATGCAATGAGTTTGGAGGGTTTTCGAATTTCGTGAAGTCGCCAGACTTTACGTTCTATAGAAATAACCATGAAGCGTTTGAAGAAATACTACACGAATACAAAGAATACTCATTCTGTAAAGCACTACAAAGAGAAAAGTTTTTTTAAGTCAATGGAGAGGGCCCTTAGTGGAACATTAAGAAAGTCAAGTAGTACCTTAAGAAGAAAGAAATCGAATTTACCAGGCTGCATAGTGAGGGAAAATTGAGAGGAATTGCATACCTGGAAGCAAAGAAAGAGCTGCGCAAGAACTTTGAAGATTTAAGCATAACTTTTTGATATAATAAATAGAATGGATAGGAAGCCCCAATCATTAACTGAATGTGCATGCGGGAAATTGGCAAGAATCAATCGCCTGGAGAAGCATCAGAAAGCGGCGCAACATTACAAATACCTCGAGGAAAAAGGCACCTATAAGGAGATAAGGCGAATAATAAAATCGTACCTAAAGAATGGAAAAGGAGCAGAAATCAGGGGGCTTGTTGAAAATTTTGAAAAAATTTAAAAAAGAAAAAATTAAAAAAAAAGAGGAACCTTAAATTAGATTATAATGGTTATAAAACCATTATCATCTCACTTATTAATCGTAATAATTTTCACTTGTACTTTCATAAAAATAGTCAGAGGTGGATGCTATATAATTAAAACGGTCGTTATTACTCTTTACTTGATAGTCATCCTGCAAATTGGTCACGTGGTGTTATATTTTAACCATTTTCCAGGCATCTTCACAGAATATGTGCTTGCAAACAACTTGCAACTTTATTAACTTTCCTATTAAAACAGATATTGCATCTTTGTCTTTTGCCGGAAAAATGTGTGAACAAACCTTTAGTAAATTTAGTAATTAGATTTTTAGGAACTTTCTCATTTCCCATTAATAACTTCCAAACAATATTGTCTGCAAATTCCAGTAGAAACGATTCAGATAAAGACTGACTACTAGATATTTGTTCCCAATTGACTTTATTTTTGAATTCTCGTATAAAGCCTTCTGACAACGTTTGTTTTCGACACAATTAAAACCAACCATTATTGTCAAATTTTTCCATAAACTCTGTAATAAACTTTTCGGATAGGTTTTGTTTTAATGCAATATTGCTCTTACAAAGACTAACTTCGCTCCGATTCCGGACATAGACTCCAGTTCTTTCATATAGTCTTCACTTAAAGTTTGGTAATTAAATATTTTAGGGCAGTCTACTTTGTCTACAAATTGTTTTATAAAGTCATGTGATAATTTCTGATGCTCTGATATTATAGACCAATCTAATTTGTCTTCGAAATCAGCAATAAAATTCTCAGATAGTTTTTGACACCTTGATATTTTTTTCCATTTTCCATTTTTCCTTCTCAATATTGTAAAAACATATTCGTTTACATCATCGACCTCATAAAGCTTTATCAATTGATCAACCGAGACTTTATTCAATATCTTATTAATGACATCGCCTAAGATCCCGTCATCATTCTTGTTGGGATTTTCACTTTCTGCATGCTTTTGAATGTAATTGATCAGATCTTGCTTCCTTAAATTTGAGTAACCTTTTAAACCATTCTCTCTACAGTACTGTCTTAGCTCAAGTACACTTATATTGTTCACTATCTAAGGTACGCGGCTTGGCTCGGCAAATCATTAGAGGCTGAATATTGAGGCTATGTTTATAGCAAGGCTTCAATGTGTACAATTATACTTCCTGTCTGGGCGTATTATTTTTCCATAAGGGTAACTGTGGGGACTTATAGAATAAAAAAATATAATTAAAAAAATTAAATGAAAGTGAGTTCCCGATCAATCCCTCTATTTGTTTGACACACCGTGAATAATTCAAATCATGATCATGGATAGCATTTATTATAATGAAATAGTATCTATAATGCACATATATTCTGTCAAACCCACTCTGAGCACACAGTTTAGAAATATTCTGCTATAAGTAGAAAGAAATTCCAATAGTGCCAGCATTTAACAGGAAATAAGTTAATACAATTAACTGTGTGGGCGGGCCTCCGTACGACTTTCCCTTCCGCTTGAGATTTATAACCTCACTAATACGAATTATACATAGAACTACCATATAAGTCGAAAAACATTTTTCTGTAATCGTTGAATAATGGTAACATTACTAAACTGAAATGAGTGAAGAAAGTTAAACATTTTGCAATAGAGTGAAGAAGTGAATTGTCTTCTTAATTAGTAATAAGTATAAATTAAAAAATAATTTGAAGTTGGAAATTAAATGCTTTTAAATGTTTCTTAACATTTTAAGAATTTATTTTAACAAAATAAATTGAAATGTGAATGAATTATTGGTGGAAATAATCAATATATTTTAAAATTTAAATATAATAATAATTACCTTCCTTGTTTATAACCTGCACTTGTTTATAACTGCACCACTTCACAATCATCACTAGTTGTTTTATAACTATGCTTATAACCTTTCACAACCTACCTACAACATACCACAATCTTCACAACATCCTAATTTTGTTCATATTCTGGTTAGATCTGATCATGAATTACACGATTACAGAAAAAATTTAATATTACACTCGTGACGAAAGTAGAATTTACAACTCTCGTGAAATTACCACACTCGTTTTACTCGAGTTGTAAAATGATCTACTTTCGTCACTTTTATAATAAATAACTATATTACGCCTATAACAAATAAACATTAATTAGTACTAATAAAATTGGTTAACCCGCTATAGTTTTAGCGAATACCTCGTTTATACTTTATTTAACGACAAAAGTGGATACATCAAGAGTTATTGTAAATAACAAATAAAAACCTTCTGTAATGTGCATGAGATAACAGGCTTCCCGGATACCCCCCCCCCCTCTACCCCGTGTCATCCACAGAAATGTTAACATAGCTTATTCTCAGGGAGGAGAGGATGCTAATTCACATACTGAGTTTTGTGTTAATTCGGTTGTTTTTTACGCCCAATAAAATTGTTGACTTCCGCTATAGGTTTTAGCGTATATCTCGTTTATACTTCAGTATAGAAAAAGGTATATATAACAAAAGCTACTTTAAATAACACAATAAGTAACATATGTTACGTGCGTCCGTTGAAAAACCAATGGGAAACGGAATAACCCCCACTCCTGTTTGAACCTAAAAATTTTAATATGGCTTATAATCTTTGAAGGATTAATGCTAATTCACAGACCGAGTTGTGTTAAATTCGGTTTAACCGTTAGTGCCCGCTAAAGTTTTAACGTATAACTCATTTATACTTAGGTATACGACCAAAGTGTATATAACAAAAGTTACTCCACATAACAAAATAAACAACTTTTGTTATGTTTATATTTGCGAAAAAACCAATAGGAAACGAAATATCACCTCACCTGGAAAAATTAATTCAAATATATGTTACTATTTTGTCCTTAATAATTTAAATCTGTGCATAATGCACAGGAAACGGGATATATGACAATATGGAGGACAGTGAAGTCTTACATAAAAAATTAATTTTATTATTAACAAATCCACAGCAACGACGGGTATAAACTTTAAACTCTGGGACGGGGAAATGTCAAAATATTGTGCAAAGTAAAGCCTTGCAAAAAAAATACCATCACCATTCAGCCTCAAATGATTTCCCGGGTGAAGCCGGGTATCTCAGCTAGTATATATATATATATATATATATATATATATATATATATATATATATATATATATAAAAATTGTAAACTCTGTCTGTACATTGATTTTTTTCGCGAAATTTCACGATAACTTTTCGTTTCACATGCCATAGGCACCATATCTGCATTTTGTTTCTTTCGTGTCTGTTTGTTTGTTTGTTTGTTTATTTGTTTGTTTGTTTGTTACCTTTTCACGCATAAACGGCTAAACCGAATTTTACGAAACTTGGTATGTATATTACTACTAGCCCAACTTAGACTTTAGGCTATATTAATATTCTCTAAGATGAACAGGAGTGGGGGTTATAAGGGAGGCCTGAACTTAAAAATAGCGATATTTCGTTTCCTATTGCTTTTTCAGCAAATATGCCCATAACAAGAGTTGTTTATTTTGTAATTTAGAGTAACTTTTGTTATATGCACTTCTGCCATATACGGAAGTATAAATGAGTTATACGCTAAAAACTATAGCGGGAGTCCACAATTTTATTTGGCACAAAAGACTCAACCGAACTAAACCAAACTCGGTATGTGAATTAGCACTAACGCCTTCCTTATAACAAGCCATACTAACATTTCTAGGGACGGGCAGGAGTGGGGGTTATAAGGAAGGCCTGAATTTAAAAATAGCGGTATTTCGTTTCTTATTGCATTTTCGGCAGATATGAACATAACAAAAGTTGTTTATTTTGTTATTTAGAGTAATTTTTGTTATATACACTTTTTTCGTATACCGAATTATAAACGAGATATACGCTAAAACCTGTAGCGGAAGTGAACAACTTTATTTGGGGCAAAAGACCAAACCGAAATAAATAAAACTCGGTATATGTATTAGCACTAACGCTTTCATTATAACAAGCCATACTAAGATTTCTAGGGAGGGGCAGGAGTGGGGGTTATAAGGAAAACCTGAAATTAAAAGTAGTGATATTTCGTTTCCTATTGGGGTTTCGGCAATTACGCCCATAACAAAAGTTGTTTATTTTGTTATTTGGCGTAACTTATGTGATATACACTTTCGTCGAATACCTCAGTATAAATGAGTTATACGTTAAAAACTACTAATTCAAATCTATGCATAATGCACAGGAAGCGGGAAATATGACGGGAGGACAGTGAAGTCTTACATAAAAAAAGTAATTGTATTATTAGCAAATCCAAGGAAACGACGGGTATTTACTCTAAACACTGGGACGGGTAAATGTCAAAACATTGTGTAAAGTAAAGCCTTGCCAAAAAAATACTATCACCATTCAGCCTCAAATGAATTCCCGAGCGAAGCCGGGTATCTGAGCTAGTATATATATATATATATATATATATATATATATATATATATATTTATAGATTACAAAAACTGTTATTATGAAAAACATTTCTTTTATTTAAAAAATATATTTTTGGCAGCTAAAGACAAGAAAATATTAACAAATAAAAAATATATATAAATAAATGGTAATCATTTTTAAACAAAATAAATGGAATCATTTTTAAGCAAAGTGAGCTCCGTAACTAGTAGCCTTAGAGCAGCATGCAAACTGATAAAGTGGAAAGTAACGGAATTCAAGGAACTTGCTAAGGTCCTCAAAATCAAAGGACTGTACAAACTAAATAAACTGAATCTCATTAATGACATTGAGGAAGCTAAAACATCAGCGAATGATAGCATCGTAGCAAATATTGCAGAAGGGGATATAAACAATATGTCTCTACGACAACTTAGAAAATTGCAAAACAAAATTAAATTTTACTCATAATAAAGAAGGACTCATAAAATTAGTGCGCGATGAGAAAATCAGGCTGCAAACAATACTTACAAATCCAGATTGGGTAACAGATATTAAAACTGGTAAGCATAATCCAGATTGGGTAACAGATATTAAAACTGGTAAGCATAATCCAGATTGGGTAACAGATATTAAAACTGGTAAGCATAATAGTACAAAAAAGCCACAAACTTTTAAGGAAACAAAATACAGGAAGCTTCATCGCGTTTTTAACTTTAACAAAAATATATTTAATGATACGAAAGAACGGATACGTTTTGAGAAGACAGAAACTGCTTTCAAGTCCCGGCTAGAAACTTATGTAATCGAGAAGACAATGAATATAAAAGACATTGATATGTTTTTAGATGATGTTAAGAATGGTGTTATAGGAAGAATTAAACACACGAGGAAACGGATGGATTTAATGGTAAACATGGTATTATACGTTGAATATAAGAAAGGAGGAAAATATGGAGTTGAAGGAGGTTAACTTTAAAACTGAAAACCAGGTGGTTCTTCAGTCTACAAACCTTAATGATCTTTATGAAAACGCTAGACAAGCAATAAATAATGAGAGGAGTGAATTCCAGATAAAAGGTTCTGGGTTGACGCTTAGCAGAATTATTAGGCTGGAACTGAGAATAAACAAGTATACACCTTGGTAAGGGTCTTCCTACATTGAACTACCCAAAACAATTGCCTCCAAAAATCCATCATAAATGTAAAAAATGAAGACAATAAATGTTTTCTATGGTCTGTTGTGGCAGCGTTGCACCCTGTCAATGAACATCCTGAAAGAATTACGAAAAATAAACCATTTGAACATGAGTTTGATGACGCCCTAAAAGACAGAGTTTCCTGTAAAAGTAGACGATATTGAAAAATTTGAAAATCAGACGGACGTATAGATCAATGTATACTAACTACTACAATATTATTTATACAGTATTCCCACTGAAGATAACAAAAGAGGAGAAAGAAAACATATCGACTTGTTGTACATTAAGAAAGAAGACACTGACCATTACTGTTTGATTAAAGATTTGTGGAAACTTGTAGGATTTGGACGAATCACCAAAAATCATAAAAGAAGGTACATTTCCAAGAGATGTCTGAATAATTTCGGTGAAGAAGAGTTCCTCGATGAGCTCAAAAATACTGCGGGATATGGAAGCCAAAGCAATCTTACCTAAACCCTATGACAATGTGCTTAGTTTTCAGAATCACAATCACGCTCTAAAGGTTCCATTCGTTATGTACGCAGACTTTGAAACTCTACTTCGACAAATACAAACTAACCGGCCAAATGCATAGAAATCATATTCAGTAGACCTCCACCACACGAACCAGAAAGTTGCGTGAGGATGTATATAAACCACCTGTCACGTTTACTGGTAAGGATTGTGGTAAGCTGTTTTGAGGGACTCAAGATGGAGATCATTTACTCTAACCCAGTACCAATGATCCTTTCAAAACAAAACGAGATGTACAAATTTACCCTAGCACAGAAATGTCATATTTGTGAGCGGCGGTTTGAGCAATTACCGCCCATGCTAGAAAAGAAGCAAACTGTACCCATGAACCTTATTAAAATCCATACCAAGTATGACAACAATGAACAGTTAGAAAAGTTCACTGAACACTTTAGATCGTCACTATCTCAAAATATGAAGAAGGTTATGGACCAAGACCACCTTACGGACGAATTCCGATCCCGGCCCATTTGCAATCTGAACTTTCAAAACCCTAGTTTCATTCCGGTGTTCTTCCTCAACTTAGAAGGCTATGATGCTCATATATATATATATATATATATATATATATATATATATATATATATATATAAAATTGTAACCTCTGTCTGTACAATGATTTTTTTCGCGAAATTTCATGATAACTTTTCATTTCACATCTCATAGACACAATAACTGCATTTTGTTTCTTTGGTATTTCGTTTCCTATTGGTTTTTCAGCAAATATGTATATAACAAAAGTTGTTTATTTCGTTATTTAGAGTAACGTTTGTAATAGGTATACATTTTTTTCGTATACCGAATTATAAACGAGATATACGCTAAAACCTATAGCGGAAGTTAAGAATTTTATTTGGGACAAAAGACCCAACCGAAATAAATAAAACTCGGTATGTGTATTAGCACTAACACTTTCATTATAACAAGCCATACCAACATTTCTAGGGACGGGCAGGAGTGTTGGTTGTATGGGAGGCCTGAATTTAAAAATTGCGGTATTTCGTTTTTCGGCAAATATGAACGTAACAAAAGTTGTTTTATTTTGTTATTTAGAGTAACTTTTGTAATATTCATTTTTGTCTTTTAACAAAGTATAAACGAGATATACACTATAAACTAAAGCAGGAGCCAACTATTTCATTGGTCGCTAACGATTTAACCGAACTTAAAAAAACTCGGTATGTCAATTAGCATTAATTCTTCCATAATTATAAGCTATATTAAAATTTTTAGGTTAGAACGGGGGTGGGGGTTATAAGGGAGGCCTGTTATAAAAATTCGCGATATTTCATTGTCTATTTGTTTTTCGACAAACATGCTCTTAGCAAAAGTTGTTTACTTTGTTATTTAGATTAACTTTTGTTTTATACATTTCTCCAGGAACAATCTGTGGAGCAAGTAATTCGCGTAGAAATATTGGTATGTTCAATAATTCTTTCCAATATCAACTACCAGGTACCTCACCTGGATTATTAAATTCAAATCTATGTTAATATTTTGTCCTTAATAACTGAAATCTATGCATAATGCACAGGAGACGGAAAAATGACAATTTGGAGGACAGTGAAGACTTACAAAAAAAATTAATTTTATTATTAACAAATGCCAATAACGGGTATTAACCCTAAACACTGGGACGGGTAAATGTCAAAATATTGTGCAAAGTAAAGCCTTACCAAAAAAATACCATCACCATTCAGCCTCAAATCAGTTCCCGGGCGAAGCCGGGTATCTGAGCTAGTCTTTTTATAAAAGAGTTTTGTAATGATGAAGGGAGAATAGAGATTATACCTAATACAGAGGAGAAAGACATATCGTTCAGCAAGCGTTTCAAGTTGGAGACTGCCGAAGGAGAGAGGGAGTTCATTGACTAAGGTTTGTAGACTCTTACAAATTTCTACAGAGCAGTTTGGAGAAATTTGCGGCGAACTTTCAGAAGGACCAGTTTTCCTGTTCCTGTTTCCACGCAGAGTATCCCTCTAACGTGGGAATTTATTTAAATGTTGTGTGCTCCATCCATTGGATAATACACACATTTCAGCATTACATTATAATATTTCTTATATAATAATTGTAAACATTATAGAACAATAAATTAATTAAAAAAAAGTAAAAAAAAGAAATAAAATAAAACATACGTAAACATTACATATGTGTACAACATAGGTGTATATATCTACAAAATGGTGTTCAAATCTTGAATAAATGCATTAAATCCCTTGTTGAATTTGAGTAAAAGTTTCGGTTTGTCCGTTGGCCAAGTTCCGTTTTGTAAGGTAATGTACTTGATGAGTTGTGTTCTTGGTCCATCAAGTAATGTACAGTCATATAAGAGGTGGTCATATGTCTGTTCAGTCTCATCGTCACATTTACATGTATTTGTGTTTGTTAGTTTAAATTTGTACCGGTAACTCTTCGTAGGTCCATGTCCTGATATAAATTGTATTTGTTTAGAATTGCTAAGTGTTATTTTTTGTCTCTGGTATACAGTTGGTATGTACTTGTGTAATTGTCGTCCATTAGTAATGTTTGTCCATCTTTCGTCCCATTTTTTTATAAGACTCGTCTATCAAAATAGTTTTAATGGTCTGTTTAGTCAGTTTAGAGTTTGTAATAGTATCGTTTCGTCTCTTGAAGCTGTATTTGCAAGTTGGTCTGCTGTGTCATTTCCTAAATTTCCGGAGTGTCCCTTTATCCATGTTATTGCCACTATTACATTTTTCTGTCTACATCGTGTAATTAGCCTTCTGATGTGTTCAGTCTGTTCGTTATGGTTTTCGTTATTGTAAATGCGGTCTATGTTAATTTTGCTGTCCGTATAGATTATGCTAGTCTCTCTGTCACTTGAAATGTCGTGTAGTGTTTTGAGTGCCTCAGTAATTGCAAGGTTTTCTGCTTGATTGCTTGTACATAGTGGTGATAGTCTGTATGGTACTCTCTGTATAATATTGCCGTCTTTTAAAATAATGTACGCACACCCAACGCCATCCTTGTTTTTACTTCCGTCAGTGTATATATGATATGTCCACGTTATGTCTAAGTTGTCTAATGGTCTAATGTAGTCCTTTGGGTGTAACCAGTAAGTATGTCTTACGTCTTTTTCTATTTCGTTCGATGTAATATTTTGTAATGTAAAGTCTTGTGGGATTTCATTCAATTTCAATAACATATGTTTTCTTATCATTTGCTCAGCTTTGATGTAAATGGGCAGTCTCTGCTAATACACATGAAGCCTCATATGGTAAAGTACGATATCCTTTAGCAATTTGTATCGCAATTAGCCTTTGCACTCTTTCTATTTTTTTTAAATTTTGGAAAAATTTCAAATAGTTTTTGGAATATATCAACTGTTATTAAGTCATGACCAGCTGCTTTGTTTGGATTTAGTTGTTCAATAATACTACTTATTTCAATGTCTGTTAAAGGTAGGTCATTTTCTGTATTAGGGAGTAGATTACTGTTCCGTTTCATTGTAGTGTGTATGTCAGAATCTGTGTTTGGGTCATCTTCAATGAAGAAAGTAGTCATTAATTGTTGTATAGTTTCTCTTGTGTCAGTAGTAAATGTTTCGTCGCTTTTCTGAATCGTCCGTAGTTGTATGTTGGTTCTCAATTTATCTGTGGTATATCTATAAATCCATGTCCAAGGGTTAGTCTTATCAATTTTATCACAGAAACTTTTCCAAGATTTAAGTTTTTCTTCTTTTATCATTTTACCGTAAATATTTTTAGATTGAATGTAGTTAGTCTGTCTTTCCTTTCGTAATTCAGGGTCACTGGTCCTTTGGAGCTTTCGTCTTAATTTTTTGTTGTATGTCTTAACTCAGTAAGTTTTTCAGTCCACCAAGGTGCTGATTTCTGTGCCTCGAATTTTTTATGATGACCATTCCTGGTTGCTATTCCCGTGTCCCAGGCGAGAGCAGTTCCAACACCTCCTCACAGCCAGATCTCTACAGATTGGGCAGGTCAGTTGGTTCTTGCATTCCTGGTTGCTATTCCCGTAACCCAGGCGAGAGCAGTTCCAACACCTCCTCACAGCCAGATCTCTACAGATTGGGCAGGTCAGTTGGTTCTTGCATTCCTGGTTGCTATTCCCGTGTCCCAGGCGAGAGCAGTTCCAACACCTCCTCACAGCCAGATCTCTACAGATTGGGCAGGTCAGTTGGTTCTTGCATTCCTGGTTGCTATTCCCGTGTCCCAGGCGAGAGCAGTTCCAACACCTCCTCACAGCCAGATCTCTACAGATTGGGCAGGTCAGTTGGTTCTTGCATTCCTGGTTGCTATTCCCGTGTCCCAGGCGAGAGCAGTTCCAACACCTCCTCACAGCCAGATCTCTACAGATTGGGCAGGTCAGTTGGTTCTTGCATTCCTGGTTGCTATTCCCGTGTCCCAGGCGAGAGCAGTTCCAACACCTCCTCACAGCCAGATCTCCACAGATTGGGCAGGTCAGTTGGTTCTTGCATTCCTGGTTGCTATTCCCGTGTCCCAGGCGAGAGCAGTTCCAACACCTCCTCACAGCCAGATCTCCACAGATTGGGCAGGTCAGTTGGTTCTTGCATTCCTGGTTGCTATTCCCGTGTCCCAGGCGAGAGCAGTTCCAACACCTCCTCACAGCAAGATATCTACACATTTGGAAGGTCAGTTGGTTCTTGCATTCCTGGTTGCTATTCCCGTGTCCCAGGCGAGAGCAGTTCCAACACCTCCTCACAGCCAGATCTCTACAGATTGGGCAGGTCAGTTGGTTCTTGCATTCCTGGTTGCTATTCCCGTATCCCAGGCGAGAGCAGTTCCAACACCTCCTCACAGCCAGATCTCTACAGATTGGGGCAGGTCAGTTGGTTCTTGCATTCCTGGTTGCTATTCCCGTTTCCCAGGCGAGAGCATTTCCATATCCTCGTCACCGCCCGTTTTCTCATGATTGGGCAGGTCAGTTGGTTCTTGCATTCCTGGTTGCTATTCCCGTGTCCCAGGCGAGAGCAGTTCCAACACCTCCTCACAGCCAGATCTCTACAGATTGGGCAGGTCAGTTGGTTCTTGCATTCCTGGTTGCTATTCCCGTGTCCCAGGCGAGAGCAGTTCCAACACCTCCTCACAGCCAGATCTCTACAGATTGGGCAGGTCAGTTGGTTCTTGCATTCCTGGTTGCTATTCCCGTGTCCCAGGCGAGAGCAGTTCCAACACCTCCTCACAGCCAGATCTCCACAGATTGGGCAGGTCAGTTGGTTCTTGCATTCCTGGTTGCTATTCCCGTATCCCAGGCGAGAGCAGTTCCAACACCTCCTCACAGCCAGATCTCCACAGATTGGGCAGGTCAGTTGGTTCTTGCATTCCTGGTTGCTATTCCCGGTACCCAGGCGAGAGCAGGTCCAACACCTCCTCACAGCCAGATCTCTACAGATTGGGCAGGTCAGTTGGTTCTTGCATTCCTGGTTGCTATTCCCGTGTCCCAGGCGAGAGCAGTTTCCAACACCTCCTCACAGCCAGATCTCCACAGATTGGGCAGGTCAGTTGGTTCTTGCATTCCTGGTTGCTATTCCCGTATCCCAGGCGAGAGCAGTTCCAACACCTCCTCACAGCCAGATCTCTACAGATTGGGCAGGTCAGTTGGTTCTTGCATTCCTGGTTGCTATTCCCGTGTCCCAGGCGAGAGCAGTTCCAACACCTCCTCACAGCCAGATCTCCATAGATTGGGCAGGTCAGTTGGTTCTTGCATTCCCGGTTGCTATTCCCGTAACCCAGGCGAGAGCAGTTCCAACACCTCCTCACAGCCAGATCTCTACAGATTGGGCAGGTCAGTTGGTTCTTGCATTCCTGGTTGCTATTCCCGTGTCCCAGGCGAGAGCAGTTCCAACACCTCCTCACAGCCAGATCTCTACAGATTGGGCAGGTCAGTTGGTTCTTGCATTCCTGGTTGCTATTCCCGTGTCCCAGGCGAGAGCAGTTCCAACACCTCCTCACAGCCAGATCTCTACAGATTGGGCAGGTCAGTTGGTTCTTGCATTCCTGGTTGCTATTCCCGTGTCCCAGGCGAGAGCAGTTCCAACACCTCCTCACAGCCAGATCTCTACAGATTGGGCAGGTCAGTTGGTTCTTGCATTCCTGGTTGCTATTCCCGTGTCCCAGGCGAGAGCAGTTCCAACACCTCCTCACAGCCAGATCTCTACAGATTGGGCAGGTCAGTTGGTTCTTGCATTCCTGGTTGCTATTCCCGTGTCCCAGGCGAGAGCAGTTCCAACACCTCCTCACAGCCAGATCTCCACAGATTGGGCAGGTCAGTTGGTTCTTGCATTCCTGGTTGCTATTCCCGTGTCCCAGGCGAGAGCAGTTCCAACACCTCCTCACAGCCAGATCTCTACAGATTGGGCAGGTCAGTTGGTTCTTGCATTCCTGGTTGCTATTCCCGTGTCCCAGGCGAGAGCAGTTCCAACACCTCCTCACAGCCAGATAATCCTCTACATCGCAGATAGAGTAGAAAAGCTTCACTCTCTGCTCCAGTAGGCCTCTTCTAACTGCAGGGCTAACTTCGATAACTGGCCATCTTCTTCCAGTCTTCTTGTTATCTATTATAAACTTCTAAAGAGTGTCGTCATTTACACAATTTATATAGTTTTGAGTTTTAAGTGCATGGATTAGGTTATGCTCATTTACTCGCTCAGGTAAATTTTTAACAATCAATCGTGGCCTAAATTTCTTTACGTCTTCAATTAGAAGTTTTGAAGAATCAGAATTAATTTTAGTTTTGATTTTTTCTAAATCATCTTTAGAGTCTACTTTTATAAATAAGTGGCCGGGAAAAAAATGATCAGAAGGAATAGTTGTAAATATAAAAAATAAAATAAGGTGACCAGGAACATAGGTATAAGTAAAAAAAATAGGTATAAGTTATAAGTAAAAATTATAGTAAAGACTAAGCATAGATATAATACTATATATCTTATAAGCTTTTAATTAATAATTGATAATTTTCTTTTATTTTATGGTTTCTTTGAACCATAAAAATAAATATTGAAGTTGCAGATAGTTTTGACCATTAAATCAGGGTCCAACTTTTTCTCTGGAAAAGTGGTGAAGTGCTGAATAGAAAAGTGTCACAGAATGAAAACGTCACTTAATCGGAAAGTCAGGAAATGAAAAAGTGTCGAAATGACAAAGTCACTGAATCAAAAAGTCACTAAACAAAAAAGTCGCTAAACGAAAAAGTCACTAAATGAAACAGTCGCGATGGTCAAATGCTATGCTACCCAGGATGAACATATGACATCTATATATATATTCGAGAATCTTTATTTTCTCTTCTTCAGGACTGTCAAATTACAGGTACTACTTTATAATATTGCACATTGTTATTAAACTAGATGTAAAAGGGGTGTTTCTTCTATTATTACATACCAAGACTAATGATACTTAAAAACTATTTCACATAACTATTGCACTTAGGACTAGGGTTACAGTAACCTCTCTTGTTTTGTTTGTTTTGTTAATGTTTTGTATATCTATAGTAAATTGTCTTTTGTTTGTTGAACTATATTATAATTATTATACGGCAGCTGTTATGTTAGAACTATTGTTAAGTGTTTTTACAATTATTGTTATATTTTATTAAAGGTATTTTTATGTTGTATGAAAATTATTGTGTTATTGTTATGTTATTATCTTACAGCTGTTATTGTTATGTGTTATTACAATTATTGCTATACTTTGTTAAAGCTATCTTCATGTTGTGTTAAGACTATTATGTTATTGCCACTTATATTATGTTGCAACAATTATCGTAATGTACTATTGTAATTATTGTTATATTTCATTAAAGCCATTCTTATGTTGTACCAAAGTAACTATATATTTTATCGAAGCCAACTTCATGTTGTGTTATAGCTATTATGTTATATTATTCAACTCTGTTACAACTATTATTGCTATATGTTACCACTATTATTGTTATATATTGTCTATTTTCATGCTATATTAATGCGACTATGTTGTTGTTGTGTTTATGTTACAACTATTATTCTATTATGTTACAGTCATTAATGCTGTTTGTTGCTACAATTGTTGTTATATTTTATCAGAGCCACCCTCATGTTGCATTAAAGCTATTAAGTTATTGTTATTTTACTATGTTACAACTATTATTGCTATATGTTACCACTATTATTGTTATATCTATTTTCATGCTATATTAATGCTACTATGTTGTTGTTATTTTTATGTTACAACTATTATTCTATTATGTTACAGTCATTAATGCTGTTTGTTGCTACAATTGTTGTTATATTTTATCAGAGCCACCCTCATGTTGTATTAAAGCTAATAAGTTATTGTTATTTTACTATGTTACAACTATTATTGTTATATATTGTTAAATCTATTTTCAAGCTATATTAATGCTACTATGTTGTTGTTATATTTATGTTACAACTATTATTATATATATATGAAGATGGCTTCGATAAAATATATAGTAACTTTGGTTTTTGGGGAAGCTAGTATATATATATAAAATTGTAACCTCTGTCTGTACTTAGATTTCATTCTCGAAATTTCTACATGTTTTTCTACATTCACATGTTTTAGTCATATATGATAACTCTAAATATGATTTTATTATCTTATTTAGGCTTTTTATTTTTCCTAGAAAATAAATTTGTTAGAAAACGAGATATACACTAAAACTTAAAGGGGTGTAAAGGGATTCTTTCCTATTGGTTTTTCGGCAAATATGAACATGGGGGTTGTAAGGAGGACTCAAATTAAAAATAGGGATATTTCGTTTCCTATTGGTTTGTCCGAAAATATGCTTATAGCAAAAGTGGTTTATTTTGTTATTTAGAGTAACTTTTGTTATATTCACTTTTGTTTTATAACGAAGTATAAACGAGGTATTCACCAAAAACTAAAGCGTGAGCCAACTATTTTATTGGACACTAACGATTGAACCGAATTTTACAAAACTCAGTATTTGAATTAGCATTAATTCTTCTATGATTATAAGCTATATAAAAATTTTTAGGTTCGAACGGTTTCTATTTGTTTTTCGGCAAACGTACACATAACAAAAGTTCTTTACTTTGTTATTTTGAGCAACATTTGTTCCATTCACTTTTGTCTTATCTATATCTATCTATCTATCTATCTATATATATATATATATACTAGCTCAGATACCCGGCTTCGCCCGGGAATTCATTTGAGGCTGAATGGTGATGGTATTTTTTAGCAGGCTTTACATTACACAATATTTTGACATTTACCCGTCCCAGTGATTAGGATTGATACCCGTCGTTGCCGTGGAATTGCTAATAATAGAATTATTTGTTCGATAAGGCTTCACAGTCTTCGATATTTTTATATTTCCCGTCTCTTATACATGTAAATTAGGTGAATTTTTATTTCAGGCCTCCCTTATAACCCCCCTCCCGTTTGAACCTAAAAATTTTAATATAACTTATAATCATGGAAGAGTTAATGCTAATTGACATACCGAGTTTTGTTAAGTTCGGTTCAGCCGTTAGTGCCCGCTAAAGTTTTAACGTATAACTCATTTAAACTTAGGTATACGACCAAAGTGTATATAACAAACGTTACTCCACATAACAAAATAAACAACTTTTGTTATATTTATATTTGCGAAAAAACCAATAGGAAACGAAATATCGCTATTTTTAATTTCAGGCTTCCCTTATAACCCCCACTCCTGCCCGTCCATAGAAATGTTGGTATGGCTTATTATAATGAAGCCCTCACTGCTAGTACACATACCGAGTTTTATTTAGTTCGGTTGAGTCTTTTTTGGCAAATAATATTGTTGACTCCCGCTATAAATTTTAGCGTATAACGCATTTAAACTTCGATATACGACAAACGTGTATATAACAATAGTTACTCTAAATATCAAACTAAACAACTTTTGTAATGTGCATATTTGGTGAAAAACCAATAGAAAACAAAATATCCCTATTTTTAATTTCAGGCTTCCCTTATAACCCCCACTCCTGTTCGTCTCAGAGAAAATTAATATAGCCTAAAGTCTAAGTTGGGTTAGTAGTAATATATATACCAAGTTTCATAAAATTCGGTTCAGCCGTTTATGCGTGAAAAGGTAACAAACAAACAAACAAACAAACAAACAAACAAACAAACATACACGAAAGAAACAAAATGCAGATATGGTGTCTATGACATGTGAAACGAAAAGTTATCGTGAAATTTCGTGAAAAAAATCAATGTACAGACAGAGGTTACAATTTTATATATACTAGCTCAGATACCCGGCTTCGCCCGGGAATTCATTTGAGGCTGAATGGTGTTGGTATTTTTTAGCAGGCTTTACATTGCACAATATTTTGACATTTACCCGTCCCAGTGTTTAGGATTGATACCCGTCGTTGCCGGTGATTTGCTAATAATAGAATTATTTGTTCGATAATTCTTCACAGTCTTCGATATTTTTATATATCCCGTTTCTTATACATGTAAATATGGTGAATTTTTATTTCAGGCCTCCCTTATAACTCCCCTCCCGTTCGAACCTAAAAATTTTAATATAACTTATAATCATAGAAGAATTAATGCTAATTGTCATACCGTCAAGTAGCTTTTGTTAAGTTCGGTTCAGCCGTTAGTGCCCGCTAAAGTTTTAACGTATAACTCATTTATACTTATTTATACGACAAAAGTGTATATAACAAAAGTTACTCCAAATAACAAATTGAACAACTTTTGTTATGTTTATATTTGCGGAAAAACCAATAGGAAACGAAATATCGCTATTTTTAATTTCAGGCTTCCCTTATAACCACCACTCCTGCTCGTCCATAGAAATGTTGGTATGGCTTATTATAATAAAGGTCTCACTGCTAATACACATGCCGAGTTTTATTTAGTTCGGTTGAGTCTTTTTTGGCAAATAATATTGTTGACTCCCGCTATAATTTTTAGCGTATAACGCATTTAAACTTCGGTATACGACAAAAGTGTATATAACAAACGTTACTCTAAATAACAAAATAAACAACTTTTGTTATGTGCATATTTGCCGAAAAACCAATAGAAAACGAAATATCGCTATTTTTAATTTCAGGCTTCCCTTATAACCCCCACTCCTGTTCGTCTCAGAGAAAATTAATATAGCCTAAAGTCTAAGTTGGGTTAGTAGTAATATACATACCAAGTTTCATAAAATTCGGTTCAGCCGTTTATGCGTGAAAAGGTAACAAACAAACAAATAAACAAACAAACAAACAAACATACACGAAAGAAACAAAATGCAGTTTTGGTGTCTATGACATGTGAAACGAAAAGATATCTTGAAATTTCGCGAAAAAAATCCATGTACAGACAGAGGTTACAATTTTATATATATACTAGCTCAGATACCCGGCTTCGCCCGGGAATTCATTTGAGGCTGGATGGTGATGGTATTTTTTTTTTGGCAAGGCTTTACTTTGCACAATATTTAGACATTTTCCCGTCCCAGTGTTTAGGGCTAATACCCGTCGTTTCTGTGGTTCGTAAATAATAAAATTTGTAAATTCAGGCCTCCCTTATAACCCCCACTCCTGCCCGTTTCTAGAAATGTTAGTATGGCTTATTATAAGGATGGCGTTATTGCTAATACACATACCGAGTTTGGTTTAGTTCGGTTGAGTTTTTTGGGCTAAATAAAATTGTTGACTTCCGCAGTAGTTTTTAACGTATAACTCATTTATGCTTAGGTATACGACAAAAGTGTATATAACAAAAGTTACTATAAATAACAAAATAAACAACTTTTGTTATGTTCATATTTGCCAAAACCTCAATAGGAAACGAAATATCACTATTTTTAATTTCAGACCTCCCTTATAACCCCCACTCCTGCCCGTCCCTAGAAATGTTAGTAAACCTTATTATAAAAAAGGCGCTAGTGCTAACTCACGTACCGAGTTTGGTTTAGTTCGGTTGAGTCTTTTGTGCCTAATAAATTGTTGACTCCCGCTATAGTTTTTACCGTATAACTCATTTATACTTCCGTATACGGCAAAAGTTCATATAACAAAAGTTAATCTAAATTACAAAATAAACAACTTTTGTTATAGGCATATTTGCTGAAAAAGCAATAGGAAACGAAATATCGCTATTTTTAATTTCAGGCTTCCCCTATAACCCCCACTCCTGTTCGTCTTAGAGAATATTAATATAGCCTAAAGTCTAAGTTGGGCTAGTAGTAATATACATACCAAGTTTCATAAAATTCGGTTCAGCCGTTTATGCGTGAAAAGGTAACAAACAAACAAACAAATAAACAAACAAACAAACAGACACCAAAGAAACAAAATGCAGTTATGGTGTCTATGACATGAGAAACGAAAAGTTATCGTGAAATTTCGCGAAAAAAATCAATGTACAGACAGAGGTTACAATTTTATATATATATAGACTAGCTCAGATACCCGGCTTCGCCCGGGAATTCATTTGAGGCTGAATGGTGATGGTATTTTTTAGCAGGCTTTACATTGCACAATATTTTGACATATACCCGTCCCAGTGTTTAAAATTGATACCCGTCGTTGCCGGTGATTTGCTAATAATAGAATTATTTGTTCGATAATTCTTCACAGTATTCGATATTTTTATATTTCCCGTCTCATACATGTAAATATGGTGAATTTTTTTTCAGGCCTCCCTTATAACCCCCCCCCCCCGTTCGAACCTAAAAATTTTAATATAACTTATAATCATGGAAGAATTAATGCTAATTGACATTGTTAAGTTCGGTTCAGCCGTTAGTGCCCGCTAAAGTTTTAACGTATAACTCATTTATACTTAGGTATACGGCAAAAGTGTATATAACAAACGTTACTCTAAATAAAAAAATAAACAACTTTTGTTATGCGCATATTTTCTGAAAAAGCAATAGGAAACGAAATATCGTTATTTTTAATTTCAGGCCTCCCTTATTACCCCCACTCCTGCCTGTCCCTAGAACTGTTAGTATGGCTTATTATAAGGAAATCGTTGGTATTAATTCACATAGCGAGTTTGATTTAGTTCGGTTGAATCTTTTGTGCCAAATAAAATTGTGGACTCCCGCAATAGTTTTTAGCGTATAACTCATTTATACTTCCGTATACGCCAAAAGTGCATATAATAAAAGTTACTCTAAATTACAAAATAAACAACTTTTAATATGTTTATTTTTGCGGAAAAACCAATAGGAAACGAAATGTCGCTATTTTTAATTTCAGGCTTCCCTTATAACCCCTACTCCTGCCCGTCCATAGAAATGGTGGTATGGCTTATTATAATGAAAGCCTCACTGCTAATACACATACCGAGTTTTATTTAGTTCGGTTGAGTTTTTTTTGGCAAATAATATTGTTGACTCCCGCTATAATTTTTAGCGTATAACGCATTTAAACTTCGGTATACGACAAAAGTGTATATTACAAAAGTTACTCTAAATAACAAAATAAACAACTTTTGTTATGTGCATATTTGCCGAAAAACCAATAGAAAACGAAATATCGCTATTTTTAATTTCAGGCTTCCCTTATAACCCCCACTCCTGTTCGTCTCAGAGAATTAAAATTAATATAGCCTAAAGTCTAAGTTGGGTTAGTAGTAATATACATACCAAGTTTCATAAAATTCGGTTCAGCCGTTTATGCGTGAAAAGGTAACAAACCAACAAACAAACAAACAAACAAACAAACAAACAAACAAACATACACGAAAGAAACAAAATGGAGTTATGGTATCTATGAGATGTGAAACGAAAAGTTATCGTGAAATTTCGCGAAAAAAATCAATGTACAGACAGAGGTTACAATTTTATATATATATATAGATGTAATGAGGATTTCTGTGAGAGGGAGGTGATGATAGTCCTATTTCTCTTAAATACATATATTTTACAAATAGATTAAAAAGTAGTTAACACCAAAAAAATATAAACACCATAAAAACTAATTAAACGGGAATGGGACTGGCTATCAGATAAATGGGTATGACAAAGGTCTCTCACCTAGGATTATCCACGGCCAATACATGCTGAGGGTCTGCTCTGCTACAGCACTGACACGCACACCCAGTCCCTGCCTGCTGGACACTGTCCCCCGGCCTCACCTCTTGCACCCGTCAGCAGAAAACCCCCCCTCTAGCACCAGCCAGCCCCACCCAAGTAAACTCATATTAAATAATTAATATCTTACACAATTACCTGCCTTATACAAATACATGAGTAATTACATGATTAATAACTATTAACTAAACACACTACCCTTTACAATTAAACTAAACACACTACCCTTTACAATACCCCCCTCACTGAAAAAGTGTCGCTTCACTCCTGAACGGCACTTTAGAACAACACTATTCGAGGGTCCCGGTACTATGAGTCCAAATTCTCCACCGGCCCCTTGGGGTCTTCACCTCTACGTTCCGCAACGCTTCCTCCAAAGAGCACCCCGTCTTCGGTCTCCTCAGCCATACTCCGCCGCATCTTGGCCATCCAATAACCGCCACGAAGGCGATGCCTCCCACCAAAAGGGTTGTCCCGAAGCCGACCACCATCCACATGAACAGTTCCCATCCTGAAGCTTCAACGTGGCTCCTCCAGCGCAGTTCCTGTAGGTGATTCTCCACCTCCGCCAACGTCGTCCAAGCTGGAACTGCCCTCCGATGTCAAAAGTGAAGAAACAGCTGTTCACACTTCTGCTTCTGCCAGCGCCTGCAGGAACACACCTGTCGAGTTGTGCCGTTGGGACCTTGCGTGCACTATGCATGCCGTCATGGGCGGTCCTGAAGTCTTCAGTGGCAAGTCTAAGACCACCCATATCTCGTGCGTTGTAGCCACACGATGTACCCTCGCCAGACTGTAGTAGACATTTGGCTCGTCTGTACCTGAAACCAAAGTCACACCCATCGGGAGAGCCAGCTCCACATCCCGCAGGGTTCTCTCTAATTCCCAACTCCGCAATAGGACCCTTGAAAAGATTCCCCTTTGGCACAACTCCACCCCCTTACCGTTTCCTCAAGCCTAAGTAACAACTCGAAAGTGGCAAGTTCGGGGTTACGAAGAGAGGCAGTAATGGTTACTGTTTCATTTAAAAGCATCATTGAGGGGGACACTGCTTTCCCTATCCCCTCATTCCTGGATGTCACTCCCTGTGATTCCTGTGATAGGTCCCTATCACTCGCGCAACACCCAACCAAACGAACATAATTAAAATTTATCCTGTAACCCAGGTACTAGAAATACCTACTCTAAGAGTCTCGACTTCGCTAATTGTAATTCATCACAGGCTCATACGCCTCCTGGACCATCGGGTGCTCTACGATGGCGAAGTTGGTACGGAGACCGTGGCGCAACGTCCCTGGCCAAGTGCGGAGGACTCCATTCGGGGTCCTGTGTAAGTTCTCCCGACCTTTCCGACTCTTCCTCACTCCCTTCGGAAACCGTTCCCCCCCTAGGGGCCCGAAGAGTGGAATCCTCTCCTGAATCGCTACTTTCCCCTGGAACGAGGGTACTTTCCTCACTTCCCTCCGTCTCTACCTCAGGGGACTCTACACTGCCCTTCGAGTACCGATCTCGCAACAGTCTGAAGTATTCTCCCAGAACACTACGTTGGGTCTCAGGGGTTGGGCAATCAGGTAGCGGACAACGGACTGCTGATTTCGTACGCACAGGGCATCGGGAGTGGCGGTGGCCTGAACTCGGGCCTGGCGCGACTGGTATTGGCGTCATTGGCAAACCCAAAGGCTGTGTTTCCTGAGGGCCCGGTGCTTCTTCTAACAGTTCAGGAGTGACTACCCCTTCCGACTGTTCAGGAGTGACTACCCCTTCCGGCTGAGTATTCCCTAACACGATCGTTTGCCCCGTTGGGTCTAACGAATTCTCCCCCGGCTCCACGGTTGTAGTCTCCGACATCCCTTCCACAGGGGTCACGCGGCCTGAGGCTGGCGCCTGTGCGCCCTGCGCCTCTTCCTCCTCGCCACACCCTCCAAAGTATTCGTCCTCTAGGTCGTAAGGTGCACCGGGCCACATCTCAAGTATAGACGGCTCTTCCGGTAGTATTTCCGACACTAGTGTAGGTCCGTCAACCGCCTGGTTGACCTCTGGAGTCGACCCCTCATCACTTGAGTACGCTTTCTTTAAGCGATTTGCATGGACCACCATCCGACCCCCGGTACTAAGTAATACCTCGTAGGTTACTCGAGACAGTACCTTCACAATTTCATGAGGTCCCGTCCAAGGGCAATGGAATTTTGGAAAGTGACCTGGTTTTACTGCAGGCACATGCAAATAAACTCGATCCCCGCATTTGAATACACGCTCCTTTAACCTTCTGTTACAATAGCGTGTTCGTTCCGCCCACGTCTTTTCAGACCTGGCTCTTGCCTCTTCATACGCCTTTGAAAGGCGGTGTCTGAGGTTGCCAACCTGGTCTTCCCAGGCTTCCCCTTCTCTCAGGGGTGACGAGTCACAGAACGACGGGGGAGTCAGCTCTCTACCGAATATCAGGAAATTCGGTGAGTAGCCTGTGGAGGAATGCGGTATTGATCGATATGCCATCAGCGCATACGGGACCCATCTACCCCAATCCCTACCGTCCTTCCTGGCATAGTGTGAAACTGATTCTGTAATCGTACGATGGAGCCTCTCGTTCCATTACACTCCGGGTGGTAAGGAGTTGTTTGAACCTTCTTTGTTCCCAGTAGCTGACACACTTGCCTGAAGAACTTGGACACAAAATTGCGCCCTTGGTCGGTCAGAAGCCTGAGCGGCACCCCATGCCTCGTGACTATTTCTACAAAACCGCGGGCTGATTCTTCAGCTGTTAGGTCCTTAATGGGGATTCCCTCGGCATATCTCGTGAAATGATCTATAAACGTGAGCAAGTACTTGTTACCCTGGCCCGTTTTGGGAAATGGTCCCACCACATCCATCGAGACTTGCTCGAAAGGTGCTCTGGCCATATAAGGGCGTTGGACAGGGACGCGTAAGCCTGCCGGCGTCTTCCTTTTCGAACAGGCCTCACAGCTTTTTACAAACTCTGCCACGTCCTTCTTCCAGCTCGGCCAATAATACGAGCGGTGGACTATGGCAGAGGTGCGTTCAATGCCAGGATGACCCGCCCAGGGGGATGCATGACAATCCGTCAAAACGTCCTTCCTCATTACCACCGGGACGAGCAGTCGCCAATCAGAACCGGTAGAAGTCCCTGGGTCCCAATACAAAACACCGTCCGCGTCCTTCACGACCTGATCCGAACGACTCGTCGTTACCATGGACTGGCACCACGAGTCCTTTTGTTGAGCAGCCAATATCCTGTCCCTACTCCACACACAGCTCTTCAGCTGGGCGACCCTTCTACTCAATGCATCTGCATTGCCGTGATTCTTTCCCGGCCTATGTTCTACTTCATAGTCGAACTCGGTTAACCGCAGAGCCCACCTCGTCAGACGAGCCGATGGATCATGCACTTTAAGCATCAACCTTAAGGCAGCATGATCGGTTATGAGCTTGAACCGCCTTCCTAATAAGTAGCAGCGGTATATTTTTGTAGCCCACACTACCGCCAAGAGCTCCCGTTCCGTTGCCGAGTAGTTAGACTCGGCTTTCTTTAACTGTCGGCTTGCGTAGCTAATTGGTCGCTCTTGGCCGTCTCTCATCTGAGACAAGACCGCACCAATCGCCGATCCCGAGGCGTCTGTTGAAAGGATAAACGGATCTCTAAAATCAGGGTATACCAGGACATTTTCTGAGCAAAGGAACTGCTTCAGTCCTTCGAACGCACGTTTCTGCTCTGGCCCCCACACAAAGGGAACCTTTGGTCCCGTCAAGGACGTCAGGGGTTTTGCAATCTCAGCAAACCCCTTAACAAAGCGTCGGTAGTAACTGGCCAACCCCAGGAACGACCTGACTTCACTGGCGTTAGTTGGCGCCGGGAAGCTTTTCACAGCATCAACTTTGAGTGGGTCCGGCTTGACTCCATCTCGGGTAACAACATGCCCAAGATACGTTACCTCAGCTACCGCGAAATTACACTTCGCCCAGTTTGCCTTCAAGTTAGCTGATCGCAGTCGACCAAGGACTCCTTCTAACCTTTTCGCGTGACCCTCCGCATCCTCGCTATGGATCACTATGTCGTCGATGTAGACGAAACAGCCGTCGCCCTTAAGTTTGCCTAGCACCTGATCCATAGTTCGTTGAAACGTAGCCGGCGCTCCACACAAACCGAACGCCATTTTCCTGTATTCCCAGTGGCCTCCTAGAGTGGTAAAAGCCGTCTTCTCTCGGTCCTCGGGGGCTATGGGTATTTGGTGGAACCCGCTGGCCAGATCGATGGTACTAAAATACTTACTCGTCCCTAATTGTTCAAGGGTTTCTTGAATCAGTGGCAAGGGGTACGGGTCTGGTCGTGTTACCGCGTTTAACCCCCTAAAATCCGTACAAAAACGGTACTTTATACTCCCGTCCTGGTTCGTTTTTCTAACCAGCACAACTGGTGCCGACCAGGGACTATCCGAAGGGGTGATGACGCCCTTGGCGAGCATGCCTTCCAATTGTTCCTCCACCACAGCCCTCTCATGGAAAGGGACCCTGTACGGCCGTTTCGCAATCGGAGGAGCGTCTCCTGTTTTTATGTGATGGAACACAGGCAAGCTACACCCTTCCTCCCCAGGTTCCTCAAATACGTCCGAGAAATCCATCAGCACTTGTTCAATCAGGTGCTTTTCCTTCTCTGGCAGATGCGCCAGCTTACCCCTTATTTCTCCCCGAGACAGGTTACCATCCTCGACACGCTTAGGGGCGGATCTGTCTTCCGTACGCAACACGTCTTCGGGGCATATCGCGTAAGCCTTGCCCGCGATCTCACCCTTATTCAACGTTAATTCGGTGGAGGTTTCATTTAGTACCTTCAGCCACAAAACGCTTGAGCTTCCGTCTACCACCACCCGCGCTATCCTCAGACTGCTAGCTGCCACAAGTTCAGGTTCGACCAGCACCGGTCCGTCCGGCTTACGACCTCTCATCTTCCCAGGCACCAAGGCTTCACAGTAAGGGGGGATTACTTCCGCCCTCTGTACCTTCACGAAACGATTCACCTCATCGTAGCCCAAAGAGATTCCTTTCAAGTCTCCCTTCTTCGGTCTACCCTTAGAGATTGGCGCCTCAGGGGATTTAGATAATGCACGACTGCCGACGGCGGGCGTTTCACCTCCCCTCTTTTTGTCCCACTTAGAAACCAGCTCAGCGGTCCGGCGCTTAACCTCCCTTATCCACTGTCTGTCCTTCTCTAACCTGTCCTCATTGACTCTCATCAATTTATTTAATCGCGAAGGGGAACGGGTAGCCTTAATTGACCCAGAGGAAATATCAACCACCGCACCAAATCTCCTAAGCAAATCCATGCCCAGGAGCCCATCGCAGTCAATATCTACTTCTGCTATCACCACAGGGTGGATAAGGTCGGTCTGGTCCAGTCGCACTCTCACCGATTGCTCTCCACGAACCTCCAACGCCTCCCCGGACACGCCCTTTAATTTACTACTCGGAGGGAGTAGTTCCTTTCCTCTGATAGGCTTCTTGAGGAGTGTGACATCAGCCCCCGTATCTAATAGCATTAGGTGTGGGAGGCCGTCTATGCTCACTTGGACTGTAAACCTAGGCTTTTCCCCTCCTCCAATCCCGTGGAGCCTAACGTCTCTGTCCCCGCCTTTTCTTAGTTTCGACCTGGTTCGCGGGGCTCGACCAGGTCTTGGCCTTTTGGGTTTTCCCTAATAGTGCGCTCTGATTTAACCCTCTGGCGGCATTCCTTAGCGACGTGCCCTGGAGTTCGACATCTATAGCACACGAGCGTCAGGGCCCCCTTTTTGTTACTTATCAGTGCCCCTCGATCGCCTGGAGTGACTGGCGTTGCACATTTACTTGAAAAGTGACCGCTACCTCCACAGCGATAACAAATCACTTCCAACTGAGACCGGGACTTCCCTCGGTCTTGGTGTACCCTACTCACCACCGGCCCTTCTCCCCCGGTCTCATCAATTGCAAACACCTGCCGACTACCCCCCTCCTCCAGCTCAATGGTGCACGCCCTTTCTACTGCTTCTTCCAAGGAAGACGGAGGGAACATCCGTACAAACCGGCCTACATCGCCCCTAAAGCCACTCAGGTACGCCGTTAATACCACGCGATCGATCTGCTCTCTCGCGACCATTTGCTCTATGGGAGACCCATTTCCTTCAGAGCTTTTTCACCTATGGCTCTACAGCGGTCCGCGAAAGCCCTGGAGTCTTCGCCCTTTTCCTGACGAACGCTACTAAGTTTCATCAAGTACTGTTCCGGTTTCCAGGTATCTTTAAACCTAGCCTCTAACGCGTTTCTAACTTACATGGAACGTTGATCAAGATTCCTATGGAAGCGATCACTTCCCAATACAGATACTGACGAACAGACCTGACCCACTATTTAACAGCACACCGAGGTACAACACAAAAAAGGCTAATTGGAATACTTATCAAGACTACATAACAGCAAAACTAAGTTCTTCTAACCTTCAAAGTATAAAAGAGTTAACCTCACTGATATTAAAAGCAGCTGAGATAAGTATTCCAAAAACCTCTAATATATACAAAAGAACACCGGTTCCTTGGTGGAATGAAGAATGCAATATAGCTGTAACTAATAGAAAAAGAGCTCTTAATTTATTCCGACGAAATCCATCATACATAAATCTTCAAAATTACAGGTTAATGAAAGCAAAAGCCCAGTGGATAATTAAGAATAGTAAAAAGAACTGTTGGATAGATTTTTTATCAAGCATTAATCGACATTTATCAGCACAAGACATTTGGACAAAAATTAATCAAATAAATCACAAAAAATATAAGATGCCAATTACAGGACTAGAACAGAACAGAACTATCATAACTGACCAACACAAAATTGCCAACATCTTAGCACACCATTTCAGTACTGTGTGTAGTTCAGAAAACTACACAACAGAATTTTTAAAACACAAAATTCACACTGAGACTATGAAACTACCCATAATACTAACTGACCAACACCCACTTAATGATCCTTTCACCTTAAACGAACTAAAACTGACATTATCATCTTTACGAAAAACTTCACCAGGACCAGACCTAATTACATACGATATGATACAAAATCTACCTAAACGAGGCTTGCTAGTTCTTCTTCATCTACTGAACGAGGTTTACAGTAGCGGCACGTACCCTCACAACTGGAATGAAGCAATAATTATACCAGTACTCAAACCTGGAAAAGATAAAAGAAAGGCCACCAGTTACCGTCCAATATCATTAACCAGCTGTCTGTGCAAAGTCGCAGAAAAAATGATAAACAAAAGGCTTCTGTGGTTTTTAGAGAGTAACAGCCTTTTATCTCCATACCAATGCGCATTTAAGCCAAATCATTCAACAATGCACCATATTGCGCGATTGGAGAGCGAAATTCTTAATGCTTTCCTTAGAAACAAATTAATGTTAGCAATATCCCTCGATCTGGAGAAAGCATATGACTGTGTCTGGAGAAGAGTCATTCTCTCCCAGTTGATCGAATGGGGTGTCCAAGGAAACATTATCAGATTTCTGGATAACTATTTGTCTGATCGAACTTTCAGAGTGAGGATAGGTGTTGCTATATCAGATCTTTTTTGTCAGGAGAATGGAGTGCCTCAGGGAGGTGTGCTGTGCACAACATTATTCAATATAGCTGTGAACTCTGTAGTAAAATATATCCCTAAAGAAGTATCTTATTGCCTGTATGCTGATGACCTAATAATATACACTACATACTCATCACTTTCATACACAAACATTAATGCAAGACACTCTTGATGAACTTTATAAATGGTGTTCTGTCACTGGTTTCAAAATATCTAGTGAAAAAACTAAATATATTATTTTTACACGTAAAAGGAAATACGAACTACCTATACTTACACTGAACACGACTCTAATAAACAAGACGGACAAACTCAAATTTCTTGGACTGACATTCGATAGAAAACTGACGTGGGTATCCCATTTAAAAGAACTCCTTGATAAGTGCAAAAAGAGTTTGAACTTATTGAGGATTCTTAGCAATACGAAATGGGGAGCAGACAGATGTTTAATGCTAACATTTTACCGTTGCTATACCAGGTCTTTACTGGACTATGGATGTATAGCATTTTCATCAGCCAGCTCAAATGCCCTTAAAATGTTAGACACTATTCACTACACAGGACTGAGAATAACAACAGGGGCCTTCAGATCAAGCCCAGTAGAAAGCCTATGTGTAGATGCTGGAGAGCCTCCATTAAAATATAGAAGGCGTATAATCAATTTAAAATTTATTTTAAAATGTAAAGCTTTAGACACACCTTGCATCCACACATTCTTAAACTCACATTTCAACAAATTCATAAAGAAAAAATGTAAACACAAACCACTTCTTATACGCACATTAGAAAATTCCGCAGACTCAAACATTTTTCAGACTCCTATGTACAACAATACTTTACTATCACTTCCTCCTTGGAGAGTAAATAACTTACATATTGATTTAACCTTAACAAAATTTAATAAAAATGATCCCCTTTCTTCAAAATTTTACATGACTGCATTTAACTCCATTACTGCAAATAACCCAAACGCACTATACACATTCACGGACGGATCCAAGACTGACTTTGGAACAGCAGCTGCTGCACTCATTGACGACCACACATATGCCAAAAGATTAAACTGCACATCAAGTATTTACTCAGCTGAACTACACGCTATACTCCTATCTCTAGAAAACCTCCAAAATGTTCAAAATTGCCAAATAATTTTATTTTCGGACTCTCTAAGTTCTTTACTCTCTTTAAAAAACATATATTCCACTCATCCTATTATAACAAACATTTTTGAACACATTCAAAATCAACAAAATCACATAACATTGGTGTGGCTACCAGGACATCAGAATATTGGACGAAGCACTGAAGTTGACATGCTCGCAAAACTAACGACAAAAAACACCAATACTGACATTAAAAAAATAACATCGGACGACCTACAAAACTACATTAAAACTAACATACTCCAAGAATGGCAACAGGACTGGTTACTAACAGACAACAAACTGAGACAAATTAAAACTACAGTTAAGACGTGGAGTGACAAATTTGAAGTATTTACACGGAGAGACGAAGTAGTCCTTACGAGACTACGTATAGGTCATTCTTTCCTTACCCATGGTTACCTATTTCAAAAGAAAAGAATGCCTAACTGCAATGTGTGTAATGCTCCGCTTACAATAAAACACATACTAACAGACTGCAAAAGACGTGACCATCTAAAGATCCCTCATGACTTACACGACTTACTTACTGAAGGTAGCCCACACATACCCATAATACTCCAACATTTACATGATATTAACATATACTCACAAATTTAGAATTGTTACATTTTAAAATCCTTTTTAATCCTTCTTAAATTAAATATTTTAAATTCCAGCTAAACCGTTTTACTGTATGTTTGTGTGTGTATGTGTGTGTGTGTGTGTGTGTGTGTGTGTGTGTGTGTGTGTGTGTGTGTATTTGCGCGTGTGTTTGTGTGTGCATGCGTGTGAGTGTATGTGCCTGCACGCGTATGTGTACGTGTGCATGCGAGAGTGAGTGTGTATGCATGTTTGAATGTGTGATAAAGAAAGTGAGAGCATATGATTGTAAATATTTTAGGTGTTAGAAATCTTCATTTTATTTACATACTAATTTATATTTATTTGATTTTAGTTTAGTTTTTATCCATAAAAATTATATAATTGTTTACGTAATTTTATTAGTCATTACAGTTTTTGTTTTTGAACTTAATGTTTTGTTTTTATTTATTTATTTTATTTGTTATTTTGTGTTTATTGGTGTTTTTCGTTGTTTGGTTATTTGATTTCGTTCTATTATTTAGTTGAGTTTTATTTAGTTGTGTTTCGTTATATTGTTGCGTTCTGATATTTAGTCGAGTTTTGTTATTTGTTTGCGTTCTTATTTTGTATTATTTAATTTTTTCATGTTTCTATTTTCATTTTGTATTTTGTTTATATAAATTGTTTTTGTTGTTTTTTTATGAGCAATATCGCCTCGCTGCGAACGCTCCAAAATAAAATAAATAAATAAATAAATAATCGCTCCGTAGGTCGACTGAGTGCTCGTCAGGTCACGACGACTGGCTAAAAACGACGCGGCTGGACCCTTCAACTTCATCCTCACAACCAGGATTTTATCTAAGTCTCCCCAGTTACCGCATTGGGCTACAAGTTCCACCCCTTCAAAAAAATCAGTCACTGAGATTGACCCTGGTTCACCGGACCACGGTAATACCATAGTCTGGAGGCTCATGTCCTTTCTTACTTGAGCCCGGGGACCGCCCAACATAGTCTCGTTATCAGATTCGGTCACTTTGACTTCTTTACCCGTTAGCGTACTTAGCTGTGTGGACATGCGTTCAAGCTCCCTTTTCAATGATGCTTCCCTCTCCTCGAAAGCCCGATTAGCCTCGACGAGCTGCTCCAACTTTTGTCGAAGTTCCCCTTCCATGCTTACAAAAGGTGAGAATATACGCAATAAGGGAAAAGATTATTTATTTACTACCTCGGGCTTGACGCCCGCGAACCTAAGGCTCTATCAACTGTAGGGTATGAGTAACTGATAAGGCCTCGGAATGAGGTCCGCGAATTTAAAGCTCTCATCAACTATCCTTATCGCCTCCTGTGTCGCTATAGCTAGCCACGCCCTATCTCCCTCTCACTCTTTCTCTATTCTATTCACGCGTAGTTCTTTAAATAGTTTAGCCCCAAATCGCGTAAACTACCCCGCGCCTGACACCATTTGTAATGAGGATTTCTGTGAGAGGGAGGTGATGATAGTCCTATTTCTCTTAAATACATATATTTTACAAATAGATTAAAAAGTAGTTAACACCAAAAAAATATAAACACCATAAAAACTAATTAAACGGGAATGGGACTGGCTATCAGATAAATGGGTATGACAAAGGTCTCTCACCTAGGATTATCCACGGCCAATACATGCTGAGGGTCTGCTCTGCTACAGCACTGACACGCACACCCAGTCCCTGCCTGCTGGACACTGTCCCCCGGCCTCACCTCTTGCACCCGTCAGCAGAAAACCCCCCCTCTAGCACCAGCCAGCCCCACCCAAGTAAACTCATATTAAATAATTAATATCTTACACAATTACCTGCCTTATACAAATACATGAGTAATTACATGATTAATAACTATTAACTAAACACACTACCCTTTACAATTAAACTAAACACACTACCCTTTACATATATATATATATATATATATATATATATATATATATATATATATATATATATATATATATAAAATTGTAACCTCTGTCTGTACATTGATTTTTTTCGCGAAATTTTACGATAACTTTTCGTTTCACATGTCATAGACACCATAACTACATTTTGTTTCTTTGGTTTCTGTTTGTTTGTTTGTTTGTTACCTTTTCACGCATAAACGGCTGAACCGAATTTTATGAAACTTGGTATGTATATTTCTACTAGCCCAACTTAGACTTTAGGCTATATTAATATTCTCTAAGACGAACAGGAGTGGGGGTTATATGGAACGCCTGAAATTAAAAATAGAGATAATTCGTTTCCTATTGCTTTTTCAGCAAATATGCACATAACAATAGTAGTTTATTTTGTTATTTAGAGTAACGTTTGTTATATGTACTTTTGCCGTATCGAAAGTATAAATGAGTTATACGCTATAAACTAAAGCGGGAGTCCACAATTTTATTTGGCACTAAAGACTCAACCGAATTAAACCAAACTCGGTATGTGAATTAGTACTAACGCTTTCCTTAAAATAAGTCATACAAACATTTCTAGGGACGGGCGGGAGTGGGGGTTATAAAGGAGGCCTGAAATTACAAATAGTGATATTTCGTTTCCTATTGGAGTTTCGGCAAATATGCAAATAAGAAAAGTTGTTTATTTTGTTATTTAGAGAAACTTTTGTTATATACACTATCGTCGAATACCGAATTATGAAGGCGTTATACGCTAAAAATTATAGCGGGAGTCAACAATATTATTTGGCACAAAAGACTCCACCGAACTAAATAAAACTCGGTATGTGTATTATCTCTGACGCCTTAATTCTCATAAGCCATACCAATATTTCTAGGGACGGACAGAAGTGGGGGTTATAAGGGAGGCCTGAAATAAAAAATAGTGATATTTCTTTTTCTGCTGGTTTTTATGCAAATATGCACATGACAAAAGTTGTTTATTTTGTTATTTAAAGTAACTTTGGTTATATTCACTTTTGCTGTATAACAAAGAATAAACGAGATATAAGTTAAAAACTAAAGCTGAAACCAACAATTTTGTTGAGCTCAAACGATTGAACCGAATTTAACGAAACTTGGTATGCGAATTAGCATTAATTCTTCCATGATTATAAGCTATATTAAAATGTTTAGGTTCAAACGGGAGTGGGGGTTATAAGACAGGCCTGAGGTAAAAATTCGCAATTTTCATTTTCTATTTTTTTTCGGCAAACGTGTACATAGCAAAAGTTGTTTACTTTTGTTATTTAAAGTAACTTTTGTTGTATTCACTTTTGCCGTAAATGCAGTTAACACGGCATATACGCTAAAACCTTTATTTTATTAGTCATTAATTTTATTAGTGCTTATTTAAGTGTTTTTAATAAACGCATATTAGGACAAAAGATGTTATGTTTTAGTCATATATGATAGTTGTAAGTATGATTCGGATTAGTGAGCTTATAAATCTCCGTCGCTTCCTCATTTATTTATTTATTTTCCCAATAACTTTGTTATTTATTTCTAATAGAAATATATACTATAAGAGCATTTCTGGTATTTAATATATGCTCGATATGAATGTTTAAAGTATTACTAGGTTGCAGGGGGGCTCTCTTCCCCTCATCTAGCTTTATGAACATAAATGAAATTATGTGTTAGGGATCTATTATTTAGTTCCATCAGGTAGATAAATTATTAAAATAATATTCTGAAGCAATATTCTAAGGAAAACAATGATGATAACGCTCCTGCGAGAGCGGAAATTGACGGGAGTTAATTGAGTTTACTTATTTCCTGTGGAATGCTGGCATGACAGGAAGTGATTTCCACTGAGGCTTACTAATACGAATATAATCTTATGTATAAAACTATATGTGCTTGCATTGATTTTCGGCAGGAAATATGTTCATTATAGATGATATTTAATTGTAATAAATGCTACCCATGATTATGGTTTGAATTATTCAAAAACCGAGAGTCAAAAAGTCGTGAGGGATAGATTAGGAACCCATTTTCATATATTCTTCAAAACTAAAATTTCTATTCTATTAACCCTGAAAGTTACACTTTAGGATTGGCTGTTTTGAAAAAACAATACATCGTGGAGGGAAGTGCAATTGTACACATTGAAGTCTTGCTATAAAAATACCATCATTAGTCAGTCAGCAATGATTTCCCGGGCATCGCCGGGTACCTTAGCTAGTAATGAAATAAATACGGGATATACACTAAATCTATAGTCGACGATTTTATTAGTACTTATTTAAGTGTTTTAGAAGATTTCCCTTAAGGGAAATCAGCTATTGAGGTCGTACTCATGACGCGAGTTTCGAAAAATTTCTTCAAATGTCCATCGATCCTACCCAGGAGATGACGAAAATGAGGTCCGTTCAAAATTATTTATATATATATATATATATATATATATATATATATATATATATATATATATATATATTTGTCTGTTAACGCTCTAGCGGTCGCAATTTTTGTTTGATCGTTACTAAACTCGGAATTTAATCGTTTTATGTAAAAAGAAAGATCAAGTTCGTTAATGGCTAAAATCGGACCAGTGGGAGGGGGGGTTTAGAAGGGGGGATTTTCGAAAATTCGAAATATCTCCGTTACCATACGTCGGATTAAAAAATTGTATAAAACCAATCTTATTGCAAATTGAATTTACTATAAATATTGTTCTATACATTTATTCTGTATCTTTAATATTAACCGAGATATTTGTATTTGTATTGTGAGTGTGGTCGGCTATGTTCGGGAGTTTCCGCCGAGCGCACTAGCGCTAGAGTGGCCGTTTCACTAACTATTCGTCCTCGTGAGAATAGGTTATTACTAGGCAGATTTCTCTATTGTAAAACTTCACGTGGGAAATCTGCTTAGTTTACGAGCCCCTGCGTGACGGACGTTTTTAGTATAGGCATATTATGACAAATAATGTTATGTTTTAGTCTTATCTATTTCGATTATTTAATTCTAAGTATGATTCGGATTAGTGAGGTTATAAATCCCCCTCCCCTTGGGACGAACCCCACCAGCTCGAGACGAGATATTTCTTCCCCGCCTTCCCGCTACCCCCTCGCGCAGGACGAGATATCTCGTCGGAGGGAGACGAACCCCACCAGCTCCAGACGAGATAACTCGTCACCGCCTTCCCGCTACCCCCTCGCGCAGGACGAGATATCTCGTCGGAGGGAGACGAACCCCACCAGCTCCAGACGAGATAACTCGTCACCGCCTTCCCGCTACCCCCTCGCGCAGGACGAGATATCTCGTCGGAGGGAGACGAACCCCACCAGCTCCAGACGAGATAACTCGTCACCGCCTTCCCGCTACCCCCTCGCGCAGGACGAGATATCTCGTCGGAGGGAGACGAACCCCACCAGCTCCAGACGAGATAACTCGTCCCCGCCTTCCCGCTACCCCCTCGCGCAGGACGAGATATCTCGTCGGAGGGAGACGAACCCCACCAGCTCCAGACGAGATAACTCGTCACCGCCTTCCCGCTACCCCCTCGCGCAGGACGAGATAACTCGTCGGAGGGAGACGAACCCCACCAGCTCCAGACGAGATAACTCGTCCCCGCCTTCCCGCTACCCCCTCGCGCAGGACGAGATAACTCGTCGGAGGGAGACGAACCCCACCAGCTCCAGACGAGATAACTCGTCCCCGCCGTCCCGCTACCCCCTCGCGCAGGACGAGATATCTCGTCGGAGGGAGACGAACCCCACCAGCTCCAGACGAGATAACTCGTCCCCGCCTTCCCGCTACCCCCTCGCGCAGGACGAGATAACTCGTCGGAGGGAGACGAACCCCACCAGCTCCTGACGAGATAACTCGTCCCCGCCGTCCCGCTACCCCCTCGCGCAGGACGAGATAACTCGTTGGAGGGAGACGAACCCCACCAGCTCCAGACGAGATAACTCTTCCCCGCCGTCCCGCTACCCCCTCGCGCAGGACGAGATAACTCGTCGGAGGGAGACGAACCCCACCAGCTCCTGACGAGATAACTCGTCCCCGCCGTCCCGCTACCCCCTCGCGCAGGACGAGATAACTCGTTGGAGGGAGACGAACCCCACCAGCTCCAGACGAGATAACTCTTCCCCGCCGTCCCGCTACCCCCTCGCGCAGGACGAGATAACTCGTCGGAGGGAGACGAACCCCACCAGCTCCAGACGAGATAACTCGTCACCGCCTTCCCGCTACCCCCTCGCGCAGGACGAGATATCTCGTCGGAGGGAGACGAACCCCACCAGCTCCAGACGAGATAACTCGTCACCGCCTTCCCGCTACCCCCTCGCGCAGGACGAGATAGCTCGTCGGAGGGAGACGAACCCCACCAGCTCCAGACGAGATAACTCGTCACCGCCTTCCCGCTACCCCCTCGCGCAGGACGAGATATCTCGTCGGAGGGAGGCGAACCCCACCAGCTCCAGACGAGATAACTCGTCCCCGCCTTCCCGCTACCCCCTCGCGCAGGACGATATAACTCTTCCCCGCCTTCCCGCTACCCCCTCGCGCAGGACGAGATAACTCGTCGGAGGGAGACGAACCCCACCAGCTCCAGACGAGATAACTCTTCCCCGCCGTCCCGCCAGCCCCTCGCGCAGGACGAGATAACTCGTCGGAGGGAGACGAACCCCACCAGCTCCAGACGAGATAACTCTTCCCCGCCGTCCCGCTACCCCCTCGCGCAGGACGAGATAACTCTTCCCCGCCTTCCCGCTACCCCCTCGCGCAGGACGAGATAACTCGTCACCGTTTCCCCACTGTTTTACCGCTCCCAGCTACAGACGATGGAACTCATCCCGACTGTGGTACATCCTAGCGGATCCTCGGAGAGTTAATAAATATTTCTAGCGACTGCTAGGCTGCAGGGGTGTCTCTATTGGGGAAATATTTGTTCAGATCCCCTAACTGTGGAATCTTTGGGTTTTCCAAGCAGGGAAACCCAACCCACCTCTTTTCTACCTGCTATTGTATATTGGTAAAGAATTAAAATATAACTTCAAATTAATAAAAAAAGTATATTATTAAAATATTACTTCAAATAAAAAAATTATATAAAAGATAATAAAATCATTACAATCATGTTCATTATTTCCTTCATAAATCACCTAATCTTTCATTACAAAAGCATTTTAATTTATTGAAATAATGTTATAGGTATTACAAAATCATACAAAGAAAATAAAACATTAAGAAATAGTCGGAAAATGGAGTGAGGTATTGAAGAAGGCAGCTGCAGAGCGTGGCCTTAGCTTGGGAGGGTGATAGCCGGCTGGCCCTCCTCAGCTACTGGCTGCAACTCTCTGCCCGTCTCCTTAGCTGTTAAAGGGTTAATGCTGACATTACGTGAAGTGATTTCCACTGAGATCTACCATTATGAATATAACCTCACGTGCTAAACTATGCTTAAACTATATGTGCTCGGATTGGGTTTTAGAAGGAAATATGTTCATTATAGATGATATTTAATTGTAATACATGCTAGTCATGATAATGGTTTAAATTATTCAAAAACGGTGAGTCAAAAAGTGTAGAGGGATACATTAAGAACACATTTTCATTTATTCTTAATAACTAAAATTTCTATTCTATTAATACCCAAAATTTACCCTTTAGGATTGGTTATTTCGCAAAAACATTACGTCGTGGAGGGAAGTGTATTTGTACACATTGAAGTCTTACTATAAGAATACCATCATTAGTCAGTCAATAATGATTCCCCGGGCACCGCCGGGAGCCTTAGCTAGTATATATATATTTGTCTGTTAACGCTCTAGCGGTCACAATTTTTGTTTGATCTTTACGAAACTCGATATTTTACCGTTGTATGTAAAAAGACAGATCAAGTTTGTTAATAGCTGAAATCGGACTAGAGGGAGGGGGGGGGGTTTAGACAGGGGGATTTTCGAAAAGTCAAAATATTTCCGTTATTATCCATCGGATCCAAAGTTTGTATAGAACCAATCTTATTGCAAATTAAATTTACTATAAATTTTGTTATATACATTTATTCTCTATCTTGAATATTAACCGAGTTATTTGCATTTTTATTAATTCTGTGGTCGGGTGTAGTTCGGATTAGGTCGGCCGTTTCCGTAACTACTCGGCTCAGGTGGAAGCTTCTTCTAACCTTACCTTACCTTCATTACTTTGTGAGATTTATGCAAATACGTTTTGTCCATCCGCACCCCCCTTCTTTAGTTCTTGGACTACTAAAATTTGAGTTATTAAAATATAAATTATTCTTACAATTCAGAAGCCGTTTCAGTTGGGAATTTATTTTAATTAACTGAAAGATTTCTCATTACCGTTTGTATTTAATCACGGTGGTGTTGTGTTACCAGTATGCAGATTTCTCTATTGTAAAACTTAACATGGAAAATCTGCTTAATTTACGCAGCCCCTGCGTGACGGACTTTTAATTATATACTACTTACAAACTACAGTTATGCTACAGAGATGCTTGTATGGAGATGAGAATTATGCTCTTTGAATATGATTTGGTTCATGCTTTCTAGTGAATAGTATTCAAAAGGATCCTCCATTCTTTTCTATATTCCACCTCATTCTCTGATGGTAGGCCTATCATGATGGAAATTGTTTTTGTATTTTCCGAAAGATTTGAGTTATGACTGGGGTGACTAGTCATGTGTAGAGAACTCTAGACTGGATGCTCAATGGAGGGAAATATTAAATAAAAAGGGTTTTAGAAGAAAGTGAGCACCCCTAGAGATATATAGGTTGGTAAGCCTGTATAAAAAGCGGGAGATGGCCATTGACCCGTGAGTAATGTCCAACAACTACTCCTCTCAGACACTTCCATCCCTTGCCTTTATAGTGTAGCTAGTTGCTCCATAGGCGCTACTCTTTTAGTATATATAAAATTGTAACCTCTGTCTGTACATTGATTTTTTTAGCGAAATTTCACGATAACTTTTCGTTTCACATGTCATAGACACCATAACTGCATTTTGTTTCTTTCGTGTCTGTTTGTTTGTTTGTTACCTTTTCACGCATAAACGGCTAAACCGAATTTTATGAAACTTAGTATGTATATTACTACTAGCCCAACTTAGACTTTAGGCTATATTAGTATTCTCTAAGACAAACAGAAGTGGGGGTTATAAGGGAGGCCTGCAATTAAAAATAGCGATTTTTCGTTTCCTATTGCTTTTTCAGCGAATATGCCCATAACAAAAGTTGTTTATTTTGTAATTTAGAGTAACTTTTGTTATATACACTTTTGTCGTAAGCCGAAGTATAAATGAGTTATAAGCTACAAACTATAGCGGGAGTCATTAATTTTATTGGGCTCAAAAGACTCAACCGAACTAAATATAACTCGGTATGTTTATTAGAATTAACGCCTTAATTATCATAAGCCAAACCAACGTTTTTATGGACGAGCAGGAGTGGGGTTTGTAAGGGAGGCCTGAAATTAACAGTAGTGATATTTTGTTTCCTATTGGTTTTTCGACAAACATGCGCATGACAAAAGTTGTTTATTTTGTTATTTTCAGTAACTTTTGTTATATTCACTTTTGTCGTATAGAAAAGTATAAACGAGATATACACTAAAATCTAAAGCGGGAGCCAACAATTTTGTTGGGCACTAACGATTGAACCGAACTTAGTAAAACTCGGTATGTGAATAAGCATTAATTCTTCCATGGTTATAAGCTATATTAAAAATTTTAGATTCAAAGGCGAGTGGGGATTATAAGAGAGGCTGAAATGAAAAACCGTCTTTTTTATTTTCTATTTGTTTTTTCGATAAACGTGCACATAACAAAAGTTGTTTACTTTGTTATTTAGAGTAACTTTTGTGTGCATTCACTTTTGTCGTAAAATGAAGTAAACACGGGATATACGCTAAACGGGAGTCAATAATTATATTAGTACTTATTTAAGGGGTTTTAATAAATGAATATTATGACAAATGATGTGATGTTTTCGTCTTATATGATAGTTCAAAGTATGATTCGGATTAGTGAGGTTATAAATCTTCGTCATCCCCTCCTCATTTATTTATTTTTCTTAGAAAATAACTTTGTTATTTATTTTCAATAGAAATATAAACTATAAGAGCATTTCCATTATTTAATTTCTATAATGTACCTTGAAGTTATGGAAACAAATATCTAATATAATAACAATTAAACGTTAATGGTAATGTCATTATGACAAAAAACAATATGCGTTTAAACTCGATATGTTATTTTCAGGGTACCACTATTATTTAATTCCATCCGGTAGATAAATTATAAAATAATGTTTTGCATCAATAATATAAGTAGAAGAATGTTGAGAAGTCTCATGCTGGAGCGGAAGATGACGGGACCAGTTAATTGAGTTAACTTATTTCCCGTCTGGCATTCCTGGAAGCGATTTCCAGTGAGATTCACTATTCAAATATAATCTTACGTGCAAAACTTTGCCTATACTATGTGAGCTCAGATTGGCTTTTGAAAGGAAATATAAGATATATGACGAACAGGAGTGGGGGTTATAAGGGAAGCCTGAAATTAAAAATAGCGATATTCCGTTTCCTATTGGTTTACGTCAAATATGCCTATAAGAAAAGTTGTTTATTTATTTATTTAGAGTAACTTTTGTTATATAAACTTTCGTCGAATACCGAAGTATAAGTAAATTATACGCTAAACATTATAGCGGGAGTCAACAATTTTATTTGGAACAAAAGACTAAACCGAATTAAATAAAACTCGGTATGTGTAATAAAACTAACGCCTTCTTTAGAATAAGCCATACCAACATTTCTAGCAACGGGCAGGAGTGGGGGTTGTAAAGGAGGCCTGAAATTAAAAATAGCGGTATTTCGTTTTCCATTGGTTTTTCTGCAAATATGAACATAACCAAAGTTGTTTATTTTGTTATGTACAGTAACTTTTGTTATATACACTTTTGCCGTATACGGAAGTATAAATTTGGTTTGGATAAACCGAACTAAACAAAGCTCCGTATGTGAATTAGCACTAACTCCTTCATGATGACAAGGTGTACTATTATTTCTAGGGAGGAGCAGGAGTGGGGTTTGTAAGGGAGCCCTGAAATTAATAATAGTGATATTTCGTTTTCTATTGGTTTTTCGGCAAGTATATACATTACAAAAATTGTTTATTTTGTTATTTAGAGTAACTTTTGTTATATTCACTTTTGTCGTATACCAAGTATAAACGAGATATACGCTGAAAACTAAAACTGAAGTCGACAATTGCATTTGGCACCAACGATTGAACGGAACTTAACAAAACTTGGCATGTGAATTAGCATTAATTCGTAAACGATTAAAGCTATATTAAATTTTTTAGGTTCAAACGGGAGGGGGGGGGTGTTATATGAGAAGCCTAAAATAAAAATTTGCAGTATATTACATTTTCTGTTCGTTTTTCAGTCACTGTTGGTCTTTGTACCGTTTCAAGGGAAAGGAAGTTTAATTCAAACATAGTATGGCGGACAGAATACTTTCTATGATTATGAATTATATATAAAAAAATAACAACTACATGCACAGGAGACGAGAAATATAAAAATATTGAGGACAGTGAACTCTTAAATAACAAATAATTTTATTATCAACAAATCCACAGCAACGACGGGTATACATCGGGAAATGTTAAAATATTGTGGAAAGTAATGGCTTGCCAAAAAAAATACCACCATCATTAAACCTCAAATGAATTCCCGAGCGAAGCCGGGTACCTTAGCTAGTATATATATATATATATATATATATATATATATATATATATATATATATATGTTGGCATTTGTTAATAATAAAATTAATTGTTTATGTAAGTCTTCACTGTCCTCCAAATTGTCATATTTCCCGTCTCCTGTGCATTATGCATACATTTCAGCTATTAAGGACAACATATTAACATTGATTTGAATTAATTTTTCCAGCTGAGATACCTGATAGTTCAAATAGGAATGAATTGTTGAGCATATCAATATTTCTTCGCAAATTACTTGCTCCACAAATTGTTCCTGGAGAAATTTATAAAAAAAAAAAAAAGTTAATCTAAATAACAAAGTAAACAACTTTTGTTATGACCTTCTTTGCCGAAAAACAAATAGACAATGAAATATTGTGAATTTTTATTTCAGGCCTTCCTTATAACCCCCCACTCCCGTTCCATCCTAAAAATTTTAATATAGCTTATAATCAATTCTATTAATACCCAAAATTTACCCATATTCATGATAATTGTTTGAATTATTCAAAAACGGTGAGTCAAAAAGTCATTGAAGTCTTGCCATAAGAATACCATCATTAGTCAGTCAACAATGATTTCCCGGGCATCGCCGGGTACCTTAGCTAGTATATATACTAGCTAATGCTCGGGAAATCATTGCTGACTGACTAATGATTGTATTTTTATAGCAAGACTTCAATGTGTACAATTGCACTTCCCTCCACGATGCATTGTTTTTTCAAAACAGCCAATCCTAAAGTGTAACTTTCAGGGTTAATAGAATAGAAATTTTAGTTTTGAAGAATATATGAAAATGGGTTCCTTATTTATCCCTCACGACTTTTTGACTCACGGTTTTTGAATAATTCAAACCATAATCATGGGTAGCATTTATCACAATTAAATATCTTCTATAATGAACATATTTCCTGCCAAAAATCAAACCAAGCACATATAGTTTTAGCATAGTTTTATACATAAGATTATATTCGTATTAGTATGCCTCAGTGGAAATCGCTTCCCGTCGTGGCAGCATTCCACAGGAAATACCTAAACTCAATTACCTCCCGTCCATTTCCGCTCTCGCAGGAGCGTTATTATCGTTGTTTTCCTTAGAATATTGATTCAGAATATTATTTTAATAATTTATCTCCCTGATGGAACTAAATAATAGATCCCTAAACATAATTTCATTTATGTTCAAAAAGCTAGATGAGGGGAAGAGAGCCCCCTGCAACCTAGTAATACTTTAAACATTCATATCGAGAATATATTAAATACCAGAAATGCTCTTATAGTTTATATTCTATTAGAAATAAATAACAAAGTTATAGGGAAAATAAATAAATAAATGAGGAGGCGACGGAGATTTATAAGCTCACTAATCCTAATCATACTTACAACTATCATATAAGACTAAAACATAACATCTTTTGTTATAATATCCATTTATTAAAAACACTTAAATAAGCACTAATAAAATTATTGACTCCCGCTATGGTTTGTATATGCCGTGTTAACTTCATTTACGGCAAAAGTGAATACAACAAAAGTTACTTTAAATAACAAAAGTAAACAACTTTTGCTACGTTAGCCGAAAAAAATAGAAAATGAAAATTGCGAATTTTTATCTGAGGCCTGTCTTAAAACCCCCACTCCCGTTTGAACCTAAACATTTTAATATAGCTTATAATCATGGAAGAATTAATGCTAATTCGCATACCAAGTTTTGTTAAATTCGGTTCAATCGTTTGTGCTCAACAAAATTGTTGGCTTCCGCTTTAGATTTTAACGCATATCTCGTTTATGTTATACAGCAAAAGTGAATATAACCAAAGTTACTTTAAATAACAAAATAAACAACTTTTGTCATGTGCATATTTGCAGAAAAACCAGCAGAAAAAGAAATATCGCTATTTTTAATTTCAGGCCTCCCTTATAACCCCCACTCCTGCCCGTCCCTAAAAATATTGGTATGGCTTATGATAATTAAGGCGTCAGAGATAATACACATACCGAGTTTTATTTAGTTCGGTGGACTCTTTTGTGCCAAATAATATTCTTGAGACCCACTATAATTTTTAGCGTATAAAGCCTTTATAGTTCGGTATACGAAAAAAGTGTATATAACAAAAGTTATTCTAAATAACAAAGTAAACAACTTTTGTTATATGCATATTTGCCGAAACACCATTAGGAAACGGAATATCACTATTTTTTATTTCAGGCTTCCCTTATAACCCCCACTCCTGCCCGTCCCTAGAAATGATTGTATGGCTTATTATAAGGAAGGCGTTAGTGCTAATACACATACCGAGTTTTATTTAGTTCGGTTGAGTCTTTGTGCCAAATAAAATTGTTGACTCCCGCTATAATTTTTAGCGTATAACGCCTTTATAGTTCGGTATACGAAAAAAGAGTATATAACAAAAGTTATTTTAGATAACAAAATAAACAACGTTTGTTATATGCATATTTGCCAAAAATAGGAAACGAAATATCGCTATTTTTAATTTCAGGCCTCCCTTATAACCCCCACTCCTGTTCGTCTCAGAGAATATTAATATAGCCTAAAGTCTAAGTTGGGTTAGTACTAATACACATACCAAGTTTCATAAAATTCCGTTCAGCCATTTATGCGTGAAAAGGTAACAAACAAACAAACAAACAGACACCAAAGAAACAAAATGCAGTTATGGTGTCTATGACATGTGAAACGTAACGTTATCGTGAAATTTCGCGAAAAAAATCAATGTACAGACAGAGGTTACAATTTTATAAATATATATATATATATATATATAACGTACGTTGGTGGCTCTCCATTTGTTGAGAAGTGATTACCACTGGGATCTACCATTATGAATATAACCTTACGTGCTAAACTATGCTTAAACTATATGTGCTCGGATTGGTTTTTGACAGGAAATAGGTATGTTCATTATAGATGATATTTAAGTGTAATAAATGCTATTCATTATAATGGTTTGAATTATTCAAAAACGGTGAGTCAAAAAGTCATTGAAGTCTTGCTATAAGAATACCATCATTAGTCAGTCAACAATGATTTCCCGGGCATCGGCGGGTACCTTAGCTAGTATATATAATTATATATATATATATATATATATATATATATATATATATATATATATATATATATATTTTACGTAGGTTGGCTCTCCCTTTGTTGAGACTCCCTTTGTGGTTGGCTCTCCCTTTGTTGTACTCTGCTTTATTTTTAGATAATGTAGTAAGTTAGTCGAGTAAGCCTATTTCAGAACCTCAAAATAATGGGCATTTTGGAAGGACCTCTGCCACCCTCCCCCCCCTCCTCTATCTCTCACTCTCTCTCCTACTTCCCTCGCCCCTCCAAACTCTCTCTCTCTCCTACTCACACCCCCACTCATCACTCACTCCCCCCTCATCACTCTCTCTCCTACTCCCCCCGGATCACTCTCTCTCCTACTCCCCCCTCATCACTCTCTCTCCTACTCCCCTCGCCCCTCCAAACTCTCTCTCTCTCCTACTCACCCCCCCCACTCATCACTCTCTCCTACTCCCCCCTCATCACTCTCTCTCCTACTCCCCCCTTATCACTCTCTCTCCTACTCCATCCTCATCACACTCTCCCTCCTACTTCCCTCCCCCTCCTCACTCTCCTACTCCCCCCCCTCCTCCGCACTCTCTTTCCTACTCCCCCCTCCTCACTCTCTTTCTCTCCTACTCCCCTCCCCCCTCCTAATTCTCTCTCTCTCCTACTCCCCTCCCCATCCTCTTTTTATTTTTTTTTTTTTTTTTTTTTTTTTTTTTTTTTTTTTTTGTGGCTCCTGGCACTAGTTGTGTCATTGCCAGTTTCTCGTCGCTTCGGGAACAGGGTTACCTTAATTCGACTTTATTAAATTTTTTTTACATAATGAGACATGTTCCTCCATTCCTGTATGAAACTTTTAAATGCATTCGTGTTACCCTGTGTTCGGGTGAATAATTGTATACTGCTCGCATGAGATTGATTCTTGCCGCATCATATTTTGCTACATGCATTGCTATTTCCTCGTTCACTCCGCAGGAACGTATTGGAGTGTTTCTCCTTTTATATTTGTGCAAATAACTTGCCAAGTTGCCATGGCCTGTCCCCTTATGAGTCCTTTTACCAGTCTCTTGTCATCCTTATTGCTTCATTTCCTTGTTCTGCGATGCTTGCTCGCGAGCTCCCTCTTATTGTGATGGCAACGTCATCGATGTATGCGACTACTCTCAACCCTTGGGCCGCCATCATTCTTAGTAGTCCGTCTATTTTAATTATCCACAGAGGAGTTCCTAGCACTGAGCCTTGTGGGCATCCTTCACTAACTTCCACCTCTGCCTCTGGTCCTCCACCATCTCTAAGGTAGGCCTGTTTTGCAGAAAGCTAAATTGAAATAATTTAACTATAGATAACATGCGAACTAGGTTTTATTAGACAAAGTCCGTCACGCAGGGGCTGCGTAAACTAAGCAAATTTCCCCCGTGAAGTTTAGTAATAAATAGATAGATAGATAAATATGCATACTGCTATCACAACAACACCGTGAATAAATACAAACGGAAATAAATGTTTCATCCAATTTCAATAACCTGCCGACAGGAAGCGTTAAGGCCAGTCCAGACGCTCCGTTTTGCGCAACGTTTTGTCTGCACAGTCTTAAGACGGAATGAAAACGTTGCGATTGTAGAGCGTCCACGCGGCACAGACATATCTGTATAATTTGCTCAGTTTTGTGTGAGATCGTCATGGAGGAGGTACTACTCTGGACGATTTTCGCGATGTGTCTTGTTAAAAAAAAGAAAGATTGCAACATCTCAGAAGTACCTGGCGTTCAAAGTGGTCGCGGAAGTGGCTTCTAAATAGGAAGCACTTTTCCCATATCAAATTATAGCGTGAATTACGTGATGAACCTACTGATTGGCGGAACTACTTGCGAATGGACGTTGACACATATACTTATTTATTGGAATTAGTGACACCGCATATCAACAAAGAAAATACTTGTATGAGGACAGCAATATCAGCACATGAAAGGCTACTATTGCCGTGATGAAGCTATGATAATGATTACCGTTGCATCAATTCCTTTAAATTTATTTGCTAAACTTTCATACGGCTCCCTCTTCTTATCCCTGTCACTGTATTATTTTGATTTAACACGCCAAATGCACGGGAAACTTTCATACAGAGCAATAAAATCTGTTAAAAACTCCCTAGAACATTGCCGAAGGTCAGCCATTGTCGCCTGACGAATTGAAAGTGAGTATCAAAATGAATCGGAAAACGGTGCTACCGTCCACACACGCCGACTTGTCTGCGCAGTTCAAGGAAATCTATGCTCTCTGGCTCAGTTTTACTAAAACTGTACCGTCTTCGAAATGGGTTCAAAACTGCACAGTTTTCCAGTCCACACGCAACGTTTTATCTGCAACGTTTTGAACTGCGCAGACAAAACGTTGTGCAAAACGGAGCGTCTGGACCGGCCTTAAGGTTAGGAATGTAAACAAACGGGTCGGCCCGCCTCAGACCGGAAAGAAAAACAATTACTGAAATATATCTGAATATAACACATTCATTTTATTGAGAACTATTTACTATATTTACTAGTGTAATTTATAATGAGTCCGAATAATTGTTATATCAATAAAATTTTAGTAGTCCAAAACTTTAAGATAGGGGGGGGTGTCATCAGGGCATATTTGCAAGTATCTCGTATAATAAAGGTCTCTTGAATACAATTTTTGGTATTTAAACTTCCAATAATGTGATTTATTATGTAGCAGAGTATTGTTTACGTAACATGAGTAGAAGTGACGGTTTGCTGAAAACTGAAAAATGCAAATATCTCGGTTAATATTCAAGATAGAGAAAAAACGTATATAACAATATTTATATTAAATTTAATTTGCAATAAGATTGGTTATATACAATTTTTGTTGATCCGATGCATAATAACGGAGATATCTCGAATTTTTGAAAATCCCCCCTCTTAACCCCCCCCCCCCCTCCATCTCATCCGATTTCAGCCATTAACGAACTTGATCTGTCTTTTTACATAAAACGGTTAAATATCGAGTTTCGTAACGATCAAACAAAAATTGCGACCGCGAGAGCGTTAACAGAGATATATATATATATATATATATATATATATATATATATATATATATATATATATATATATTGTAACGGTCGAGCCTTAGAGGTACTCCGCTGTCTCTCTATATCTCTGAGATCAGAGTGATTAGTACTGGGCTTTAAAAGAGGTAGCAGCACCTGTCGAGGGACTGACAGCGGAGCCCTGTGAATCCAAAGGTCAATTTAGCATGACAGGAATCGTCAGTCGACTCCCAAGATGCAAACAGAGTAAGTGTTTCTTTAATTATCTAGCCTAATTGTGCTATATCTCTGATTAAATAGATATATTAGCTCTTATAGCAGAGATGGTGGAAACGGGAATGCTTGCCGTGCAACATATGACCCTGAGAAGTAGCCGGTAAATAGATTAAATTTAAATAATAATAATTATAATTAACCTTTCATTATATAAAATGGCCCCAACGTGAAAGGGCAGGGTTTAAACATTTTTTTTAAAAATTTAAACATTTAAAATATTTATTTTGGTTATTCATTTAAAAAAAAAAATTAATTAACATAGATTATAAAAATGGACATTAATACTAATAGCAAAAGTTTTGAAGATAGGATTAGTGATAATTTGGATCTTGAAAATCTATCTATTGAAAGTGAACCGTTAGAGGGAGCACAGGCCAATAATATCATATGTAAAGATCAAAACATGCTGGAAGCAATGAACTTAATAAAAGCAGGAAATACTAAATTGGAAGCTAAACTAGAAGAAAATAATAACAAACTAGATGAATTTAAACAAGAAGTTAGAAATAGTATTGAATCATTGAAAATAGATATCGAACAAACTAGAGTAGATGTATCAAACGTGAGAAAAGAATTTCTGAATGAGATAAATAATCTTAAAAACGAAAATGAAATAAACTTAAAATCATTACAGAATAGGTTAGCAGGTGAAACAGAAAATTTAAAAAAAGAAACCGTTCAGACTAGAGGACTACTAAAAACGGAATTAATGGATGAAATGGATGCCAAAATAATAGAAACCCGACAAGAATGCCATCAACAGAAAAACTTAATTCGGAATGAATTAAAAGGGGAAATTGAGCATGAAAAGATTATTCAAGGGAAGATAAATGATCAAATAAATCTAAATATTCATAAAAATAACTCACGAAAATAAACAAATACTTGAAGATAGATCGTTAATACAAATAGAGAATTTATTAGAGACAGATTTCAAAATAGGAGGTATAGCTGATGAAATGGAAAATATCCGGCAAGAATTAAAAAAAGTTCAGATAGGTCATTTGCCCAACTGTAAAGAAATTAGAGTCAATCCTGAAGCGAGATGTCCTAAATTTAGTGATAGTCGACAGGAGAGCCCTACTGACTTTCTGTCTGAATTAGAAAATTATTTTAACATTTATGGAGTAGATACATGGGGAAAACATGAGTTAATTATTTCAGAGTGCATGAGGGGAGTTCCCAGAACTTGGTGGCTGATTGAAAAGGAATTTATTAGAAATTTCATTCATTTTAAATAAAGATTTTTAAATAAATATTGGGGAGAAGATAGGCAGGATGAATGTAGAAATCAAATTACCAACCGGTAGCTTTGCTCTCGGAGAAAGTGTGCTCTAGGGATTTTGGACTGCACTTTTGATTGAAATGTTCCCTATATTTGTCCCATTCCGACTCTTTAAGAATGAATTTGACTGGGTGGGAGTAACTCTCATTTCCAGCTTGTCCCAAATCAAAAGTAATAGTGGCATGATCGCTTACCGAATCATATGCCACTGGCCAATTCCTAATTCTCCCTGCCATATCCGGGGTCACTAACGTCACATCTATATGTGACTCCCCTCTGGCTCCGCAAAAGGTGGGAGGTGAATTCACTTCATTCACTATCTGCAGTCTATTTTATCCTATGAAATCTGCCATAACTCGTCCTCTCAGGCTCGTGTTTCTAGAGCCCCATTCCTTGTTCCATCCATTGCAGTCTGTGCATATGACCACATTCTGATGAAACCTCCTTAGTAGCTGTTCGATAGTGTCCAGTATCGGTCTCATTGCTTTGCTAGCTTGCACAAAGGCTGATATGATGTGGAAGGTTTCCGTGCCTCTTGTTACAGTCTTCGCTGCTACCAGTTCTCTGCTCATTGCATGGTGTCCCAGCGCCTTCCACTCTGTTCCTGTAAAAGCAATTGCTGCTTTCGGCCTTTCTCCAGGACAGTATATATAAACATGGCTTGCTTTCTGTGGGATATGAGCCAATCTCCCCTCCCTCACAAGAGGTTCCTGCATTGCTACCACTGTGTTACCGCAGATCGCATCTCACCAAGTCTCTGCTGCTGCCAGTCTTCTTGTGCCAATTTGAATTACATTAAGCAGACTCTTCTTGCCTCGGAATGCTCTGTTATTTGTCTTTGTAAACAACATATTCTGTTGACTTTATTCTCTTGCTTATGTATCGCATGTATGCCTGGCATTTACTATCGTACGTTGGGTGGTCTGCTATTTTTTAATAGCCACACAGTTTGCGCAGATTGGTGTTTTTTCCTTATTAGGGCAATCTCTCGTTTCGTGATTTGAACTGCACCATCCGTAAACAGTCTTCTGGCTTTTACAGGTCCTTCATATGTGTCCATGAGCTTGACATTTGAAACACCTCGGCTGTTCGATATAGTCGTAACACTTTATCGACAGAAGAACTTCACTCTGTTGGTAAGTAGAACTCTTCGTGCATGTGGCTCTACTTGCAGTAGCCATTGCACAGTATGCCTATTCTTCGGCCCTCTTCTAAACAGAGCACGGATTGCATCTCTACTCCCTTCAGCTTCGCTTTCCTTATTCAGCTGTTCCATCAGTCGGCTCTACACCCTGACTGCCTCCCATCCAGCGAGAACTCCAACTGCTACAACTCTGGGCATCCTTTTATTTACATTTGAAACCCGCAGCTGACCTGTGCTATTGCTGTTTCCGCCCACGTCTTATGAGCTAGTTCGATATATTCCCAAAGTGAACATTGACCAAACGCATGATAATTGACCTAAATACAATTCAGTTCAGTAGTGTTTTTAGAGGAGCCACACTTTTTATTTTCTAAATTATAACGTTTAAGAGTAAAATACATATTTTTTACTACTAAATACTGGCCTGGAATATGAGCGAGATAAGGCACATGTGAGTGTGGAGGCGATGAGAGCACTCTGCATCATGGGATGTGTACAGCTTGAGAGTGCTGTTTGTTGCTCTGGCCAGGAATATGGGCGAGATAAGGCACATGGGAGTATGGAGGCGAAGATAGCACCCTGCATCATGGGATGTGTACAGCTTGGGAGTGCTGTATGATGATCTGGCCTGGAATATGGGCGAGATAAGGCACATGGGAGTATGGAGGCGAAGATAGCACTCTGCATCATGGGATGTGTACAGCTTGGGAGTGCTGTATGATGATCTGGCCTGGAATATGGGCGAGATAAGGCACATGGGAGTATGGAGGCGAAGATAGCACTCTGCATCATGGGATGTGTACAGCTTGGGAGTGCTGTATGATGATCTGGCCTGGAATATGGGCGAGATAAGGCACATGGGAGTATAGAGGCGAAGATAGCACTCTGCATCATGGGATGTGTACAGCTTGGGAGTGCTGTGTGTTGCTCTGGCCTGGAATATGGGCGAGATAAGGCACATGGGAGTATGGAGGCGAAGATAGCACCCTGCATCATGGGATGTGTACAGCTTGGGAGTGCTGTATGATGATCTGGCCTGGAATATGGGCGAGATAAGGCACATAGAAGTGTGGAGGCGAAGATAGCACCCTGCATCATGGGATGTGTACAGCTTGGGAGTGCTGTATGATGATCTGGCCTGGAATATGGGCGAGATAAGGCACATGGGAGCGTGCAGGCGAAGATAGCACTCTGCATCATGGGATGTGTACAGCTTGGGAGTGCTGTATGATGATCTGGCCTGGAATATGGGCGAGATAAGGCACATAGAAGTGTGGAGGCGAAGATAGCACCCTGCATCATGGGATGTGTACAGCTTGGGAGTGCTGTTTGTTGCTCTGGCCTGGAATATGGGCGAGATAAGGCACATGGGAGTATGGAGGCGAAGATAGCACTCTGCATCATGGGATGTGTACAGCTTGGGAGTGCTGTATGATGATCTGGCCTGGAATATGGGCGAGATAAGGCACATAGGAGTATACAGGCGAAGATAGCACTCTGCATCATGGGATGTGTACAGCTTGGGAGTGCTGTGTGTTGCTCTGGCGTGGAATATGGGCGAGATAAGGCACATGGGAGTATGGAGGCGAAGATAGCACCCTGCATCATGGGATGTGTACAGCTTGGGAGTGCTGTATGATGATCTGGCCTGGAATATGGGCGAGATAAGGCACATGGGAGTATGGAGGCGAAGATAGCACCCTGCATCATGGGATGTGTACAGCTTGGGAGTGCTGTGTGTTGCCCTGGAGTATGGCATTGTTTACTGACTAATAATGGTATTTTTATATCATGACTTCAATATCAAGTGTACAATTACACGTCCCTCCATGGACTAATGTTTTTCCGAAATAACGAATCCAAAAGGTACCTTTTGGGGAGTAGTAGAGTAGACATTTTAGAAGAATATATAAATATGTGTTCCTAATCTATCCCTCTCCACTTTTTGACTCACCTATTTGAATACTTCAAACCATAATCATGGATAGCATTTTTTACAATTAAATATCATCTATAATGAAACTTATTTCTAGTCAAAAACCAATCCGACACTTTATTTGAGCATGGTTTTGTACATTAGATGTTATTCGTAATAGTACATCTCATTCAAATCACTTCTCGTAGTGCCAGTATTTCGCAGGAAATAAGTTAACTCAATTAACTGTTTTACCCTCCAGTCATCTTCCGCTCCAGCATGAGGGCTATCACCATTGTTTTCCTTAAATTATTGAATCAAAATATTATTTTAATAATTCATCAACCTGATTGCATTAAATAATAGTTTTGCCCAAAAAAAAATGTCATTTATATTAAAAAAGATAGGTGAGTGGAATGATCGTAGCCCTCCCTGCAAAATAAGAAATACTTTAAATCATATCATGTTTAAAAGTTTGGTTTAGTTCGGTTGAGTCTTTTGTGCCAAATAAAATTGTGGACTCCCGCTATAGGTTTTAGCGTATAACTCATTTATACTTCCGTAGACGGCAAAAGTGCATATAACAAAAGTTACTCTAAATTACACAATAAACAACCAATGATGCCGAAAAACCAATAAGAAACGAAATATCGCTATTTTTAATTTCAGGCCTCCCTTATAACCCCCACTCCTGCCCGTCCCTAGAAATGTTGGCATGGCTTGTTATTATGAAAGCGTTAGTGCTAATACACGTCCCGAGTTTTATTTAGTTCGGTTGATTCTTTTGTGCCATATAAAATAGTTCACTTCCTCTATAGGTTTTAGCGTATATCTCGTTTATAACTCGATATACGACGAAAAAGTATATAACAAAAGTTACTTTAAATAACAAAATAAACAACTTTTGTTATGTGCATATTTGCCGAAAAACCAATAGGAATCGAAATATCGCTATTTTTAATTTCTGGCTTTTCTTATAACCCCCACTCCTGTTCGTCTCAGAGGATATTAATATAGCCTAAAGTCTAAGTTGGGTAAGTAGTAATATACATACCAAGTTTCATAAAATTCGGTTCAGCCGTTTATGCGTGAAAAGGTAACAAACAAACAAACAAACAAACAAATAAACAAACAAACAAACAGACACCAAAGAAAAAAAATGCAGTTATGGTGTCTATGACATGTGAAACGAAAAGTTATCGTGAAATTTCGTGAAAAAAATCAATCTACAGACAGAGGTTAGAATTTTATATATATACTAGCTCAGATACCCGGCTTCGCCCGGGAATTCATTTGAGGCTGAATGGTGATAGTATTTTTTAGCAGGCTTTACATTGCACAATATTTTGACATTTACCCGTCCCAGTGTTTAGGATTGATACCCGTCTTTCCCGTGGATTTGCTAATAATAGAATTATTTGTTCGATAAGGCTTCACAGTCTTCGATATTTTTATATTTCCCGTCTCTTATACATGTAAATATGGTGAATTTTTATTTCAGCCCTCCCTTATAACCCCCCTCCCGTTTGAACCTACAAATTTTAATATAACTTATAATCATGGAAGAATTAATGCTAATTGACATACCGAGTTTTGTTAAGTTCGGTTCAGCCGTTAGTGCCCGCTATAGTTTTAACGTATACCTCATTTATACTTAGGTATACGACAAAAGTGTATATAACAAAAGTTACTCCACATAACAAAATAGACAACTTTTGTTATGTTTATATTTGCGGAAAAACCAATAGGAAACGAAATATCACTATATTTAATTTCAGGCCGCCCTTATAACCCCCACTCCTGCCCGTCCCTAGAAATGTTAGTATGGCTTATTATAAGGAAATCGTTAGTATTAATTCACATAGCGAGTTTGGTTTAGTTCGGTTGAGTCTTTTGTGCCAAATAAAATTGTTCACTTCCGCTATCATTTTTAGCGTATAACTCGTTTATAATTCGGTATACGAAAAAAGTGTGTATAACAAAAGTTACTCTAAATAATAGAATAAACACCTTTCGTTATGTTCATATTTGCCGAAAATCCAATAGGATACGAAATATCGCTATTTTTAATTTCAGGCCTCCCTTATAACCCCCACTCCTGCCCGTCCGAAGAAATGTTAGTATGGTTTGTTATAATGAAAGCGTTAGTGCTAATAGATATACCGAGTTTTACTTAGTTCGGTTGAGTGTTTTGTGCCAAATAAAATTGTTGACTCCCGCTATAATGTTCAGCGTATAACTCATTTATACTTCAGTATACGGCGAAAGTGTATATAAGAAAAGTTACTCTAAATAACAAAATAAATAACTTTTGTTATGTGCATATTTGCCGAAAAGCTAATAGGAAACGAAATATCGCTATTTTTAATTTCAGGCCTCCCTTATAACCCCCACTCCTGTTTGTCTTAGTGAATAATAATATAGCCTAAAGTCTAAGTTGGGCTAGTAGTAATATACATAATAAGTTTCATAAAATTCGGTTCAGCCGTTTATGCGTGAAAAGGTAACAAACAAACAAACAAACTAATAAACAAACAAACATACACGAAAGAAACAAAATGCAGTTTTGGTGTCTATGACATGTGAAACGAAAAGTTATCGTGAAATTTCGCGAAAAAAATCAATGTACAGACAGAGGTTACAATTTTATATATATACTAGCTCAGATACCCGGCTTCGCCCGGGAATTCATTTGAGGCTGAATGGGTGATGGTCTTTTTTTGGCAAGGCTTTACTTTGCACAATAATTTGACATTTACACGTCCCAGTGTTTAGGGTTAATACTCGTCGTTGCTGTGGATTGGTTAATAATAAAATTATTTTTTTATGTAAGACTTCACTGGCCTGAATTTTGTCATATTTCCCGTTTCCTGTGCATTATGCATAGATTTGAATTATTAAGGAGAAAATACTGACATACATTTGAATTAATTTTTTCAAGTGAGATACCTGGTAGTTCATATTGAAAAGAAGTGTTGAGTAAATTTCTCTAAATAACAAAATATAGAACTTTTGTTATGTGCATGTTTGCCGAAACACCAATAGGAAATCATTATTATTAATTTCAGACCTCCCTTATTACCTCCACTCCTGCCCGTCCCTAGAAATGTTAGTATGGCTTATTATAAGGAAATCGTTAGTATTAATTCACATAGCGAGTTTGGTTTAGTTCGGTTGAGTCTTTTGTGCCAAATAAAATTGTGGACTCCCGCTATAGTTTTTAGCGTATAACTCATTTATACTTCCGTATACGGCAAAAGTGCATATAACAAACGTTACTATAAATATCAAAATAAACAACTTTTGTTCTGTGCATATTTGCTGAAAAAGCAATAGGAAACGAAATATCGCTATTTTTAATTTCAGGCCGCCCTTATAACCCCCACTCCTGCCCGTCCCTAGAAATGTTAGTATGGCTTATTATAAGGAAATCGTTAGTATTAATTCACATAGCGAGTTTGGTTTAGTTCGGTTGAGTCTTTTGTGCCAAATAAAATTGTTAATTCCTGCTATAATTTTTAGCGTATAACTCATTTATACTTCCGTATACGGCAAAAGTGCATATAACAAATGTTACTCTAAATTACAAAATAAACAACTTTTGTTATGTGCATATTTGCTGAAAAAGCAATAGGGAACGAAATATCGCTATTTTTAATTTCAGGCCTCCCCTATAACCCCCACTCCTATTCGTCTCAGAGAAAATTAATATAGCCTAAAGTCTAAGTTGGGCTAGTAGTAATATACATACCAAGTTTCATAAAATTTGGTTCAGCCGTTTATGCGTGAAAAGGTAACAAACAAACAAACAAATAAACAAACAAACAAACAAACAAACAAACAGACACGAAAGAAACAAAATGTAGTTATGGTGTCTATGACATGTGAAACGAAAAGTTATCGTGAAATTACTCGAAAAAAATCAATGTACAGACAGAGGTTACAATTTTATATATATATATATATAGATATATATATATACTAGCTAAGGTACCCGGCTTCGCTCGGGAAATCATTTGAGGCTTAATGATAATAGTATTTTTTTTTTTTTTGAGCAAGGCTTCAATGTTTACTACACTTCCCGTCTGGGCGCATTGTTTTCCCGTGAGGGTCAGGCAGGCGACGTATAGATGAGAAATATTAATTTTGAAGAATAAATAAAAATGTGTTCCTAATCTATCCCTCTCCACTTTTCCAACTCACCTTTTTGAATACTTCAAACCATAATCGTGGATAGCATTTATTACAATTAAATATCCTCTATAATGAAACTTATTTCCTGTCAAAAACCAATCCGAGCACATATAGTTTAAACATAGTTTTGTACATTAGATTATATTCGTAATAGTAGAGCTCAGTGGAAATCATTTCCAGTAATGAAAGCATTTAACAGGAAATTAATTAACTCAATTAACTGTTTAGGCTCCGACCTCCTTCCGCTCCAGTATCTCCATAGTTTTCCTTAAAATATTGATTCAATGTATTATTTTATTATTCATTTGAGGCTGAATGGTGAAAGTATATTTTTGGCAAGGCTTTACTTTGCACAATATTTTGACATTTACCCATTCCAGTGTTTAGGGTTAATACCCGTTGTTGGCATTTGTTAATAATAAAATAATTTTTTTATGTAAGACTTCACTGTCCTGCATATTGTCATATTTCCCGTCTCCTGTGCATTATGCATAGATTTGAATTAATAAGGAGAAAATATTGACATACATTTGAATTAATTTTTTCAGGAGAGGTACCTACCTGGTAGTTCATATTGAAATGAAGTGTTGAGCAAATTTCTCTAAATAACAAAATAAACAACTTTTGTTATGTTCATATTTGCCGAAACCCCAATAGGAAATCATTATTATTAATTTCAGGCCTTCCTTATAACCCCCACTGCTGCCCGTCCCTAGAAATGCTAGTATGACTTATTATAAGGAAGGCATTAGTTTTAATATACATACTAAGTGTTTTATTTAGTTCGGTTGAGTCTTTTGTGCCAAATAAAATTGTTTTCTCCCGCTATAATTTTCAGCATATAACGCCTTTATACTTCGGTACACGATGATAGTGTATATAAAAAAGTTTCTCTAAATAACAAAATAAACAACTTTTGTTATGTGCATATTTACCGAAAACGCAATAGGAAACGAAATATCACTATTATTAATTTCAGGCCTTCCTTATAACCCCCACTCCTGCCCGTCCCAAGAAATGTTAGTATAGCTTATTATAATAAAGGCGTTAGTACTAATTCAGATACCGAGTTTGGTTTAATTCGGTTGAGTCTTTGGTGCCAAATAAAATTGTGGTCTCCCGCTATAGTTTTTAGCGTATAACTCATTTATACTTCCGTATACGGCAAAAGTGCATATAACAAAAGTTTCTCTAAATAACAAAATAAACAACTTTTGTTATGTGCATATTTACCCAAAAACCAATAGAAAACGAAATATCGCTATTTTTAATTTCAGGCTTCCCCTATAACCCCCACTCCTGTTCGTCTCAGAGAAAATTAATATAGCCTAAAGTCTAAGATGGGTTAGTAGTAATACACATACCAAGTTTCATAAAATTCGGTTCAGCCGTTTATGCGTGAAAAGGTAACAAACAAACAAACAAACAAACATACACGAAAGAAACAAAATGCAGATATGGTGTCTATGACATGTGAAACGAAAAGTTATCGTGAAATTTCGCGAAAAAAATCAATGTACAGACAGAGGTTACAATTTTATATATATACTAGCTAAGGTACCCGGCGATGCCCGGGAAATCATTGCTGACTGACTAATGATTGTATTTTTATAGTAAGACTTCAATGTGTACAATTGCACTTCCCTCCACGATGTATTGTTTTTTCAAAACAGCCAATCGTAAAGTGTAACTTTCAGGGTTAATAAAATAGAAATTTTAGTTTTGAAGAATATATGAAAGTGGGTTCCTAATTTATCCCTCACGACTTTTTGACTCACGGTTTTTGAATAATTCAAACCATAATCCCATGATTATTATGCTACCCATGTAGCATTTATCACAATTAAATATCTTCTATAATGAACATATTTCCTGCCAAAAATCAAACCAAGCACATATAGTTTTAGCATAGTTTTATACATAAGATTATATTCGTATTAGTAAGCCTCAGTGGAAATCACTTCCCGTCGTGGCAGCACTCCACAGGAAATAACTAAACTCAATTACCTCCCGTCCATTTCCGCTCTCGCAGGAGCGTTATCATCGTTGTTTTCCTTAGAATATTTATTCAGAATATTATTTTAATAATTTATCTCCCTGATGGAACTAAATAATAGATCCCTAAACATAATTTCATTTATGTTCAAAAAGCTAGATGAGGGGAAGAGAGCCCCCCTGCAACCTAGTAATACTTTAAAAATTCATATCGAGTATATATTAAATACCAGAAATGCTCTTATAGTTTATATTCTATTAGAAATAAATAACAAAGTTATTGGGAAAATAAATAAATAAATGAGGAGGCGACGGAGATTTATAAGTTCACTAATCCGAATCATACTTGCAACTATCATATAAGACTAAAACATAACATCTTTTGTTATAATATCCATTTATTAAAAACACTTAAATAAGCACTAATAAAATTATTGACTCCCGCTATGGATTTAGCGTATATGCCGTGTTAACTTCATTTACGGCAAAAGTGAATACAACAAAAGTTACTTTAAATAACAAAATTAAACAACTTTTGCTATGTGCACGTTAGCCGAAAAAAAAATAGAAAATGAAAATTGCGAATTTTTATCTCAGGCCTGTCTTATAACCCCCACTCCAGTATGAACCTAAACATTTTAATGTAGCTTATAATCATGGAAGAATTAATGCTAATTCGCATACCAAGTTTTGTTAAATTCGGTTCAATCGTTTGTGCTCAACAAAATTGTTGGCTTCCGCTTTAGTTTTTAACGCATATCTCGTTTATGTTATACAGCAAAAGTGAATATAACCAAAGTTACTTTAAATAACAAAATAAACAACTTTTGTCATGTGCATATTTGCAGAAAAACCAGTAGAAAAAGAAATATTGCTATTTTTAATTTCAAGCCTCCCTTATAACCCCCACTCCTGCCCGTCCCTAGAAATATTGGTATGGCTTATGAAAATTAAGGTGTCAGAGATAATACACATACCGAGTTTTATTTAGTTCGGTGGACTCTTTTGTGCCAAATAATATTCTTGACGCCCGCTATAATTTTAGCGTATAACGCCTTTATAATTCGGTATTCAACGATATTGTATATAACAAAAGTTTCTCTAAATAACAAAATAAACAACTTTTGTTATGTGCATATTTGCCCATAATAGGAAACCAATAGGAAACGGAATATCACTATTTTTAATTTCAGGCGTCCGTTATAACCCCCACTCCTGCCCGTCCCTAGCAAAGGTTGTATGGCTTATTATAAGGAAAGCGTTAGTGCTAATACACATACCGAGTTTTACTTAGTTCGGTTGAGTCTTTGTGCCAAATAAAATTGTTGACTCCTGCTATACTTTTTAGCGTATAACACCTTTATAGTTCGGTATACGACAAAAGTGTATATAACAAAAGTTACTCTAAATATCAAAATAAACAACTTTTGTTATGTGCATATTTGCTGAAAAACCAATAGAAAACGAAATATCGCTATTTTTAATTTCAGGCTTCCCTTATAACCCCCACTCCTGTTCGTCTCAGAGAAAATTAATATAGCCTAAAGTCTAAGTTGGGTTAGTAGTAATATACATACCAAGTTTCATAAAATTCGGTTCAGCCGTTTATGCGTGAAAAGGTAACAAACAAACAAACAAACAAACAAACAAACAAACAAACAAACAAACAAACAAACAAACAAACATACACGAAAGAAACAAAATGCAGATATGGTGTCTATGACATGTGAAACGAAAAGTTATCGTGAAATTTCGCGAAAAAAATCAATGTACAGACAGAGGTTACAATTTTATATATATATATAGATAGATATAAAATTGTAACCTCTGTCTGTACATTGATTTTTTTCGCGAAATTTCACGATAACTTTTTGTTTCACATGTCATAGACACCATAACTGCATTTTGTTTCTTTCGTGTCTGTTTGTTTGTTTATTTGTTTGTTTGTTTGTTTGTTACCTTTTCACGCATAAACGGCTGAACCGAATTTTATGAAACTTGGTATGTATATTACTACTAACCCAACTTAGACTTTAGGCTATGTTAATATTCTCTGAGACAAACAGGAGTGGGGGTTATAAGGGAGAGCTGAAATTAAAAATAGCGATATTTCGTTTTCTATTGGTTTTTCGGCAAATATGCACATAACAAAAGTTGTTTATTTTGTTATTTAGAGTAACTTTTGTTATATACACTTTTGTCGTATACCGAAGTTTAAATGAGTTATACGCTAAAAATTATAGCGGGAGTCAACAATATTATTTGCCAAAAAAGACTCAACCGAATTAAATAAAACTCGATATGTGTATTAGCAGTGAGGCCTTCATTATAATAAGCCATACCAACATTTCTATGGACGGGCAGGAGTGGGGGTTATAAGAGAAGCCCGAAATTAAAAATAGCGATATTTCGTTTCCTATTGGTTTTTCCGCAAATATAAACATAACAAAAGTTGTTTATTTTATTATTTGGAGTAACTATTGTTATATACACTTTTGCCGTATACCTAAGTATAAATGAGTTATACGTTAAAACTTTAGCGGGCACTAACAGCTGAACCGAACTTAACAAAACTCGGTATGTCAATTAGCATTAATTCTTTGATGATTATAAGTTATATTAAAATTTTTAGGTTCGAACGGGAGGGGGGTTAAAAGGGAGGCCTGAAATAAAAATTCACCATATTTACATGTATAAGAGACGGGAAATATAAAAATATCGAAGACTGTGAAGCCTTATCGAACAAATAATTCTATTATTAGCAAATCCACGGCAAAGATGGGTATCAATCCTAAACACTGGGACGGGTATATGTCAAAATATTGTGCAATGTAAAGTCTGCTAAAAAATACCATCACCATTCAGCCTCAAATGGATTCCCGGGCGAAGCCGGGTATCTGAGCTAGTATATATATATATATATATATATATATATATAACAAATATATATATATATATATATATATATATATACTAGCTCAGATACCCGGCTTCGCTCGGGAAGTCATTTGAGGTTGAATTTTTGATGGTATATTTTTTGGCAAGGCTTTACTTAGCACAATATTTTGACATTTACCCGTTCCAGTGTTTAGGGTTAATACCCGTTGTTGGCATTTGTTAATAATAAAATTATTTTTTTATGTAAGACTTCACTGTCCTGCATATTGTCATATTTCCCGTCTCCTGTGCATTATGCATAGATTTGAGTTATTAAGGAGAAAATAATGACATACATTTGAATTCATTTTTTCAGGCGAGGTACCTGGTAGTTCATATTGAAAGAAGTGTTGAGCAAATTTCTCTAAATAACAAAATAAACAACTTTTCTTATGAGCATATTTGCCGAAACCCCAATAGGAAATCATTATTATTAATTTCATGCCTCCCTTACAACCCCCACTCCTGCCCGTCCCTAGAAATGTTAGTATGGCTTATTATAAGGAAGGCGTTAGTGCTAATACACATACTGAGTGTTTTATGTAGTTCGGTTGAGTCTTTTGTGCCAAATAAAATTGTTGTCTCCCGCTATAATTTTTAGCGTATAACGTCTTAATATTTCGGTATACGATGATAGTGTATATAAAAAAAAAAAGTTTCTCTAAATAACAAAATAAACAACTTTTGTTATGTGCATATTTGCCGAAAATGCAATAGGAAACGAAATATCACTATTACAAATTTCAGGCCTTCCTTATAACCCCCACTCCAGCCCGTCCGTAGAAATGTTAGTATAGCTTATTATAATGAAGGCGTTAGTACTAATTCACATAACCAGTTTGGTTTAATTCGGTTGAGTCTTTAGTGCCAAATAAAATTGTGGACTCCCACTTTAGTTTATAGCGTATAACTCATTTATGCTTCCGTATACGGCAAAAGTGCATATTACAGAAGTTACTCTAAATAACAAAATAAACAACTTTTGTTATGTGCATATTTGCCGAAAAAGCAATAGGAAACGAAATATAGCTATTTTTAATTTCAGGCCTCCCTTATAACCCCCACTCCTGCCCGTCCCTAGAAATGTTTGTATGGCTTATTATAAGTAAATCGTTAGTATTAATTCACATAGCGAGTTTGTTTTAGTTCGGTTGAGTCTTTTATGCCAAATAAAATTGTGGACTCCCGCTATAGTATTTAGCGTATAACTCATTTATACTTCCGTATACGGCAAAAGTGCATATAACAAAAGTTACTCTAAATTACAAAATAAACAACTTTTGTTATGGGCATATTTGCTGAAAAAGCAATAGAAAACGAAATATCGCTATTTTTAATTTCAGGCCTCCCTTATAACCCCCACTCTGGTTCGTCTTAGAGAATATTATTATAGCCTAAAGTCTAAGTTGGGCTAGTAGTAACATACATACCAAGTTTCATAAAATTCGGTTCAGCCATTTATGCGTGAAAAGGTAACAAACAAACAAACAAACAAATAAACAAACAAACAAATAAACAAACAAACAAACAAACAGACACCAAAGAAACAAAATGCAGTTATGGTGTCTATGACATGTGAAACGAAAAGTTATCGTGAAATTTCGCGAAAAAAATCAATGTACAGACAGAGGTTACAATTTTATATATATACTAGCTAAGGTACCCGGCGATGCCCGGGAAATCATTGCTGACTGACTAATGATTGTATTTTTATAGCAAGACTTCAATGTGTACAATTGCACTTCCCTCCACGATGTATTGTTTTTTCAAAACAGCCAATCCTAAAGTGTAACTTTCAGGGTTAATAGAATAGAAATTTTAGTTTTGAAGAATATATAAAAATGGGTTCCTAATTTATCCCTCACGACTTTTTGACTCACGGTTTTTGAATAATTCAAACCATAATCATGGGTAGCATTTATCACAATTAAATGTCATCTATAATGAACATATTTCCTGCCAAAAGTCAAATCAAGCACATATAGTTTTAGCATAGTTTTATACATAAGATTATATTCGTATTAGTAAGCCTCAGTGGAAATCACTTCCCATCGTGGCAGCATTCCACAGGAAATAACTAAACTCAATTACCTCCCGTCCATTTCCGCTCTCTCAGGAGCGTTATCATCGTTGTTTTCCTTAGAATATTGATTCAGAATATTATTTTAATAATTTATCTCCCTGATGGAACTAAATAATAGATCCCTAAACATAATTTCATTTATGTTAAAAAAGCTAGATGAGAGGAAGAGAGCCCCCCTGCAACCTAGTAATACTTTAAACATTCATATCGAGTATATATTAAATACCAGAAATGCTCTTATAGTTTATATTCTATTAGAAATAAATAAAAAAGTTATAGGAAAAATAAATAAATAAATGAGGAGGCGACGGAGATTTATAAGCTCACTAATCCGAATCATACTTGCAACTATCATATAAGACTAAAACATAACATCTTTTGTCATAATATCCATTTATTAAAAACACTTAAATAAGCACTAATAAAATTAATGACTCCCGCAATGGATTTAGCGTATATGCCGTGTTAACTTCATTTACGGCAAAAGTGAATACAACAAAAGATACTTTAAATAACAAAAGTAAACAACTTTTGCTATGTGCACGTTAGCCAAAGAAAAATAGAAAATGAAAATTGCGAATTTTTATCTCAGGCCTGTCTTATAACCCCCACTCCCGTTTGAACCTAAACATTTTAATACAGCTTATAATCGTGGAAGAATTAATGCTAATTCGCATACCAAGTTTTGTTAAATTCGGTTCAATCGTTTAAGCTAAACAAAATTGTTGGCTTCCGCTTTAGATTTTAACGCATATCTCGTTTATGTTATACAACAAAAATGAACATAACCAAAGTTACTTTAAATAACAAAATAAACAACTTTTGTCATGTGCATATTTGCAGAAAAACCAGTAGAAAAAGAAATATTGCTATTTTTAATTTCAGGCCTCCCTTATAGCCCCCACTCCTGCCCGTCCCTAGAAATATTGGTATGGCTTATGATAATTAAGGCGTCAGAGATAATACACATACCGAGTTTTATTTAGTTCGGTGGACTCTTTTGTGCCAAATAATATTCTTGACACCCGCTATAATTTTTAGCGTATAACGCCTTTATAATTCGGTATTCGACGATAGTGTATATAACAAAAGTTTCTCTAAATAACAAAATAAACAACTTTTCTTATGTGCATATTTGCCGAAACACCAATAGGAAACGGAATATCACTATTTTTAATTTCAGGCGTCCCTTATAACCCCCACTCCTGCCCGTCCCTAGAAATGTTTGAATGGTTTATTATATGGAAGGCGTTAGTGCTAATACACATACCGAGTTTTATTTAGTTCGGTTGAGTCTGTGTGCCAAATAAAATTGTTGACTCCCGCTATAATTTTTAGCGTATAATGCCTTTATAGTTCGGTATACGAAAAAAGTGTATATAACAAAAGTTATTCTAAATAACAAAATAAACAACTTTTGTTATATGCATATTTGCCAAAAAACCAATAGGAAACGAAATATCGCTATTTTTAATTTCAGGCCTCCCTTATAACCCCCACTCCTGTTCGTCTCAGAGAATATTAATATAGCCTAAAGTCTAAGTTGGGTTAGTAGTAATACACATACCAAGTTTCATAAAATTCGGTGCAGCCGTTTATGCGTGAAAAGGTAACAAACAAACAAACAAACAAATAAACAAACAAACAAACAAACAGACACCAAAGAAACAAAATGCAGTTATGGTGTCTATGACATGTGAAACGAAAAGTTATCGTGAAATTTCGCGAAAAAAATCAATGTACAGACAGAGGTTACAATTTTATATATATATAGATAGATATATATATCTATATATATATAAAATTGTAACCTCTGTCTGTACATTGATTTTTTTCGCGAAATTTCACGATAACTTTTCGTTTCACATGTCATAGACACCATAACTGCATTTTGTTTCTTTGGTGTCTGTTTGTTTGTTTGTTTGTTTATTTGTTTGTTTGTTTGTTTGTTTGTTTGTTTGTTTGTTTGTTACCTTTTCACGCATAAACGGCTGAACCGAATTTTATGAAACTTGGTATGTATATTACTACTAACCCAACTTAGACTTTAGGCTATATTAATATCCTCTGAGACGAACAGGAGTGGGGGTTATAAGGGAAGCGAGAAATTAAAAATAGCGATATTTCGTTTCCTATTAGTTTTTGGGCAAATATGGACATAACAAAAGTTGTTTATTTTGTTATTTAGAGTAACTTTTGTTATATACACTTTTTTCGTATACCGAATTATAAACGAGATATACGCTAAAACCTATAGCGAAAGTGAACAATTTTATTTGGGACAAAAGACCCAACCGAAATAAATAAAACTCGGTATGTGTATTAGCACTAACGCTATCATTATAACAAGCCATACCAACATTTCTAGGGACGGGCAGGAGTGGGGGTTGTAAGGGAGGCCTGTATTTAAAAATAGCGGTATTTCGTTATCTATTCTTTTTTCTGCAAATATGAACATAACAAAAGTTGGTTATTTTATTATTTAGAGTGACTTTTGTTATATACACTTTTTTCGTATACCGAATTATAAACGAGATATACGCTAAAACCTATAGCGGAAGTGAACAATTTTATTTGGGACAAAAGACCCAACCGAAATAAATAAAACTCGGTATGTGATTTAGCACTAACGCTATCATTATAACAAGCCATACCAACATTTCTAGGGACGGGCAGGAGTGGGGGTTGTAAGGGAGGCCTGTATTTAAAAATAGCGGTATTTCGTTATCTATTCTTTTTTCTGCAAATATGAACATAACAAAAGTTGGTTATTTTATTATTTAGAGTGACTTTTGTTATATACACTTTTTTCGTATACCGAATTATAAACGAGATATACGCTAAAACCTATAGCGGAAGTGAACAATTTTATTTGGGACAAAAGACCCAACCGAAGTAAATAAAACTCGGTATGTTTATTAGCACTAACGCTATCATTATAACAAGCCATACCAACATTTCTAGGGACGGGCAGGAGTGGGGGTTGTAAGGGAGGCCTGTATTTAAAAATAGCGGTATTTCGTTATCTATTCTTTTTTCTGCAAATATGAACATAACAAAAGTTGTTTATTTTGTTATTTAGAGTAACTTTTGTTATATACACTTTTTTCGAATACCGAATTATAAACGAGATATATACTATAAACTAAAGCGGGAGTCAACTATTTCATTGGGTGCTAACGCTTAAACCGAACTTAAAAACTCGGTATATATATATATATATATATATATATATATATATATATATATTAGCATTAATTCTTCCATGATTATAAGCTATATTAAAATTTTTAGGTTAGAACGGGAGTGGGGGTTATAAGGAAGGCCTGAAATAAAAATTCGCGATATTTCATTGTCTATTTGTTTTTCGGCAAACATGCAAATAACAAAAGTTGTTTACTTTGTTATTTAGATTAACTTTTGTTTTATACATTTCTCCAGGAACAACGTGTGGAGCAAGTAATTTGCGTAGAAATATTGATATGCTCAACAATTCATTCCAATTTGAACTATGAGGTACCTCACCTGGATAAATTAATTCAAATCTATGTTAATATTTTGTCCTTATTAACTGAAATCTATGCATAATGCACAGGAGACGGGAAATATGACAATATAACAGAGTATGAAATATGACAATTTGGAGGACAGTGAAGACTTACATAAAATATTAATTTTATTATTAACAAATGCCAACAACGGGTATTAACCCTAGACACTGGGACGGGTAAAATATTGTGCAAAGTAAAGTCTAGCCTAAAAAATACCATCACCATTCAGCCGCAAATCAATTCCCGGGCGAAGCCGGGTATCTGAGCTAGTATATATATAAAATTGTAACCTCTGTCTGTACATTGATTTTTTTCGCGAAATTTCACGATAACTTTTCGTTTCACATGTCATAGACACCATAACTGCATTTTGTTTCTTTGGTGTCTGTTTGTTTGTTTGTTTATTTGTTTGTTTGTTACCTTTTCACGAATAAACGGCTGAACCGATTTTTATGAAATTTGGTATGTATATTACTACTAGCCCAACTTAGACTTTAGGCTATATTAATATTCTCTAAGATAAACAGGGGTGGGGGTTATATGGGAGGTCTGAAATTAAAAATAGCGATATTACGTTTCTTATTGCTTATTCAGCAAATATGCCCATAAAAAAAGTTGTTTATTTTGTAATTTAGAGTAACTTTTGTTATATGCACTTTTGCCGTATACGGAAGTATAAATGAGTTATACGCTAAATACTTTAGCGGGAGTCAACAATTTATTAGGCATTAAAGACTCAACCGAACTAAACCAAATTCGGTATGTGAATTAGCACTAACGCCTTCCTTATAATAAGCCATACTAACTTTTCTAGGGACGGGCAGGAATGGGGGTTATAAGGAAGGCCTGAATTTAAAAATAGCGGTATTTCGTTTCTTATTGCATTTTCGGCAAATATGAACATAACAAAAGTTGTTTATTTTGTTATTTAGAGTAACTATTGTCATATTCATTTTTGTCTTTTAACAAAGTATAAACGAGATATACACTATAAACTAAAGCGGGAGTCAACGATTTCATTGAGCGCTAACGAGTAAACCGAACTTACAAAAACTCGGTATGACAATTAGCATTAATTCTTCCATGATTATAAGCTATATTAAAATTCTTAGGTAAGAACGGGAGTGGGGGTTATAAGGGAGGCCTGAAATAAAAATACGCGATATTTCATTGTCTATTTGTCTACGGGAAATATGACAATTTGGAGAACAGTGAAGACTTACATAAAAAATTAATTTTATTATTAACAAATGCCAACAACGGGAATTAACCCTAAACACTGGGACGGGTAAATGTCAAAATATTGTGCAAATTAAAGCCTTGCCAAAAAAATACCATCACCATTCAGCCTCAAATCAATTCCCGAGCGAAGCCGGGTATCTGAGCTAGTATATATATAAAATTGTAACCTCTGTCTGTACATTGATTTTTTTCGCGAAATTTCACGATAACTTTTCGTTTCACATGTCATAGACACCATAACTGCATTTTGTTTCTTTCGTGTATGTTTGTTTGTTTGTTTGTTTATTTGTTTGTTTGTTTGTTTATTTGTTTGTTTGTTTGCTTGTTACCTTTTCACGCATAAACGGCTGAACCGAATTTTATGAAACTTGGTATGTATATTACTACTAACCCAACTTAGACTTTAGGCTATGTTAATATTCTCTGAGGCAAACAGGAGTGGGGGTTATAAGGGAGAGCTGAAATTAAAAATAGCGATATTTCGTTTTATATTGGTTTTTCGGCAAATATGCTCATAACAAAAGTTGTTTATTTTGTTATTTAGAGTAACTTTTGTTATATACACTTTTGTCGTATACCGAAGTTTAAATGCGTTATACGCTAAAAATTATAGCGGGAGTCAACAATATTATTTGCCAAAAAAGACTCAACCGAATTAAATAAAACTCGATATGTGTATTAGCAGTGAGGCCTTCATTATAATAAGCCATACCAACATTTCTATGGACGGGCAGGAGTGGGGGTTATAAGGGAAGCCCGAAATTAAAAATAGCGATATTTCGTTTCCTATTGGTTTTTCCGCAAATATAAATATAACAAAAGTTGTTTATTTTATTATTTGGAGTAACTATTGTTATATACACTTTTGCCGTATACCTAAGTATAAATGAGTTATACGTTAAAACTTTAGCGGGCACTAACAGCTGAACCGAACTTAACAAAACTCGGTATGTCAATTAGCATTAATTCTTTGATGATTATAAGTTATATTAAAATTTTTAGGTTCGAACGGGAGGGGAGTTATAAGGGAGGCCTGAAATAAAAATTCACCATATTTACATGTATAAGAGACGGGAAATATAAAAATATCGAAGACTGTGAAGCCTTATCGAACAAATAATTCTATTATTAGCAAATCCACGGCAAAGATGGGTATCAATCCTAAACACTGGGACGGGTAAATGCCAAAATATTGTGCAATGTAAAGCCTGCTAAAAAATACCATCACCATTCAGACTCAAATGAGTTCCCGGGCGAAGCCGGGTATATGAGCTAGTATATATATATATATATATATATATATATATATATATATATATATATATATAGATATAGATATATAGATATAGATATATTTGTCTGCTACCGCTCTAGCGGTCGCAATTTTTGTTTAATCGTTACCAAACTCGACATTTACTCGTTTTATGTAAAAAGAAAGATCGAATTCGTTAACGGTTGAAATCGGGCAATTGGGAGGGGGTCTTAAGAGGGGAGAATTTTTGAAAATTCAAAATTTCTTCGTTACCATAGGTCGGATCGAAAAATTGTATAGAATTAATCATATTGCAAATTAAATATACTATAAATATTGATATATACATTTATTTTCTATCTTGAATATTAACCAAGATATTTGCATTTTTTAGTTTTCAGACATCAGCAAACCACCACTTCTACTCAAGTTACATAAACAATACTCTGCTACACAATAAATCACATTATTCGAAGTTTAAATACCAAACATTGTATTCACGAGACCTTTATTATACGAGATACATGCAAATATGTCCTGGTGACCCCCCCCCCTCCCCCGTCTTAAGGTTTTGGAATACTAAAAGTTGAATGTTTCAGATAACAATTATTCTGACTCATTATTATATACAGTACTAGATATAGTAAATAGTTCTCAATAAAATTAATATGTTATATTCTGATATATTTCAGTAATTGTTTATCTTTCCGGTGTGAGGCGGGAGACCCGTTTGTTTACATTTCTAACCTAAGGCTTCCTGTCAGCAGGTTATTGAAATTGGATGAAACATTTCTTATTTCCGTTTGTATTTATTCACGGTGGTGTTGTGTTACCAGTATATGGATTTATCTATTACTAAACTTCACGAGGGAAATTTGCTAAGTTTAAGGAGCCCCTGCGTGACGGACTTTTTATAAGAAGAACAGTGTTTTGCTGTGACTGTAAGTAACAGTTTAGTGCCGTGTTTAAGACAGTGCAGTGCCGCGAAGTAAAGGACAGTGCAGTGCCGTCTTTCAATGAATTTCAGTGACCGTGAGCGAATTATTGGTCTGTGTAATCTGAAGAACAGTGACGCTACCAGTGCATATTGTGAGTAGTAATTAAGAATAATTATCCAAGTGTATTGAGCATTGTTAAATAAATTGTGCAGTGATTGAAACTGTGAAACTGGTGTGTGTTTAATTTTGCAATCCAAAAGAACTCTTATTAACAACGTTTATTACTGGTTTTGGTAATAAAACGTAACAATATATGTATATATATATATATATATATATATATATATATATAATTTTGAACGGACCTCAGTTTCGTCATCTCCTGGGTAGGATAGATGGACATTTGAATAAATTGTTCGAAAATCGCGTCTCGAGTACGACTTCAATAGCTGATTTCTCTTAAGTTTGTTGTTAATACTTTTCTTCAGTTATGTTTAGTGCTATTGGGCGAGTGGTGTTAATGTCTTGGAGGGTTAATAATGAACTTAGTGAAGCAATTTATTGTGGAACAAATTATTGTGTGCTTGGGCTGTGATGAAGTATGTGTCATATTTTTAAGTTCCAACCAAAAGTTCAGCTCCAAGTATGCTGTACTACGGCTTTCACCATCAAATCGAAGTAGCTCATAGCCCAAACTGGAGTCCCGTACATTAACTCATATCACAAATATAATATTTAACACTCAATTCTAATTTAATAGTCAATATTTGCAGTCTAAGATAAAGAGGACTGCACGAACACTAAACTAATTTATATAATTGTATTAGGTCCAAAGGTAGACCGGCAGAATGTAAATGCTCTTGGCTTTATTTAAGTTAAGGTTATAAAGCCAGAATAGAATAATTTAAGATTATAAACTTCACGAAATTAAATTTAAATACCATTAGCTGTTATAAACGAAGGGCTTTTCAAAATTTAGTTAAGTGTGAACAAAAGAGATAACAGCCTTCTTATCAAGGGCTTTCTTGTAAATTTATTAAACCATTAATATTTCTCTCTCTCTCTCCTCTTTCTCTCTCTCCTCTCTCTCTCACTCTCTCTCTCTCTCTCTCTCTCTCTCTCTCTCTCTCTCTCTCTCTCTCTCTCTCTCTCTCTCTCTCTTCCCACTCACTCTTTTTTCATTTTTTTGTGAGTCTTGTGCATTAATAAAATAGGTAATTATAGCAAACTATTTGGTTAAAATTTTAAGCTGGTGTGAATTGGAATGCTGCTGCTTCTGTTTAGCGGGATTCCAATACATCTTTTAAAGTACTAAGAAAATAATTTTCAACTATTTTTATTTTATACTATTAAATACATATAACAATTGAAACCTATCATATTATATTACACTTGTTTAAAACTATTTATTAATTATTATTATTTTTTTAATGCTTTAGCTGTAAATTTCCTAAGCGCTATACAAATGTCACTGTTTTCAATATCTCCTTTCCATGATTTTGGAGGCCTTCATAAAGGGAGAATTCTCCTGCTAATTCCACTCTTTCCGTTGTATAATACGTACAGTTCAGTAATATATGGTGTGCATCTTCAATTTACCCTCTTAGGATCTTTCTTCTTTTTGAACGTATGTGGTTTTGCGTTTAATTTGCCATGCCCTGAGATTATCTGGGTTGTCCAGTAGTCTGGAACGGACCCGGTGGCCTTCATTCTTTGGTTGACAAGTGGAAAGAAAGTGTCCATCTTCCTTTGGTTGAAGAGTCCCAGCGGCGTTGCCATTCTTCCATGGCCACTCTTCTCATGGCAGGGATGATTTCCTTTAGGCACCCGTTGTTTACTACAAATACGCTATTTGCAATCTTTGCTGGTAGACCACGTTTCACGTTATATTTTACGACACTCAGCTGAAGTTCAAAGTCAATAGGTTATTGTCCCGCTATGCCATGAAGTGCATCGGTGGTTAAAGTGCAGTACGCTCTTGTTGTAAGAAGTAGTGCTTTTCTTTGGGTTTGGGCCAGAAGATTTTTCTCATTTCTAGTAAGATTGTTCCCCCAACTAGGAGCAACATATAAGCTATAGGAAGGTATAATGCCTTATATAATATATTTCTACATTTGTAATTTAGGCTCGAAGTTTTTCCTACCGGACTATTCACTCAATTCATTTTTCATTTTTTATATCCTCTCTGGATCTGTTTTATATGTTGAATGCTAGTGAGGTGTTCGCCAATTGTCACTCCTAAATATTTAACTTCCTTGGCAGGCTTAATTATGACTCCACCGATACTGATTTTTGGAGGGGAATTCTTATTTAATTTTCCTTTTAAGAATATTCACTGTGATTTGTTTGCATTGAGACAGGATGATATTAGTAGCGAGTGAAGCTTTAATTTCTATCTTAATCTATCGCGCCTCGACTCTACCTGAAATATGCCCCTAAGTCATCCATAAAAGCAAGAGGTGTTAGTCCTGCGTTCACTAGTAGTAATAAAACTGGATTCATTATTATTTTCCATCCGTCAGGGCCGAAAAAAGATCCTTGTGGTATAACCATTTATACAAGTTTTATTATTTTAGTGCTTGGAATTTTGACGAATACTTTTCTGTCATAAAAATAGTTTTTAAGGAAATTGTAAATGGTTTTAGGGCATTGTCTTCAGTTCGTGGAGCAAGGAAGGCCACCATAAGCTGTTAATGGCTCCAGATGCGTCGTACATTTTTCTTTGTTGATAATATAATATCTTAAGATTTTCCTTTGTGTTTTCGTCAAGTTCCTTTTGGTATTTCCTTCTTAGTTTGTAAGTGGTTTTATGCAATTCTTTCAAATTTTCGTTTCACCAAGGCACCCCACCATTTGAAAATTGTGATACCGCGGAACCAATGTTTTCTGTTTCGTATTCTCCTATGTGCCACGAAAAGTTATTGCTTTGTGCCGCCCAGTTTGCATACTTTTCATTGAATTTTATTTTATTTGTATTGAATTTGTATATTTTGTGTTAGTGATTGGAAATTTGTGTTCGATTTATTTCCATCACTATTTCTTTGTGGTCACTTGTTGTCCAGTCATCAACTCTCCAGTTCGATATATGATACGCTATGCTGGGGGTCGCGAGTGACAGGTCTATGTGGGACACTCCATTTGAGCAGGAAAAGGTCGGGGGAGATGATGGGTCATTTAATAATATCAGACCGTGCTTCGCCATAAAATATTCGACCATTTCATCCTCTTTATCTCTTGTTCTTGATCCCCAAATAGTTGAATGGGCGTTTAAATGGATAATGAAGACGTTTGGGCCTAACAATTTGAATGCTTTTACTGCATCTGCGATAATTTCGCCTTTTGGGTAAGATAATTTCGCATATACGTCAATAATATCAAAATTAATTCCATTGCAATCGATATTTGCAACAGTTATTAATAGAGTCGTTAAATCTTAGCGTACATTGACAGCAAAATTTGGGTTTATTAAAAGGAGGGCATATTCAGGGGTTAAATTTGGACCAGTACCTTTATGTGCCACTACACTACAATTGCTAAGTACACTACTGACAGTGCCTCGGAATGTTGCAGGTTCCTGGATAGCAAGTGAGTCTGGAGTGTTTTTCATTGGGTGGGCAAACAGTTCCTGCATGACTATTGAACTAATTCTCGTGTTGTGATGTACTACACTACAATTGCTAAGTACACTACTGACGGTGCCTCGGAATGTTGCATGTTCCTGGATAGCAAGTGAGTCTGGAGTGTTTTTCATTGGGTGGGCAAACAGTTCCTGCATGACTATTGAACTAATTCTCGTGTTGTGATGTACTACTCTACAATAGCTGGGCACACTACTGACGGTGCCTCGGAATGTTGCAGGTTCCTGGATAGCAAGTGTGTCTGGAGTGTTTTTCATTGGGTGGGCAAACAGTTCCTGCATGACTATTGAACTAATTCTCGTGTTGTGATGTACTACTCTACAATAGCTGGGCACACTACTGACGGTGCCTCGGAATGTTGCAGGTTCCTGGATAGCAAGTGTGTCTGGAGTGTTTTTCATTGGGTGGGCAAACAGTTCCTGCATGACTATTGAACTAATTCTCGTGTTGTGATGTACTACTCTACAATAGCTGGGCACACTACTGACGGTGCCTCGGAATGTTGCAGGTTCCTGGATAGCAAGTGTGTCTGGAGTGTTTTTCATTGGGTGGGCAAACAGTTCCTGCATGACTATTGAACTAATTCTCGTGTTGTGATGTACTACTCTACAATAGCAGGTTTGCTCTTCTAGGAATGGAGGCCGACTACTCCAGCATAAATTGGTCATTATCAAGGAACATTTCTCCAGTTTTACTAGTCTCATTTATAACAACAGTTCCTCCAGCTGGTTTTTTCTCTCCTAGGAATGGAGGCCGACTACTCCAGCATAAATTGGTCATTATCAGGGAACATTTCTCCAGTTTTACTGGTCTCATTTATAACAACAGTTCCTCCAGCTGGTTTGTTCTTCTAGGAATGGAGGCCGACTACTCCAACATAAATTGGTCATTGTCAAGGAACATTTCTCCCGTTTTACTGGTCTCATTGATAACAACAGTTCCTCCAGCAGGTTTGTTCTTCTAGGAATGGAGGCCGACTACTCCAGCATAAATTGGTCATTATCAGGGAACATTCTCCAGTTTTACTGGTCTCATTTATAACAACAGTTCCTCCGCAGGTTTGCTCTTCTAGGAATGGAGGCCGACTACTCCAACATAAATTGGTCATTATCAGGGAACATTTCTCCAGTTTTACTAGTCTCATTTATAACAACAGTTCTTCCAGCAGATTTGCTCTTCTAGGAATGGAGGCCGACTACTCCAACATAAATTGGTCATTGTCAGGGAACATTTCTCCAGTTTTACTGGTATCATTTATAACAACAGTTCCAACAGCTGGTTTGCTCTTCTAGGAATGGAGGCCGACTACTCCAACATAAATTGGTCATTATCAGGGAACATTTCTCCAGTTTTACTGGTATCATTTATAACAACAGTTCCTCCGCAGGTTTGCTCTTCTAGGAATGGAGGCCGACTACTCCAGCATAAATTGGTCATTATCAGGGAACATTTCTCCAGTTTTTCTAGTCTCATTTATAACAACAGTTCCTCCAGCAGGTTTGCTCTTCTAGGTATGGAGGCCGACTACTCCAACATAAATTGGTCATTATCAGGGAACATTTCTCCAGTTTTACTGGTATCATTTATAACAACAGTTCCTCCGCAGGTTTGCTCTTCTAGGAATGGAGGCCGACTACTCCAACATAAATTGGTCATTATCAGGGAACATTTCTCCAGTTTTACTAGTCTCATTTATAACAACAGTTCCTCCAGCAGGTTTGCTCTTCTAGGAATGGAGGCCGACTACTCCAACATAAATTGGTCATTGTCAGGGAACATTTCTCCAGTTTTACTAGTCTCATTTATAACAAAAGTACATCCTCACGTTTGCTCTTATAGGAAAGGAGGCCGACTACTCCAACATAAATTGGTCATTATCAGGGAACATTCTCCAGTTTTACTAGTCTCATTTATAACAACAGTTCCTCCAGCAGGTTTGCTCTTCTAGGAATGGAGGCCGACTACTCCAACATAAATTGGTCATTATCAGGGAACATTCTCCAGTTTTACTAGTCTCATTTATAACAACAGTTCCTCCAGCAGGTTTGCTCTTCTAGGAATGGAGGCCGACTACTCCAGCATAAATTGGTCATTATCAGGGAACATTTCTCCAGTTTTACTAGTCTCATTTATAACAACAGTTCCCCCAGCAGGTTTGCTCTTCTAGGAATGGAGGCCGACTACTCCAACATAAATTGGTCATTATCAGGGAACATTCTCCAGTTTTACTGGTCTCATTTATAACAACAGTTCCTCCAGCAGGTTTGCTCTTCTAGGAATGGAGGCCGACTACTCCAACATAAATTGGTCATTATCAGGGAACATTCTCCAGTTTTACTAGTCTCATTTATAACAACAGTTCCTCCAGCAGGTTTGCTCTTCTAGGAATGGAGGCCGACTACTCCAACATAAATTGGTCATTATCAGGGAACATTCTCCAGTTTTACTAGTCTCATTTATAACAACAGTTCCTCCAGCAGGTTTGCTCTTCTAGGAATCGGGACCAACTACGTAGCATTAATTGACCGTAATTTTCAGTTTTCTTATTTAGTATTGACTCTTTTCCTGTGTAAAGTTGTGGTTTTATTGCAGCATCTATAGTATATTTAATTCTATTGCACAATATATATGGTATATAATATGGTTGTAAATATTTACATTTCTTTAGATTAAATGTTAATTTATTATTTATTGATAGATAGATAAATAGATTTGGCTAATATATACATATTATAGCCAGAGTCAAGCACATTTTGTGTTAGCAATAATACTAATATTATACAAAAATATATAAGAACAAATGACACCCTTTTCCAAGTATTTATTTTACTCGTGATGATCTATGTACAACATGCACCGTCGCTTTTATAAATTTTCCCGAAGATGAGAAACTCCAAGATATATTTACTAATTGACATATTCCAGTTTTTATCTTGCCAAAAAAGGACTTTTAACTTTTTTTATCTTGGGGACTTATGAAAAACTACAATTTTAGATTTTTGAGGGTTTAAGGCTAATGCCTTTATTGTGAATATTCTTCTAATATTTTAAGATTTCCCTGCAGACTATGCCACGAGCTATTTGAAATAACAATATCATCCGTATATAACAGTATGGTGACTACAGTAGCAGCATTTAATGGGATGCCATTCGAAATGCTCCATTCTTTTCGAAAAAAGTTATTATGCCAGATAATAAAAGTATAAATAGTAATGGGCTAAGGCTTTCACCTTGTAACAAACCAGATGTAATATTTATCTCCTCCGATAGTTGATTCCCAATTATAATTTGCATTACTGTATAATCACACAGCTGTTTTATTATTCTTATAACCTTGCCACTTAATCAAATTTCTTATAGCTTTCCCCAGAGCAGTTTGTGATTAACGGAATCGAAGGCTTTTTGAAATCTACGAATATGGTATAGACGTAACTTTTTTTTCTAAGATCAATAGAAATGAGTGATGAAAGTGAAAAAATATTTTCAGCGCAACATATTTTTTCACGATATCCCGCTTGTTCTTCTGGGATAACATTTTCGCTTCATCCCAACTGAGGATTCTATATGATGAAATTCTGCTGAAGAGTTTGGTAATATTATTTATTAGAGATATCCCTCTTTAATTCTCATAATCAGTTTCATCTCCTATCTTGTGCAGTAGGTGCAAAACTGATTCGAACCACAGAGTTGGTAGCTTTTCTTTTAAAAATATATTATTGAAAATGTCTAGAAGGTTATGTTTCCATTCCGGTGTTAAATTTTTAAAGATTTCATATATTATTTATTCAATTCCGGGTCCCTTTTAACTATTTCCTCTTCCTTAGAACCGAAAAATGGGTGGGATATTGAAAAGTAGTAGTCGTTAAAAATTATTACGATATACTGCATTTACTATCGTCGAAAATGAAACTGCTGCCGTACAAATTATTATAATACTTGCACCATTTGTCCATGTCAATCTCATTTGTGTTTCGAGTTTTTGGTTTAAGTGATTTATTGACTTTCCGAAATTCAGTACTGTTTCTTACATTTCGTATATTTTCTATGTTCTTATTTGTATTTCTAATCTTCTTGTTACGTATAATGGTTCAATATTTTTTTCTGGTTTCTACATAATTGTGGACCAGCTCTTGGGAATTGGTTACGATCAGTTCCCTGTAGCCGCTTTCAGTTTGAAGCATTCGATGAAATCGAACCAGTAGTTTTTTATATTATATCTATGCTTCATGTGACGACCTCTGGACACCATTAAGCCAGGATGATTGAGAGATTCAGTTATAGCAGGAACAATATTTTCATTGAGGCAATTTGATTATTCAGAATTGAGGTTTATTCTTTCCGAAGTACATAGGTAATGGACAAATTTAGAAATGTTTTCCACATTCCATTTAATAAGCTTGTCAGGGGTGTAAAGTACAAATTGGTTTCTCCCTCTTTTTTTCTAAATTTGTTACTTGAATTGCGAGTTTACAAGTGAAAAAAGTTAAAATAAATAGAAATCTTTCGTATGACTTTCTAGCTTGGAGGTAGTGAGTGGTATTTGTAATAATTGCTCCATAACTAAATCCCATCCCAGAGAGTAGAGCTCCCCTATTGCAGCTCAGAACAGAATATATCATCATATACCAAGCATAAATGCCAAGTATTCATTTCAATGGACATTTATTATGTTAACCTCTATTATATAACCCATTTTTTAAGCAGATTTCTCTTAGGGGAAATCAGCTACTGAGGTTGTACTCATAATGTGATTTTCGAAAATTCTCTTCAAACGACCAACGAACCTATACAGGAGATACTGAAAATGAGGTCAGTTCTAAATTGTGAATATATATATATATATATATATATATATATATATGTACTAGCTAAGGTATCCGGCGATGCCCGGGAAATCATTGTTGACTGACTAATGATGGTATTCTTATAGCAAAACTTCAATATGTACAAATACACTTCACTCCACTACGTAATGCTTTTCCGAAATAGCCAACCCTGAAGGGTAACTTTTGGGGATTAATGGAAAAGAAATTTTAGCAATCAACTATTGAGGTCGTACTCATGACGCGATTTTCGAAAAATTTCTTCAAATGTCCATCGATCCTACCCAGGAGATGACGAAAATGCGGTCAATCACATAGAGTTTAAATGCATATTTTCTTTTGTCACTATGGCATTGCCATTAACGTTTAATTGTTATGATAGTACATATTTGGTTCAATAACATGAAGATATCGAAAATAAGATAATATATTACCAAAATCAAAGAGATTGATTCCCTACTACTTCCGCTATCACTCATTGAGGAAATTCAGCACGGTTTTGTTTAACTAATATACAAATTAAATAATGGAAATGCTCTTATAGTTTAAATTTCTATTGGAAATAAATTACAAAGTTATTTTCTAGGGGAAATAAATAAAAATGAGGGGGCGGAGATTTATAATCTCACTAATACGAATCATACTTAGAACTAAATAATCGAAATAGATAAGACTAAAACATAACATCATTTGTCATAATATGCCTATATTAAAAACACTTAAATAAATACTAATAAAATCGTCGACTCCCGCTAAAGATTTAGCGTATATCTCGTATTTATTTCATTTTACGACAAAAAAGAATGAAACAAAAGTTGCTCTAAATAACAAAGTAAACAACTTTTGTTATGTGCACGTTTGCCGAAAAACTCCCACTCCCGTTCGAACCTAAAAATTTTAATATAGCTTCATAGAAGAATTAATGCTAATTCACGTACCAAGTTTTGTTAAGTTCGGTTCAATCGTTAGTGCCCAACAAAATTGTTGGCTTCCGCTTTAGTTTTTAATGTATATTTCGTTTATACTTTGTTATACGGTAAAAGTGAATATAATAAATGTTACTTTAAATAACAAAATAAACGAATTTTGCCATGTGCGTATTTGCATAAAAACCAGTAGAAAACGAAATACCGCTATTTTTAATTTCAGGCCACCCTTATAACCCCCACTCCTGCCCGTCCCTGGAAATGTTGGTATGGCCTATGATAATTAAGACGTCACTGCTAATATACACATACCTTGTTTTATTTAGTTCGGTTGAATCTTTTGTGCCAAATAATATTGTGACTCCCGCTATAATTTTTAGCGAATAACGCATTTAAACTTTGGATCACGACGAAAGTGTATATGACAAAAGTTATCTGAATAACAAAATAAACAACTTTTGTTATGTGCATATTTGCCAAAAATTCAATAGGAAACGAAATATCACTATTTTTAATTTCAGACTCCCCTTATAACCCCCACTCCTGTTCTTCTCAGAGAATATTAATATAGCCTAAAGTCTAAGTTGGGCTAGTAGTAATATACATAATAAGTTTCATAAAATTCGGTTCAGCCGTTTATGCGTGAAAAGGTAACAAACAAACACACGAAAGAAACAAAAGTCCGTCACGAAGGGGCTGCGTAAACTAAGCACATTTCCCAGGTGAAGTTTAACAGAGAAATAGGCATACTGCTAACACTTAACACCAACGTGAGTAAATACAAACGGTAATGAGAAATTTGTTAAATTAATTTTAGTAAGCTCCCAACAGAAACGGCTTCTGAATTGTAAACAAATAGGTCTGCCAACCACTCAGAGCTGACCAGATAGACATATTCTTCACCGTAAAGAAAAACAATTACTGATATACGTCTAAATATAACACATTAACTTTATTGCAAATATTAGCTATATCTAGTACTGCAATTTATAATGAATCAGAGTAATTTATATTTTAATAACTGAAACTATAGTAGTCCATGAATTAAAGAACGGAGGGTGGGCATCAACAGAATGTATTTGCATATATCTCACAAAGTGAAAGGTTAGAAGACAAGAAAGTTTAAGTTACACGAGCGCCGACCAACGGAAACGGCCGAACTAATCCGGAAACTTCCGATAAAAGCCGCACACACACTTCATAAAAATGCAATTATCTCGGTTAATATTCGAGATAGAAAATACATGTATAAAACAATATTTATAGTAAAGTTAATTTACAATAAGATTGATTCTATACAATTTTTCTATTCGACGTACAGTAACGGAGATATTTCGAATTTTCAAAAATCCCCCTTCTAAATTGCCCCTCCCAGTGGTCCGATTTCAGCCGTTAACCAACTTCTTCTTTCTTTTTACATAAAACGATTAAATACCGAGTTTGGTGACGATTGAACAAAAATTGTGATCGCTAGAGTGTTAACAGACCAATATATATATACAATTTGGAACGGACCTCATTTTCATCATCTCCTGGGTAAGATCGATGGACATTTGAAGATATTTTTCGAAAATCGCGTCATGAGTACGACCTCAATAGCTGATTTCCCTCAAGGGAAATCTCCTAAAATGCAGTTATGGTGTCTATGACATGTGAAACGAAAAGTTATCGTGAAATTTCGCGAAAAAAATCAATGTACAGACAGAGGTTACAATTTTATATATATATATATATATATATATATATATATATATATATATATATATATAAACTTTACTAAGCTCAGCATTTAAACGTTTTATGAAGATCAAGTTAGAGGGGGAGAATTTTGAAAAATCGAAATATCTCCCTTTTTATGCGTCTGATAGAAAAATTACATAATATCACTCTTATTGATAATATTGTTACGTTTTTGTATTACCAAAACCAGTAATAAACGTTTTTAATAAGAGTTCTTTTGGATTGCAAAATTAAATACTCGCAAGTTTCACAGTTTTTATCACTGCAAAATTTATTTCACAATGCACAATAAACTTGGTGATTATTCTTAATTACTACTCACAGTATACACTGATAGCGTTACTGTTCTTCAATGAGTCACAGTCCAATAATTCACTGAAATTCACAGAAAGACGGCACTGCACTGTCCTTTGCTTCGCGGCACTGCACTGTCTTCTACTTCGCGGCACTGCACTGTCCTTTACTTCGCGGCACTGCACTGTCTTAATCACGGCACTAAACTGTTACTTACAGTCACGGCACAACACTGTTCTTCTTATAAAAACACTTTACCGCACTGTACTAAGTCGCACTGTAGCACTGATGTGAACATCAAGATCGCTAAGCATAAACTGCCTGACTCGCAGCTTGCTGGTGCCTTATATATAGGTGGTCGGCATAGATCAAAGGGGAATGTTCTAGTTCATTCCAGGCTAGGCGGGGCGAGCCCAGTAGCGTCTCGATCTCTTTGATCTACGCCGCCTTTCCAAATACGCGACTCTCTCTCTCTCTCTCTCTCTCTCTCTCTCTCTCTCTCTCTCTCTCTCTCTCTCTGAAGAATTATTCATCTATTTAATTTTCGCAACACTGCCGCCCACTTAAGCCTTTTCGTCCCGAATAGGCTCAATATCGCCGTTGCCATACTTGGCTAGTCGCTCTAGGTGTACCACTTTCATCTTAGACCTCGGATTGTGGTATCTCTGTATCCGGTAGACAACGTCGTTCAATCTCTTTATCACCTTGTAAGGTCCCTCCCAGTGCGTTTGCAATTTCGGGGATAGTCCTTTCTTTCGTTGTGGGTTAAATAGTAGAACCATTTGCCCTTCAGTGAATCCTTCCGTATTTGCTGCCCGATCATATCTGGCTTTCATCTTATCACCTGTCATTTTAATACGGTTGCGTACAAACTCATGGAGCTCATGCAGGTCTTCCTGTGCCTGGGGAGTATTTCCATTGTCTTCGCAGGACGGTCCGGGTTTGGCCCCAAATTCCAAATCCGCTGGTAGTCTTAATTCTGCTCCAAATAAGATTTTTGCCGGAGTACGTGAGGTGGAATCATGGATTGCCGACCGGTAAGCCAGTAGTAATTTGGGTATGTGCACATCCCAATCCCTTTGTTGTGTGCTAACCACTTTTCTGAGGTATTCCTCCAGTGTCCGATTAAATCTTTCGACCATGCCATCAGATTGTGGATGAAGCGGTGTCGTCCTTGTCTTTTTGATGCCATACAATTCACACATTTCCTTGAATATGGCCGATTCGAAATTTCGGCCCTGGTCGGAATGAAGTTCTATTGGAACCCCGTATCGGCACACCCAATTATTTACGAAGGCATCTACAACCGTTTTCGACTCCTGGTTTGGGATGGCATATACTTCGGGCCATTTACTGAAGTAGTCCATTACATCTAGGACATACCGGTTTCCAGCCTCACTGACAGGGAATGGACCAGCAACATCCATGGCTATCCGCTCGAAAGGGGCGCCTGCGTTGTACAGCTGAAGTTTGCCACGACTTCTTCTCGTTGGACCCTTGGCTGCAATGCACTGCTCGCAATTGGCTATCCAATCGGTTACAGATTGCTGACATCCCACCCAGTAAAATCGTTGTTTTATCTTTTCCAGGGTTTTTGTAATGCCCAGATGGCCGCCGCTGGGACCATTATGGAACTGCTTCAATACCTCATTTATCTTGGAAGTGGGCACGACAATTAGGTCGGTTGTGGTTTTGCCATCTGCACTCTCCCAAGATCGATATAAGCAGCCCTCTACCAGTTTTAGGCTATTCCACTGTACCCAGTATGATTTCGCAAGTGGGCTTTCAGCTGATGTCTCATTTCGGGTTGGTTTTCTGTTGCATTCCTTAGCCGATATAATCTTCGCCAGAATCGGGTCATCTTTCTGAGCCTTCGACCAGTCCTCGTCTGAGCCAATACGGGTAAGTCGCACATCAATCACGCTTTCCTCTTTCTCGGCTTTAGTACAATGTTTGCATTCTATGTTACAAGGCCGTCTTGAAAGGGCATCAGCGTTATTGTGTTTCCCACCTTTTCGATGCTCGATGCTGAAGTCATAGCTCTGCAGACGTTCAATCCATCGTGCCAGCTGACCTTCTGGGTTCTTGAACTGCAGCAGCCAACGTAGTGCGGAGTGGTCTGTTCTTAAGGTGAAGTGTTGACCGTACAAGTATTTGTGGTAATGCTTGACGCACTCCAACACTGCCAGAAGCTCCCGTCGGGCAACACAATAATTTCTTTCGGGCTTGGAGAGCACCCTGCTCTAGTAGCCAATGACTCTTTCTACCCCATCAACTACTTGAGAAAGTACTCCTCCTATTCCATAGCCACTGGCGTCCGTATCAATTATGAACTTCTGTCCAGCGATTGGATAGGCAAGGACAGGTGCTGTGCACAAGAGTTCCTTGAGCCTCTGGAACGCATCTTCCGTTGCCTCACTCCAGTGGTATGATCGCGACTTTTTGGTTAGCTCGTGCAAGCTGGCAGCTACCTGAGCGAAGTTTGGCACGAATCTCCTGTAGTATGTGCAAAGCCCCAGGAAGCTACGCAGCTCGTGAAGATTTCGTGGTCGAGGCCAGTCCTTTACTGCCCGTATTTTGTCCTCGTCAGTGGAGATGCCCTCTGCTGTTACCCGATGCCCCAAGTATTTGACCTCCTTCTGAAACAGAGCACATTTCTTTATGCTTAACTTCAGCCCAGCTGCTGTTATGCGACTAAATACTTCATCCAGATTTTTAAGATGTTCCTCAAAAGTCTTCCCCATAACGATTATGTCGTCTAGATACACCAAGCATGTCTTCCAATTGAGACCCTTTAGCACACGTTCCATTAAACGCTCAAAAGTAGCTGGGGCGTTGCAGAGCCCAAATGGCATCACCTTGAACTGCCATAAACCATTGCTAGCGCTAAAGGCGGTTTTCTCTTTGTCCTTATCGGCTATCTCTACTTGCCAGTAGCCGCTCTTTAACTTCGTTCCGCTTTGCTAGGGGAACACTCCTGGGTGCCTGTTTTATAGGTCTCGCTTCACCGGTATTTATTTCATGTTTCACTACAGCTGTTCTACCTGGGCTTTTATTGCTTAGGGCGAAGACGGATGCATGTGCTCTTAGCAACTCCTTTGCCTTGTTTCTTTCAGGCGATGTCAGTCCTTTCATCCACTTTTCCTCTTCTTCTGCAAGTAGTTCGCGCTCCTTGGCTGTCATTTTTGGGCATCCTGAATTTTTGGCACAGTTAATTATTGCTTCTGCTGGCTCACATTGACCTATTTCAAAATTTTTATTAATGATCTTCTCATTGTTGGATAGGTTAAGTACTCTCACCGGAACTCGTCCATCGTCGCAGGTTTTCACGAGGGCTTTAGCTGTTATAATGTCATCTTTAAGTTCTTTAGGTTCTACTACCCACAACCGGTTATCCTCACAATCTTCTTCCACACGCGCCCATACTAAGGTTTCCGACTGGGGTGGTAATTTCTGGCGTCCGACGGTAAATAGCCTCCTTACTGTGGTCTTGCTCTCATATCCTACATCCAAGGGTATCTCGACGTTGCGCCAGATCATAACTTGCTGACCCATGTGCAGATTGATACCGTGAGCTATCATGAAGTCTGCACCGATGATCACTTCGTCCACTATGTCGGCGACAACAAATACATGATCGGCGCTAGTGTTGGCGATAGTCAGTCGAACCTTGGCTCTTCCATAGACGGTGGCTGATTCCCCAGTAGCAGTGCGCAGTCGGACGTCGCTTAATGGTTCCACTGATCCTTTTACCAAATCGGGCCTAATTATGGACTGCGACGCCCCTGTGTCTATGGTGAGGATCTGTTTCCTTCCGTTAATGAGTCCACGAGCTGTAAGGTTGCTATTTTGCTGTTGTATTATGGAAATGGAGATTGTGGGGCCAGCGGTTGTAGGAGCTAGCTCTTGCCCCTCAGTGCTAGCTCGTTTTAGTTTAACGGTGTCTCTTGCGATTTGGGGTTATTCGTCCGTTTGTTCTCCCTTGGTGGCGAAACAGATCTTGACCTTTTCTTTGGAGCTTTACAGTTACGTTGAAAATGGCCGGGCTTGCCACAGTTGAAGCACTTTGAGCGTGATCTGTTCCTTTGCTCCTCCATTATTCGCTTGACTAATTCTTCTATGTCACTCCTTGACATTTGGGCGTCATTTTGAATATCAGCCTCAAGACGTCGCACCAAGACTTGTGGTTTTGAAATTACTTTAGCGGTCTCCTGGGCTAGCGCATATGAGATGGTTTCAGGAAAAGATGATTTCTGCATGGCGCATACCGCAAATTTAACATCTGGATCTCGAATACCATTCACAAATGCTTCAATCTTGAACTGATCTAGAAACGGATGATTTTCACCTGGGTAAGTCAGTTGGACCAGACGTTCGATTTCCATGGCAAAATCTTGGAGCGTCTCATTCGGTTTTTGCACTCTGCCCCGTAACTCCATCCTGTACAGTTCTCGCTTATGCTCACCGCCAAACTTGCGCTGTAATGCCAACATAATGTCCTCATAATTATTCCTACAAGCTGATGGTAAACTCTCCAGGATTTCTGCAGCGGTTCCCTTCAGTGCCAAAATCAATTCTACCGCTTTCTCTTCATTATTCCATCCGTTTCTACTGGCCACCATCTCAAATTGGAATTTAAAAACGTTAAATGGTACATTACCGTCAAAAGTTGGGGTCTTTATCTTGCTGGATTGTTCTGAAATGAGCCTCACCGGACCCTCTCGAACATGTAGATTATCCATTTGGAATTGTAGCTCACGTATTTCATCGTCTATCTTTTTTCCTAGATTGGACACGTCCTCTTCAACTTTCTTCTGTGCCGCAGAAATGCCGCAGAGTTTTCCATCAAACTCGCTGACTTTCTGCTCTATGGCTTCCACTCGTTTGCCCAATACCTCTGACATTTCATGGAGTTTTTGGTTTGTTGTTCTAGAAGCTTCCTGGAGTTCCTGTCTGACTTCAGTTAGGATTTTCTCACTGTTGCTTCTAGAAGCTTCTTCTAGTCTTTCGTAATTAATTCTAGAAGCTTCTTCTAGTCTTTCGTAATTAATTCTAGAAGCTTCCTGGAATTTTTCTTCTAGCCTGTCACAATTAGCTCTGGAAGCTTCCAAAAGTTTCTGGTTATTTTCCATCATAGCGGCTAAAATTGCATTTAAGTCTAAATTGCTACTTGAGATAGGATTACATACAGCTATGTCTTCTTTATCGTCAAACTCATGTGTACTTACATCAATTCCTCGTCTTTGGAATTCATCTGTCAACCGCCTTTGTAGTTCAGCCTTATTTCCTGTTGTCGGCAGATCCAGTTTAGCCAGCTCCTTCCTTAGCTGTTCCACTTTTAGTTCTTCAAACTTCATTTTTGTTGATTTTAATTTTGCAATCCCACTTCTGACACCAGTTGTTACGTTTTTGTATTACCAAAACCAGTAATAAACGTTTTTAATAAGAGTTCTTTTGGATTGCAAAATTAAATACTCGCAAGTTTCACAGTTTTTATCACTGCAAAATTTATTTCACAATGCACAATAAACTTGGTGATTATTCTTAATTACTACTCACAGTATACACTGATAGCGTTACTGTTCTTCAATGAGTCACAGTCCAATAATTCACTGAAATTCACAGAAAGACGGCACTGCACTGTCCTTTGCTTCGCGGCACTGCACTGTCTTCTACTTCGCGGCACTGCACTGTCCTTTACTTCGCGGCACTGCACTGTCTTAATCACGGCACTAAACTGTTACTTACAGTCACGGCACAACACTGTTCTTCTTATAAAAACACTTTACCGCACTGTACTAAGTCGCACTGTAGCACTGATGTGAACATCAAGATCGCTGAGCATAAACTGACTGACTCGCAGCTTGCTGGTGCCTTATATATAGGAGGTCGGCATAGATCAAAGGGGAATGTTCTAGTTCATTCCAGGCTAGGCGGGGCGAGCCCAGTAGCGTCTCGATCTCTTTGATCTACGCCGCATTTCCCAGTGTTGCGAAAATTAAATAGATGAATAATTCTTCAGAGAGAGAGAGAGAGAGAGAGAGAGAGAGAGAGAGAGAGAGAGTCGCGTATTTGGAAAGTGTGACGTAGATCAAAGCAGCCGACAGGAAAGTTCTAGCCTCTATAGACCTTCCAGCCAGACCTCGAACAGTCTAGACAGTTCCCCTTTGATGTATGCCGCCTCCCTATAAAAAGGAGCTCGAGCCAGCCGTGAGGCAGTTTATGCTCAGCGATCTTGATGTTCACATCAGTGCTACAGTGCGACATAGTACAGTGTGGTAAAGTGTTTTTATAAGAAGAACAGTGTTGTGCCGTGACTGTAAGTAACAGTTTAGTGCCGTGTTTAAGACAGTGCAGTGCCGCGAAGCAAAGGACAGTGCAGTGCCGTCTTTCTGTGAATTTCAGTGAATTATTGGACTGTGACTCATTGAAGAACAGTAACGCTATCAGTGTATACTGTGAGTAGTAATTAAGAATAATCACCAAGTTTATTGTGCATTGTGAAATAAATTTTGCAGTGATAAAAACTGTGAAACTTGCGAGTATTTAATTTTGCAATCCTAAAGAACTCTTATTAAAAACGTTTATTACTGGTTTTGGTAATACAAAAACGTAACAACTGGTGTCAGAAGTGGGATTGCAAAATTAAAATCAACAAAAAATGAAGTTTGAAGAACTAAAAGTGGAACAGCTGAAGAAGGAGCTGGCTAAACTGGATCTGCCAACAACAGGAAATAAGGCTGAATTACAAAGGCGGTTGACAGATGAATTCCAAAGACGAGGAATCGATATAAGTACACACGAGTTTGACGATAAAGAAGACATTGCTGTAAGTACTCCTATGTCAAGCAGCAATTTAGATTTAAATTCAATTTTGGCCGCCATGATGGAAAAAATCACAGATAACAACCAGAAACTCTTAGAAGCTTCTAGAGCTAATTACGAGAGATTAGAAGAAGCTTCTCGAAGTAACAGCGAGAAAATATTAGCGGAAGTCAGACAAGAATTCCAGGAAGCTTCTAGAGCTAATTACGAAAGATTAGAGGAAGCATCTAGAGCTAATTGCGAGAGGTTAGAAGAAAAATTCCAGGAAGCTTCTAAAAGTAACAGTGAGAAAATATTAGCGGAAGTCAGACAAGAATTCCAGGAAGCTTCTAAAAGTAACAGTGAGAAAATATTAGCGGAAGTCAGACAAGAATTCCAGGAAGCTTCTAGAGCTAATTGTGAGAGACTCGAGGAACTTCAGGAAGCTTCTAGAACAACAAACCAAAAACTCCACGAAATATCAGAAGTATTGGGCAAACGAGTGGAAGCCATTGAGCAGAGAGTAAGCGGATTTGATGAAAAACTGAATAATGTTGAAGAGAAAGTGTCCAATCTAGGAAAGAAGGTGGACGATGAAATACGTGAGCTGCAATTCCAAATGGATAATCTACAAGTTCGAGAGGGCCCGGTGAGGCTCATTTCAGAGCATTCCAGCAAGATAAAGACTCCGACTTTTGACGGTAATGTACCATTTAACGTTTTTAAATTCCAATTTGAGACGGTGGCCAGTAGAAATGGATGGAATAATGAAGAGAAAGCGGTAGAATTGATTTTGGCACTGAAAGGAACCGCTGCAGAAGTCCTGGAGAGTTTACCGGCCGCTTGCAGAAATAATTATGAGGACATCATGGTGACCTTACAGCGCAAGTTTGGCGGTGAGCATAAGCGAGAACTGTACAGGATGGAGTTACGGGGCAGAGTGCAAAAACCGAATGAGACGCTCCAAGATTTTGCCATGGAAATCGAACGTCTGGTCCAACTGACTTACCCAGGTGAAAATCATCCGTTTCTAGATCAGTTCAAGATTGAAGCATTTGTGAATGGTATTCGAGATCCAGATGTTAAATTTGCGGTATGCACCATGCAGAAATCATCTTTTGCTGAAACCATCTCATATGCGCTAGCCCAGGAGACGGCTAAAGTAATTTCAAAACCACAAGTCTTCAAGGTGCGACGTCTTGAGGCTGATATTCAAAATGACGCCCAAATGTCAAGGAGTGACATAGAAGAATTAGTCAAGCGAATAATGGAGGAGCAAAGGAACAGATCACGCTCAAAGTGCTTCAACTGTGGCAAGGCCGGCCATTTTCAACGTAACTGTAAAGCTCCAAAGAAAAGGTCAAGATCTGTTTCGCCACCAAGGGAGAACAAACGGACGAATAACCCCAAATCTCAAGAGACACCGTTAAACTAAAACGAGCTAGCACTGAGGGGCAAGAGCTAGCTCCTACAACCGCTGGCCCCACAATCTCCATTTCCATAATACAACAGCAGAATAGCAACCTTACAGCTCGTGGACTCATTAACGGAAGGAAGCAGATTCTCACCATAGACACAGGGGCGTCGCAGTCCATAATTAGGCCCGATTTGGTAAAAGGATCAGTGGAACCATTAAGCGACGTTCGACTGCGCACTGCTACTGGGGAATCAGCCACCGTCTATGGAAGAGCCAAGGTTCGACTGACTATCGCCAACACTAGCGCCGATCATGTATTTGTTGTTGCCGACATAGTGGACGAAGTGATCATCGGTGCAGACTTCATGATAGCCCACGGTATCAATCTGCACATGGGTCAACAAGTTATGATCTGGCGCAACGTCGAGATACCTTTGGATGTTGGTTATGAGAGCAAGACCACAGTAAGGAGGCTATTTACCGTCGGACGCCAGAAATTACCACCCCAGTCGGAAACCTTAGTATGGGCGCGTGTGGAAGAAGATTGTGAGGATAACCGGTTGTGGGTAGTAGAACCTAAAGAACTTAATGATGACATTATAACAGCTAAAGCCCTCGTGAAAACCTGCGACGATGGACGAGTTCCGGTGAGAGTACTTAACCTATCCAACAATGAGAAGATCATTAACAAAAATTTTGAAATAGGTCAATGCGAGCCAGCAGAAGCAATAATTAACTGTGCCAAAAATTCAGGATGCCCAAAAATGACAGCCAAGGAGCGCGAACTACTTGCAGAAGAAGAGGAAAAGTGGATGAAAGGACTGACATCGCCTGAAAGAAACAAGGCAAAGGAGTTGCTAAGAGCACATGCATCCGTCTTCGCCCTAAGCAATAAAAGCCCAGGTAGAACAGCTGTAGTGAAACATGAAATAAATACCGGTGAAGCGAGACCTATAAAACAGGCACCCAGGAGTGTTCCCCTAGCGAAGCGGAACGAAGTTAAAGAACTTGTCAACGAAATGGAGCGGAATGGAGTCATTGAACCATCTTCGAGTCCGTGGAGCTCGCCAATAGTTCTAGTAAAGAAGAAAGACGGCAGCACCAGATTCTGCGTCGACTACAGAAAACTCAATGACGTCACCAAGAAAGACAGTTATCCGCTGCCAAGAATTGACGACACCTTAGACACGTTGTCTGGAACGAAATGGTTTTCTACCTTGGACTTGCAAAGCGGCTACTGGCAAGTAGAGATAGCCGATAAGGACAAAGAGAAAACCGCCTTTAGCGCTAGCAATGGTTTATGGCAGTTCAAGGTGATGCCATTTGGGCTCTGCAACGCCCCAGCTACTTTTGAGCGTTTAATGGAACGTGTGCTAAAGGGTCTCAATTGGAAGACATGCTTGGTGTATCTAGATGACATAATCGTTATGGGGAAGACTTTTGAAGAACATCTTAAACACCTGGATGAAGTATTTAGTCGCATAACGGCAGCTGGGCTGAAGTTAAGCATAAAGAAATGTGCTTTGTTTCAGAAAGAGGTCAAATACTTGGGACATCGGGTAACAGCAGAGGGCATCTCCACTGACGAGGACAAAATACGGGCAGTAAAGGACTGGCCTCGACCACGAAATCTTCACGAGCTGCGTAGCTTCCTGGGGCTTTGCACATACTACAGGAGATTCGTGCCAAACTTCGCTCAGGTAGCTGCCAGCTTGCACGAGCTAACCAAAAAGTCGCGACCATACCACTGGAGTGAGGCAGCGGAAGATGCTTTCCAGAGGCTCAAGGAACTCTTGTGCACAGCACCTGTCCTTGCCTATCCAATCGCTGGACAGACGTTCATAATTGATACGGACGCCAGTGGCTATGGAATAGGAGGAGTACTTTCTCAAGTAGTTAATGGGGCAGAAAGAGTCATTGGCTACTACAGCAGGGTACTCTCCAAGCCCGAAAGAAATTATTGTGTTACCCGACGGGAGCTTCTGGCAGTGTTGGAGTGCGTCAAGCATTACCACAAATACTTGTACGGTCAACACTTCACCTTAAGAACAGACCACTCCGCACTACGTTGGCTGCTGCAGTTCAAGAACCCAGAAGGTCAGCTGGCACGATGGATTGAACGTCTGCAGAGCTATGACTTCAGCATCGAGCATCGAAAAGGTGGGAAACACAATAACGCTGATGCCCTATCAAGACGGCCTTGTAACATAGAATGCAAACATTGTACTAAAGCCGAGAAAGAGGAAAGCGTGATTGATGTGCGACTTACCCGTATTGGCTCAGACGAGGACTGGTCGAAGGCTCAGAAAGATGACCCGATTCTGGCGAAGATTATATCGGCTAAGGAATGCAACAGAAAACCAACCCGAAATGAGACATCAGCTGAAAGCCCACTTGCGAAATCATACTGGGTACAGTGGAATAGCCTAAAACTGGTAGAGGGCTGCTTATATCGATCTTGGGAGAGTGCAGATGGCAAAACCACAACCGACCTAATTGTCGTGCCCACTTCCAAGATAAATGAGGTATTGAAGCAGTTCCATAATGGTCCCAGCGGCGGCCATCTGGGCATTACAAAAACCCTGGAAAAGATAAAACAACGATTTTACTGGGTGGGATGTCAGCAATCTGTAACCGATTGGATAGCCAATTGCGAGCAGTGCATTGCAGCCAAGGGTCCAACGAGAAGAAGTCGTGGCAAACTTCAGCTGTACAACGCAGGCGCCCCTTTCGAGCGGATAGCCATGGATGTTGCTGGTCCATTCCCTGTGCTATCAGCGTTACTGTTCTTCAATGAGTCACAGTCCAATAATTCACTGAAATTCACAGAAAGACGGCACTGCACTGTCCTTTGCTTCGCGGCACTGCACTGTCTTCTACTTCGCGGCACTGCACTGTCCTTTACTTCGCGGCACTGCACTGTCTTAATCACGGCACTAAACTGTTACTTACAATCACGGCACAACACTGTTCTTCTTATAAAAACACTTTACCGCACTGTACTAAGTCGCGCTGTAGCACTGATGTGAACATCAAGATCGCTGAGCATAAACTGACTGACTCGCAGCTTGCTGGTGCCTTATATATAGGTGGTCGGCATAGATCAAAGGGGAATGTTCTAGTTCATTCCAGGCTAGGCGGGGCGAGCCCAGTAGCGTCTCGATCTCTTTGATCTACGCCGCCTTTCCAAATACGCGACTCTCTCTCTCTCTCTCTCTCTCTCTCTCTCTGAAGAATTATTCATCTATTTAATTTTCGCAACTATATGTTGTTCTACAAATGTTGTTATATACATGTTTTCTCTATATCGAATATTAACCGAGATATTTTCATATTTTAGTTTTGGGCCATGAGTAAGGCCCCAGTCCTATTCATGTCATATAAACTATAAGCCATTTAAACTATAACCATTTCAGTTCAAGATCAAATACAAAATATGGTTTTCATTCAACTATTACTTTGTGAGACACATGCAAATAGGTTGTATGAGGACGTCATCATGTAAGACTTTCCTCCGAAATGTTTATTTGATCTATACCGTACTCGATATTCAGCTGTTTCTGTCAACACTAAAGATCATTTTGATTATTGTCTGAAATGGAACAATAATGAAATTCAAAATATTGTCCATATTGTGAGTCGGATCATAAAATATAATAGAGGCATCTTGTTAAATCTTTGATTTTCTACGATTGTTGATGTTCTAGGCATATTTAGTAACTCGTTTTTTAGGCGAGTTATTGGAACTTTCTTGTTTGTGCTTTGAGTAAGCCCCACCGACAGGAAATGATGACTTCACAAGTGCTTAATACAAAGCCCCACCGACAGGAAATGATGACTTCACAAGTGCTTAATACGCAGCCCCTGCCTGACGGACTTTTATAATGGAGAACACAAAGCCTTCTCTTACTTGAGACCAGATATTTATAAGATTTTTAAGGCTGTTCATGATTATAACTTTGGTTTTATTTGCAGGTGAGTTTCTTCAAATATAAAACTGTTTCCACAGTTTAAACATCTCGAATTTGGGGGAAGAAAAAAAAAAGGTAAGAAAGATTTACTTTAAGTAAATTCTGGCTGACAATATTGCACAATAAAAAGCAAAAAATTACGAATTTATAAACCGAATTGTTAATCTAATGATATTGATTAACCTATATTAATTGTGAAAAAAAATAATATGAAAATTCATTTTTTCAATCAATTCAAATACACACAAGTATATTTAATTGTGTTTTAGCCACTTGAGTTAATCTCACTCTGTGAACCTAGGAGTACTATTCTCACCTTGCCAATAGGAATTCCTTTAGTGATGAACTAATTACATAAAACCCAGCCCAGCTAGAAAAAGGTGGTAACCTGTAGACAACCCTTCGGAATTAGCCTTAACTACAGTTATGCTAGATCCGTGCTAAGTGTAACCTTAGTTGATGATTTCTCTTACCAGAAATATGATAAAACTCAATAAATATAATAAGCACAATACATTTTTTAGCAGATTTCCATTAAGAGAAATCAGCTGAGGTGGTAGATGACGACAATCAGGTCCGTTCAAATATATATATATATATATATATATATATATATATATATATATATATATATATCTATATATATATAAAATTGTAACCTCTGTCTGTACATTGATTTTTTTCGTGAAATTTCACGATAACTTTTCGTTTCACATGTCATAGACACCATAACTGCATTTTGTTTCTTTGGTGTCTGTTTGTTTGTTTGTTTGTTTGTTTGTTTGTTTATTTGTTTGTTTGTTTGTTACCTTTTCACGCATAAACGGCTGAACCGAATTTTATGAAACTTGGTATGTATATTACTACTAACCCAACTTAGGACTTTAGGCTATATTAAAATTCTCTGAGACGAACAGGGAGTGGGGGTTATAAAAGAAGCCAGAAATTAAAATTAGCGATATTTCGTTTCCTATTAGTTTTTTCGGCAAATATGAACATAACAAAAGTTGTTTATTTTGTTATTTAGAGTAACTTTTGTTATATACACTTTTTTCGTATACCGAATTATAAACGAGATATACGCTAAAACCTATAGCGGAAGTGAACAATTTTATTTGGGACAAATGATCCAACCGAAATAAATAAAACTCGGTATATGTATTATCACTAACACTTTAATTATAACAACCCATACCAACATTTCTAGGGACGGGGCAGGAGTAGGGGTTATGAGGGATGCCAGAAATTAAAAATAGCGATATTTCGTTTCCTATTGGTTTTTTTTGGCAAATATGAACATAACAAAAGATGTTTATTTTGTTATTTTAGAGTAAATGTTGTTATATACACTTTTCTTTTATAACAAAGTATAAACGAGATATACGCTAAAAACTAAAGCGGGGGGCAACTATTTTATTGGGCACTAACGGTAGAACCGAACTTAACAACACTCGGTATGTAAATTAGCATTAATTCTTCCATGATTATAAGCTATAATAAAAATTTAAGGTAAAAAGGGGAGTGGGAATATAAAGGAGGCATGAAATAAAAATTCGCGATATTTCCTCTTCTATTAGTTTTTCGGCAATCTTGCACATAACATAAGTTGTTTACTTTTTTTTAATTAGTGTATATTTTGTTTTTATAATTTTTTTTTTTTTTTGTAAAATAAATAAGGTATGAAGCAAGTAATTTGCTTAGAAATATTGATATGCTCAACAATACATTCCAATATGAACTAACCAGGTATCTCACCTGGATAAGTTAATTCAAATCCATGTTAGAATTTTATCCTTAATAATTCAAAAGTATGTTATTTTTTAATGCCAGTAACAGTTTGCACCAAATAAGGTATACTGCCCCCACCCTTCTCTAAGTGTATTTAATACATTATTTAATTTAAACGTGAAAAATATTTGAAACAGTTTTAGAATTGTGAAGATAATATAATATAATTTTTTAATATATTTGAATGTATTAGAGGATAGCTATCCAAAATGCATTGCAGGTTGGCAGCACTGAGGCTATGTAGGTGCCCGAGCTACATCCTTTGTCCTATCAGTTCTGCCGCTTCCCTTCCGTCCTCATATTGGTCTATGTTTACATGTTAATTGATGCTTATAGCAATGTATTATTATTCTCAGAAATGTGAATTTCTTTAATTATCATAAATAAATAATTTACAAGAATGAACGCTAGGGAGGTGCACCCTGGTATTTCTGGTATTTATTAACTCTGCTCCGTTAATGTATTATGATATACTTTACTGAAAAACCAATATGAATACACAGTTTACAATCGAGACTTATGAAAGAGTGTTTTAATAAAGGCTATGACGTACCTAAAACAGCTGTCACCTTTGGACATTGTACCGCATGAAGGGAAAGGAACTTATTCATACGTGGTTTGGAAGATAGAATACATTCTAGGATTATGAATTATATGGTCCATTACGTTATAAAAAAAAAAAACTACCTACATACACAGAGGACGGGAAATATAAAAATATTGAGGACAGTGAGGTCTTAAATAACAAATAATTTTATTATTAACAAATCCACAGTAACGACGGGTATAAATTCTAAACACTGGGACAGGGAAATAAAAAAAATATTGTGGAAAGTAAAGCCTTGCCAAAAACATACCATCTTCATTTCAGCCTCAAATGAATTCCCGGGCGAAGCCGGGTACCTTTGCTAGTATATATATATATATATATATATACTAGCTCAGATACCCGGCTTCATTTGAGGCTAAATGGTGATGGTATATTTTTGGCAAGCCTTTACTTTGCACAATATTTTGACATTTACCCGTTCCAGTGTTTAGGGTTAATACCCGTTATGGCATTTGTTAATAATAGAATTAATTTTTTATGTAAGTCTTTACTGTCCTCCAAATTGTTGACTCCCGCTATAATTTTTAGCGTATAACGCCTTTATACTTCGGTATACGACAATAGTGTATATAAAAAAAGTTTCTCTAAATAACAAAATAAACAACTTTTGTTATGTGCATATTTGCCGAAAAAGCAATAGGAAACGAAATACCACTTTTATTAATTTGTGGCCTTCCCTATAACCCCCACTCCTGCCCGTTCCTAGAAATGTTAGTATGGCTTATTATAAGGAAGGCATTAGTGTTAATTCACATACCGAGTTTGGTTTAGTTCGGTTGAGTCTTTTGTGCCAAATAAAATTGTGGACTCCCGCTATAGTTTTTAGCGTATAACTCATTTATACTTCCGTATACGGCAAAAGTGTATAAAACAAAAGTTACTGTAAATAACAAAATAAACAACTTTGTTATGGGCATATTTGCTGAATAAGCAATAGGAAACGAAATATCGCTATTTTTAATTTCAGGCCTCTTATATAACCCCCACTCCTGCCCGTCCCTAGAAATGTTAGTATGGCTTATTATAAGGAAGGCTTTAGTACTAATTCGCATACCGAGTTTGGTTTTGTTCGGTTGAATCTTTTGTACCTAATAAATTGTTGACTCCCGCTATAGATTTTAGCGTATAACTCATTTATACTTCCGTATACGGCAAATGTGTATATAACAAAAGTTACTCTAAATTACAAAATAAACAACTTTTGTTATAGGCATATTTGCTGAAAAAGCAATATGAAACGAAATATCGCTATTTTTAATTTCAGCCCTCCCTTATAACCCCCACTCCTATTTGTCTTAGAGAATATTAATATAGCCTAAAGTCTAAGTTGGGCTAGTAGTAATATACATACCAAGTTTCATAAAATTCGGTTCAGCCGTTTATGCGTGAAAAGGTAACAAACAAACAAACAAATAAACAAACAAACAAACAGACACCAAAGAAACAAAATGCAGTTATGGTGTCTATGACATGTGAAACGAAAAGTTATCGTGAAATTTTGCGAAAAAAATCAATGTACAGACAGAGGTTACAATTTTATATATATATATATATATATATATATATATATATATATATATATATATATATATGTGTGTGTGTGTGTGTGTGTGTGTGTGTGTGTGTGTGTGTGTAGCAGCTGGGCCGCGTTGCTCCTAGCTACCACTTAACCTAACTCATAAAATAAAGTTTAGACAGTCAGTTGCTAGTGTCCTGCATGAGAAGACCGCTGTTTGTTGTTTTTAGCTTATTATATCTGCGAACTACCACAGCCGAGCACCACCTCATCATCATCAAGCCAGCACAACTGAAAAGAAGCTGGAATGACCAAAAGAAGTTTAAAAACATGATGTTGGTATCATGAGTAAAAACAATTGTATTTTACATAGATACCGGCCTGCAAGAAAGCATCCTTCCAAGCTTTTTTTTCTGCTCCAACTCGGCCAGCAGGATAGCCCCACATTAACCTCTCACTTTACTGGACGGACCGTAATTCATTTATATATTTCGGTGTTCATAATTCTAAAGTTGTATTATTATTTTTCCCGTTTAACATTTATGAAAATACAATAATCTTTATTATTTGGAATCAAGATTTTATTTAATTATATGGAACACCTTCTGAACATTAAAATAACACTCCCTGTATATATAAAATTGGAACCTCTATCTGTACATTGATTTTTTTTTTCTCGAAATTTTACGATAAGAAATACCATCTTTATTCAGCCTTAAATGAATTCTCGGGCATCGCCGGGTACCTTAGCTAGTATATACATATATATAATTGTAACCTCTGTCTGTACATTGATTTTTTTCCCGAAATTTCACGATAACTTATGTGAAAGTAGAGACTTACCAAAAAATACCATCTCTATTCAGCCTAAAATGAATTCCCAGGCGAAGCCGGGTATCTTAGCTAGTATATATATAAAATTGTAACCTCAGTTTCTACATTGAATTGTTACTCGAAATTTCACGATACCTTTTCGTTTCACATGTCATGGACAGCATTACTGCATTTTGTTTTTTTCGATTATGTTTGTTTGTTACCCTTTACGCATAAACAGCTAAACCGAATTCCATGAAACTTGGTAAGAATATTACTACACTAACCCAACTTAGGCTTTAGGCTATATTAATAATCTCTGAGACGAACAAGAGTGGGGGTTATAGGGGAAGCCTGAAATTAAATATATGCATAATTCACAGGAGACGGGAAATATGACAATATTGAAAACAGTGAAGACTTACATAAAAAATTAATTTTATGATTAACAAATCCTCAGCAATGATGGGTATAAACTCTAAACACTCACCATTCAGCTTCAAATGAATTCCCGTGCGAAGCCGGATATATGAACTAGTATATACATAAAATTGTAACCTCTGTCTAGACATTGATTTTTTTCTCGAAATTTCACGATACCTTTTCGTTTCACATGTCATAGACACCATAACTGCATTTTGTTTTTTACGTGTCTGTTGGTTTGTTTATTTGTTTGTTAACTTTCCTTTGACACGAACAGGAGTGGGGGTTATAAGGGAGGCCTGAAATTAAAAATAGCGATATTTCGTTTTCTATTGATTTTTCAGAAAATGCGCATATAACAAAAGCTGTTTATTTTGTTATTTAAAGTAACATTTGTTACATTCACTTTTGTTTTACAACAAAGTATAAACGAGATATACACCAAAAACTAAAGCGGGAGCCAACTATTTTATTGGGCACTAACGGTTGAACCGAATTTAACAAAACTCGGTATGCACTAATTTTTTCCATGATTATAAGCTACATTAAAATTTATAGGTTCAAACGGGAGTGGGGGTTATAAGGGAGGCCGGAAATAAAAATTTGCAATATTTCATTTTCTATTTGCTTTTCGGCACAAAAAAAAAAGTGTTTACTTTTTTATTTAGAGGAACTTTTGATTTATATTTTTATTTTGTAAAATATGGTATGAAGTAAGTAATGTGCGTAGAAATATTGATATGCTCAACAATTGATTCTAATATGAACTACCAGGTACCTCAACTGGATATATTAATTGAAATCCGTGTTGAAATTTTATCCTTAATAATTCAAATCTATGTTATTTTTAAACGCCAGCAACAGATTCCACCAAGTAAAGGATACTGCCCCCACCCCCTTCTCTTATCCCAAACATTAATTCATGAGAAACGCCGGTAATCCATATGTGTATTTAATACTTTATTTAATTAAAACATGAAAAATATTTGACCAACCGGTTTTAATATTGTGAAGATAATATAATCCGATTTGTCAATATAATTTAATGTACTATAGGTTTGATATCCTAAATGAATAGTTTGGCAGCAATGAGGCTTGGGATGTGTCGAGCTACTTCCTTTGTCCTATCAGTTCTGCCGATTCCCGGCCTATCTCATATTAGTAGATAGAAAAGGGGGTTACGAGCGCAGTTTCAAAATACCCCAAATCACCCAAAAAATGCTCACGAAAAAAAATCCTCAATTTTTCACAAATATGTATTTAAATCCATATAAAACTTTTGTAAAATATATATATGGTAAAATCTATAAAATCATTGATTTTTTACGAAATTATCTAGAAAAATTACTACTTGAAAAGGCACTTTTGGCATGAGCATGATGGATGTATTTTTCGAACCCTCTAAAAATTTATCAAATGACATTTATTTTTTATTACCATTACCATTACCTGCGCTATGATAACTTTAATAAATTAATAATATATGTTACATATATTTTTTATTATTATTTTTAATCATCACTATCGCTTTCATCTGATTTAATCTTCTCCTTATTAACTACATCTTTATTTTCTCGAGAATTGATAATATGAACCTTTTTCCCACCCCATATATCTTTTAAACTATCATAAACAAAAAATAGTTTTTGTGAATTTAATTGTTGAATATCTTTTTTATTTAATTTATCAGTAAATCTATCAGGTAGAAAAACATGAAATTTTTCTTCTTTTTGTTTTAAAGTAACAACTATTTTTTTTCCAAATTTTGTTGAAATTTCTTTAAATTCTTTAATTGGATAAGATTGACCACATTTCAATTCTGATAGTTTCTTTGTTGGAATATTTTGACATTGACCTACTTGTTTGATCTTTTTCAAAGCTTCCATTTATTAAGATAAAAATTTATCAAATGAAATTTGTTTTATATACATTTGTTTATTAATATAAATAATAAATTACATTTGGTAATTTATTATTTATATTAATAAACATTTTTGTAATGAGCTAATGCTCTAGTATTAATTCCATCTTCTAAGATGAATCGTTTATCATCATCGGGTGATAAAGCTTTCTTATTAACTTGAATAGAATATATCTCATGTTTGTAACTCCTAAATTGATTCATACTTCTATAATGATCTCTTTTATTGAATAAACAATCTTTATAATCTTCGAATGTTATTTTATTTTTTACAACACATTTCTTAATACCTTTTGATTTCTTACATATTTTTTCTTCATTTTTATGAGCATACATTTTAGATCTTAATCCTATAAATTCTTCCATAATTAATCCATTATTTTCATCCTTCATTTTTCCTAATACTTTCTTATTACTTCTAGGCATATTATATCTATTATCAACAGGGTAATCTGAAGTATCGAATAAATCAATCATATCTTTCATATCCTCATAAAAATCGTCTGTTTTAATGAAATATGTTAAGCTATCTGTATCCATGTACATTAATTTAATATCATTTCCATATTTTGGTGTTATAGTCTTATAATGGAAATCATACATTAAATACTTCGATAAATCCAATATACTCATACCAACGTATATAGGTTTATTAAAGAAAACTTTTGTTTTATTCATATGAACAGCTATTAAATTTTCATCAAAAATAGTTCTACCTTTAAAATTTGGTTTTGCTTCTAATTTTTCAACTTTCTTATAATCATTACATAATTTTACATTAATTATTTTCATTATATTTTCCATTGTCTTACCAAACACTGAATTATTCATCAGCTTGTAAAAATCTTTTTCAAAATCATTCACAGCTTGAGTTCGTTTTTTAGTATTGAGATCTACATATTTTTTTAACCAATCTGATTGTTTGAATTCTAATATTCTATGAACCCTTTTTTAGCTTTAATCCCAAATCCAAACACTGCTTTAAATTTCTATAATGGATAACATATCTTTCTTTATCATATAATGTTGTCAATAGCTTTGATTGTTTTGAATTATCTGGAATTCTGTTCTCGGGGGCTAATGGTAAATCAGAATGACTATCATGTAATTCTTTCGGATATTCAAGATCAACTTCTAATATATAACCTTTCTCTGAGTCATCTTCTAAATCCTCTATTTCACTCGGATTAACCCATTTGAATCCTCCATAAGGTAAATATTGACTCATTGCCCATCCATATAAATTATTAGCATCCAGATACATTAAATAACTCCATGGTTGATTCTTATCATAATTCTTCATATATTTATTATTTTCTTTTGCAAATCTGTTACAACATCCTGATATTCCTCCTCTGATTCCTTTTTCCAACATTAATATCATATCATAATCATTTAATAATTCCAACTCAATTCCAGTTGTTTTTTACATTGCATCCCAAGATAATCCAGGAGCTGTAAAATACCATGCTGGATCAAGTTTGTAAGTTTTTAAACAAACATCTCAAAGTTTTCAAATATATCAGCTAATATTAATACATCTGATTTAACATATAAATCTGAATACTGCCCCAAGTTTTTAATTTCAAATTTTTCCCATACATTTTTAGCATGTTTATAATCATTTTCACTTATATCACAATCATTCAACTTATTATAAAATTCTTTAATTGGAGGTAATTCAGTTTCTTCAAATCTTTCTTCTGAATCAACATGATCATAAGGATACACACCTTTTCTTGTAATCAAATCTAATCTCTCATCATTGTAATATTTAGATGTTTCCCTAAACATAGATTTCAAGAATTTGAATTCTTCTAACATTTTAATTTTGGGAGAATAATTCTTAATTTTCTCTTTTAATTCTTCCGGCATTTTTCGTAAGTTTGTTGATAATGCATCTATGCTTGTTGCCATAAATCTGAATGAATCAATAAATCGTATTTTCAATTCACCAACTTTCTGATTGAATGATATATATCTCTCTTCAGTATTTGGAATTACATCAATATCTTCTTCAAATTTTCCCATTGGTTTAACAAATAGATGAGCATCATAACCAGACAAATTATGGATAAATACCGGAACAAATGAAGGATTTTGATAATTCAAATTACAAGTTTCATGAGCTGGACCTCTGTATTTACCAGTTAAATGATTATGATCTCTTACTTTCTTTCCTTCTATAATATCTTTATCACATATATGACAAATATCAGTTTTCTGAAAATGCTTTTCATCTTCATCACTCATATTCAAAGGTTTATTATCATCATATATCTCCTGAATATTTTCAACTTCCTTTCTAATCATTTCTACAAATTTATCAACACAATCAACTCCTCTATATATTACAGGCGGTTTATAATCATCATTTTCATATTTTACATAATAACAAAAACTGTTTGGTTCATGCTTTTGATATTTCATAGTATAGGATTGAGTTGGATCGGGTTGCCAAGTATCAATTTTTCTTGTAAAACATTCAAAATCTGCATATTTAACAAAAGGTACTCTCAAAGATTTGTTATAGTTTTTAAAATATAAATATTCATTTTTCCTAGGCATTTCAATTTTAACAGCTGTTTTATTCTTACAATCAACTTCATGTTCTTGTAATTTTTCAGATGAATAATAATATGTTAAACATCTTTCACATGGATAAATTTTAACTTTCTTATTAATTACTTGCGCTTTGACTAATCTAGAGAGATTCTTAATCCAACAATAATGATCACATTTTTCATCTTTAATATAAAAGAGATTCACATGTTTATCTAATTTCTTTTTAGTAATTCTTAGAGGATGAATAGATTCTTCATATCCATAAACATTTATAGATATATTGTTTAGTTTTTCAAATTTACTAATATCTGCTAAGGAAACAGGAAAGTTTATTCCCTCAAAATTTAACTTATCTTTAACCGATTCATACTTTGTAACTCTTTGAGGATCTTTGTCTACTGGATAAATTGCCGATAGTATAGACCACATAAAACATTTATTATCATTATTTTTTACATTAATAATTGCCTGTTTTGCTTTTATCTTTTCTGGTAAATCTGTAAATGAAGAACCTCTTAAGGGATTATATTTATTAATTCTTAGTTCTAAATTATCAATACTCATAAGTGTCCATCCTGAACCTTTAGCATTAAAATCATCCATTTCTTTCATCATTTTCCAGATAACATTATCATAAAATTTATTTAGATCTGATAATTGTAATATAATTTCATTTTTTCTTTTGAATGAAAATTGTTCAATATCTGTAATTATGTTTTTGTCACCTACTCTCCCAAAGGTAAGGGACAACTTAAGATTAACTTTCAAATCCATCGTCTTTGAAATTTCAGAGATTTTATTGATTACAATATTTCTTAATCTTCTAAAAATTCTGTTGGAAGTACATAATCTTTTGTATTCTTAATTAGATATGTTTTTAATCTCGAATCGTAAGCTGTTTCAATTTCTTGTATCTCTTCATCTTTAAGTAATGCATTTTTATGAGCTGAAGATTCAATATGATGTTTTTCATACGATTTTTTATAATATTTATTACAAACATCACATTTGATTTGTTTCTCTCTAGGAGGTTTAGTTTTAGAAAACAAACTAGAATCAAAATTGAATTCATTTATCGATTTTTTTGTAGATTGATTTATTGATTTTTTTCTGGCCAGATTTATTAATCTCTTTTTGTTTTTCTTTCTTTCTCCCTCATTAGTGATCAAATTGATAATATCAACTTTCTTATTAAATTTCCAATAACCTTTAATATTATGTGATTTACAATATTCTTTCAACTGTTTCATAGTCTGTAAATTAAAATCCTTGTCAGGTTTTGTATTAGAAAACAAACTAGAATCAAAATTGAATTCGTTTATAATTTTTTTTTTCATTATACTGTTAAAGTAACATGTGTTTTCAGTGTATCGTTTGAGTACGCAAAGTGATACTTTTCTTTACTAGTACAGAAAAGTAACAGCTGTTATTGAAATATTCCTCATCATACTATCATTCATTGTATATTGCATACTTACTTAACCTGTATTTATTAAATCAAAACAATGTTTAATAATAGTGCGTGTTCAAATATTCCGGAAGATAAAAAATATAAAGCCCTTCGTCCTTCAAATTCAAAACTCTCACGATTGTTTGTACATTTTCGAAATGGAAGATGTATGTCTCTAAATGTTGGGATTCATACAATTGCTTCAGTTCCAAAAAAGGTTGCAATGTATTTAAAATTAGAAAATCCAGAAAGGTATACGGGACACTGGCTCAGAAGATGATGCTAGTTGAGGGAGGAGGAGATCTGCTGACATTAAAGTGCCATGGTGGATGGAAATCATCAGCTGTATCTGAGGCTTACCTAGAGGAGTCTCATCAAAGAAAACTACAAGTATCCCATAGACTTTTCCATTCTTCTAAAAATAATAATCCTGGCCATTCATCTAATCTATCAATAATAATATCATAATTGAAAATGATGATTATTTCACAGTAGATGACCTTTTTAGAGTTGAAAAAGATGTAGTAGAATGCACAACCGACAAAAATTTGTCAATAATTAAGCAATCAATACCGCAAAAAGGTATTAATATAAGTAACAATAAAAATTGCACAATAAATATTAATTTTAAATTATAGGTCTATTGCCTATTCTATTTATCTGTTGAATAAACTTTGCAGTTTAATAAACATATGTTTCATATTTTAGAATTCATATCTTTATCTTCTGATTTTTTTATAAGAATAAAAATATTAAAATATTTACCTTATTTCCTTTTAAGAATAGGTACAGTATAATGAAAAGTCATTTTCAACATACGTACTCGGTCTTATTCCCGAACGCGGCTTCGCCTCGTACGTGAAACTCGACTTCGTACAGAAAAGATACACTTTGCGTACTAGTGATGAAAATAACTTTTTCCCTATTTCATCAATAATATAATTTACAAGATCATCTTTATTTTTATGAATATATCCTTTAATATTTTGAGATTTACAATAATCTCGAAGTTGTTTAAGAGCTTGGTTTCTCAGTTGAGCTTCCATTTATTACCAAAGAATTTTATTAATATATTTTTATTAAAAATGAAATTTTTAAAATCCTACAATTTACAATTTTATCAACCTTCATATTTTGAAGAATTGAATATGAATAAAGATTTTTTTAAGTTATAAATGAAGAAGGTAAGGTTTAATGATCTCATAACTATTTATGAAATACCTAATGAATGTAGAATTAATTTTAATTTAATTGATAATCAGAGGTTTAAAATGAGAATAATTGAGTTTGAAAAGATATTTAAAAATATGTTAATAAAAATAATTCCTAATAAATGGATGAATTAAACCCTTTTCAATTTTGTCAAATCTGTTGTATAGAAGGTGTTTTAAATAACCGCTGTTATAATTGTCATCCATCAAAAATAAACCCTCATAGCAATTATAAATATAGACAGAGATATTTTCATAATTATATATCACAGTTAATAGATGATTATGAAGACATAATTAAAATTGAAGAATTATTTGATGTTTTTTTTTTGAAAATTATAAAGGAAAAGCTTTACCATATAATTTTTTTATTGCAAAGGTAGCAAATTTCTTAAACATTGATCATAATATTCCTATACGTAACTCAAAAAGATATAAAATATTGTGGAATGAATTTTTGGAGATGAAACCATTTGAGATAATTGAAAACAAATACAATTTAGAGAATATATTTTGAATCAATTTAGAATGATGAAATATTAATACAATTTTTTAAAAATAAATGGGAGGTAGAAAATTATGTACTAAATGTGAAAAAGAAAATAGAATGAAAGATAGAAGTTGGTGTAAAATTTGTTATAAACAATATGAACAAGAATATTATATTTCAACTAAAAATAAAAAATATGAAAAAATTAAATGTGATTGTGGTAAAAATGTTTGTAAAACTTATTTAAATAAAGATAAACTTCGTCCTATACATAATAAAAATATTGAAAAGGTAGTCTGTAATTGAAATTATTCAAGATTTTAAAAATTTTTAAATTTATAATAAAAACGTATTGATAAAAAATCGTTATAAAAAAGTATTGATAAAAATCTTTATAAATAAATGGAGAGCATGGTAAATACTCTGAACAACAAACTTAACTATAATAATAAAAATATATTTATAATTCTTGATGAAAATAATGAACCATGGTTTAAAGCAAAAGATATTGCTATATTGTTAAAATATAAATATCCTAGAGATGCTGTAATTATGCATGTAGATGATGATTTTAAGATGAGATATAAAGATTTTTCAGTAGTCGGGAAACGTGACTCCATAAATACTGATGAGCAAACTGTTTTTATTAACGAATTAGGTTTGTATTCTTTGATTATGAAATCGAAATTACCTCAAGCAAAAGAATTTCAAAAATGGGTTTACAATGGTATCAAAACAATTAGAAAAACAGGAGAGTATAAATTAAAACAAACAATAGAAAGTTTAGAAAAAAGTAATGAAATAATGTTAAATACAACAAGAAGAATTTTAAAAGAGAAAGATGAAGAAATTCAAATATATAAAAATTCGAGTGAACAACTAAGCCCATATATTGTAAATGAAACTGATAATGAAGATTTTCACCATTGTTTTATATTATTTAAATTAAATAATAACAAATGTGAATACACTTACTATGTTGTTAGATGTCAAATAAGAAATGTAGAAAAAGCTAGTGATTAAGTACGGACAAAACATCCAAAATGTTATGAACAACTATTGTTATGTGTTCTTAACAGTATCAGTTTTTATAATGTAATGAAAGAACATTTAAAAAGAAATTTAAAATTTCATGGTAATTATTTTATGATAACAAATAAAGAATTTACAGAAATGATTTAATTTATCATATAAAGTCTCTAAGAGAATAAAAAAAATTAAGTTATAACATCTTTTTTATTTATCCACGAATTATGTGTATTATCAAAACCTAACCATTTAACATAAACTTTATCTCCTATTCTTTTTAAAACTTTTTCAACTAAATAATCATTTGGATATTTGGTTTTCATTAGTTCCTCTTTATAAAATCTACCTTCAATTTCTTCTTCTTTTAAATCTTTAATTTTATAAGTAATAGGAACATAATTTATTATTTTATTTATTTTGAAAATTTCTGTAGACCATTTAGGTATATATCCTTTTTCAAATATTCCTTTATATTTACTTATTCTAACATAATCGTTTAATTTAAATTTTGGTTTTTCAATTTTCATATTGTTATCCCTATAAATATTAGTTAATATTTCTTCCTCATTTTTCTTATTCACTTCTATAGGTTTCATCTTTATAGTGCTGTGATAAGAATTATTATATTCTTTAATTAATTCATCTAAAATATCTATCCATTTATAATTTCCTCTCTTGGAAAATTCTTTCCACATTTTACCTTTTACATTTCTATTAAATCTTTCAACAATAGCAGCTTTTATTTCACTATAACTAGAATAGTGATTAATATTAAATTCTTTCATTAAATTTTGAAAATCTTTATTATAAAATTCTTTTCCATTATCGGTTTGTAAATTTTTAGCAGATTTCCCTTAAGTGAAATCAGCTATTGGGGTTGTACTCATGACGGAATTTTCGACATTTTTCTTCAAATGTCCATCGATCCGACTTAGTAGATGACGAAAATGAGGTCCGTTCAAAACTGTATGTATATATATATATATATATATATATATATATATATATATATATATATATATATATATATTTGTCTGTTACCGCTCTAGCAGTCGCAATTTTTGTTTAATCGTTACGAAACTCGAAATTTAGTCGTTTTATGTAAAAAGAAAAATCAAGTTCGTTAACGGCTGAAATCGGACTAGTGGGAGAGGGGGTTTAGAGGGGAGGATTTTTGAAAATTCGAAATATCTCCGTTACTGTACGTCGGATCGAAAAATTGTATAGAAACAATCTTATTGCAAATTACATTTACTATAAATATTGTTCTATACATATTTTCCATGTAATGAGTATTAACCGAGATATTTGTATTTTTTGTAATGAGTTCCGCTTTCAGTAAATGCCCACTCCTACTAGGGACATATTAATAGTAAGCTGATATCTCATGAACCACCTCATTATTAGGTTAAATACAAAATATTGTTTTCAACAAAGCTTTATTTTACGAGGTACAAACAAATACGTTCTGTTGAACCCCCCCCCCTTTTTTCTTGGACTACAATAATCTGAGTGATTGAGATAGAAATATTTTGATTCATTTCAAATTACTCCACTTAACTATAGTAAATAGATTCCAATAAAATTAATATTTTATATTCAGATATATTTCTTTAATTGTTTGTTTTCCCGGTCTATCTATCGATACTGCGCTACAAGGTTGGCTAACCTGTTTGTTTACAATCCAGCCGTATTACGTTGTAGGGGCTATCAACTTATATTGTAAATTCACTGAAAGATTTCTCATTGCCGTTTGTAATTATTCACTAATATTCACGGAAGTGTTACCTGTATGTATAAACCATTTATTAATAGGTGGCAGTTTCTTCATTTTTTATAGGAAAAATGGATCTTCGGGCATCATATTACTTTATATTCTTCAGTAAGTAGCTGCGTTTATATGTTTACCTTATTTTTTTTTTAAATAAGGAATGAACCAATTTGAATTAAATGCATTTAGATTTATTTCTAAATTTAATATTAAATCGTGAACTTAACTATTTTGCTTCGTTTTTCTTCTAAATCGTGTATTTATTAGTATTTTCATTAGTATTCATTTCTAAATTGTGTATTACACTATTTACTTTATTTTTTTTATTTATATCACAATTAAACCAATTTGAATTAAATATATTATAATTTAATAATAATAATATACTATTTACTAATAGGTACCTGAACTTAACTTAATATTAAATTGTGTGCTTAACGTATTTTTTATAAATCGTGTATATGACCATTTTTACCTATTTTACATGGTATTTTTTTAAAAAATCGATCATTTCACCATTTTAAATTAATTTCACTTGCTATTTTTTTAATAAAAATAATATAGTATTTACTAATATGTACCTGCACTTAAATTTAATATTAAATCGTGTGCTTAACGTATTTTTTATAAATCGTGTATATGACCATTTTTACCTATTTTACATGGTATTTTTTTTAAAAAATCGATCATTTTATCATTTTAAATTAATTTCTCTTGCTATTTTTTAATAATAATAATAATAATATAGTATTTAGCAATACCTGCACTTAATTTAATATTAAATCGTATGCTTAACTTATTTTTCATAAATCGTGTATATGACCGTTTTTACTTATTTTACATGGTATTTTTTTAAAAAATCGAGTATTTCAGCATTTTAAATTAATTTCACTTGCTTTTTCCAATAAATTGGGCACTATATCATTAAAAAAAAAATTAAATTGACTAAAAAGTTAAAATTTATATTTTTCACAAATAATCAGGAAAATATTTATTTTTTTCCGCTTAGCCCAATTCTCACTACGGCGATCCCGAAGGGATCGCTCTGCCTTTTGTGGCGATGCCGAAGGCATCGCTCCGCCCTTTGTGGCGATGCCGAAGGCATCGCTTCGCCAAGGGGGTCAAGGGGGCGAAGCCCCCTTGCTGGCGCAAGCTAGTATTTATCTATTGTAAACCTTCGCTGGCTAACCTGCTTGTTCCTTAATCATGTGAAAATCTCATAACCGTCTGAATCGTATTTTGCCCCCCCCCCTTTCTATTTTCTTCCCGGATTCCTAAATTTGGAATGGTTGTGATTAAAATTGTTCTGGTTTATTATTAATTACAGTACTATATATAATAAATAGTTATGAATAAAATTTATAACTTATATTCAAATATATTTCCGTAATTGCTTTTATTTCCGGTAAAAGCTGGCTAACCTGATTGCTTACAACTCAGACTGTTTGCTATCAGGAAGGTTCTTACCATTTGACTTGCCCTTTATTTGTTTATTTAATATTCACAGCAGTATTAAGTCTTACAAATAATAGATATTCTGTGGTACTATTTAGTGTTGGTGTAATAAGTGTTCAGAGTGCTGCTATCATTAAAGGTAAGTCCATCTTTTGTGTTCTTGTTGTTTTTTTGAGATTGAATTGTTTTTAATTTAATCTCGGAGCCTAACGGACGAGAGTTACTTTCCCGCCGAAAGCTAGTTCGGCCGTTTCCTTGACTGGCTTGGCTCTCGTGTAATTTCTCTATTGTAAAACTTCACGTGGGAAATCTGCTTAGTTTACGCAGCCCCTGCGTGACGGACTTTTTGGTTTATTTTTATTGTTTAAAATGCTTCAGTTACTAATTTACCAGTTTTATCTTTAACAGGAGTAGCCCAAGCATATTTAGAAAATGTATCTATTACAGTTAAAATATATTTAAATCCTTTATTTATTTTATTTTATTTTATTTATTTATTTATTTATTTAAATGAGTTCCGCAACACCGGCGATTATTTTAGATATTCCTTTTAAACTTCCAGTATTGATCTCAACTAAATCTGATTGCCAGAGATCTTTTATTCCTAGAGTTATAATTTTTGTTCTTTCAAAATTTCTTCTAACTGGTTTATGAATTTCTTCGATTATTCCTTCTTTTACATTTATTTTTTCATTTTTTGACCTAAAAAAGTATTCTTTTTACTTCCACAATCTTCACAAATTCCTTTACCCATAAGTTTCCCGTTTTTAGAAACTTCTTCATGAAAATTATTAGTTTCTGTTTGTTTCTTACACTTTACACAATATATAAGTACCATTTATTATATATAAAAAGTAATACTTTTCTAAATCTCTTTATTAATTTTTGTCTACCTCTTCTAATAAATCTTCTGATGCTTTAGTGTTAAATTCTTTTTTTATTAATTCTAATTTTTTATGCATTTCCTCACTTAATAATGTTTTGCATTCTTCAAATTTATTATTTATAGTACTTTCAACTTGTACTGGTATAACATCACTAATTAAATCTTGAGCGAGTTTTTTCATCTTTTCATCTAAATTTTCAGCTGTTACATATTCAAATAATCTCTCATTTATGATGTCATTAAATTCTTTTATGCCAATAGTTCGTTTATCTCTTTTATTTTCAGTTTTTAAATCTTCCAACATCGATTTTACTTGCTTCATAATAACTAAATCATTATTATCTTTTCCTTCTGAAACACTAACAAGTCTTCTATTCTTAACCTTCACACGACAAGTTGGAACACCCCTGGCGCCATTTTCGTAGCGCTGTAGGAGTAGGGGGCTCAAACGGTGGTGGGAGTCTTAGTAGCCTCGTTTCCTTCTGTCTTGTTGACGATCCCGGAAGCACATTGTGTTTCAAGGTTAGTAACCTCTTCATTGTAACTCTTTTGAACAAATTACTCCCTGGGGGTGTTCTCGCTCCCCATCTTGTGGTTTAGGATACAAATTTTTGCAATTGTTTTCATGATTTTTAGGCGGTATGAAAAATTTCTATCAAGAAATTTTATGTTTTCACAACTATCTTTAATATGAAATCACATTAAAAGTCATATTTTACCGAAATACGAACTCAGATCCCCCCCGGCCTTTTGCGGCTACATTTTCTAATCTTACCACCAAAACGTCTTGTTGGCTTTTAATGTTTATTTTAGTTGTAAACTGATGTTTTGTAATTTGTATTTTATATAGTTTTTTTAACAACTAACTTATTGGTAATCAAATTAAACAGCAAATTTCGGCAATTTTTATAATTCATTTTTTCTTTGATTTTAGATTAGTGCTTTTTTCTCTACCTAATTATTATTATTATTTTTCAGTATTAAAATTTCTTTGCAAAATGAAAGGCGACAGTAAAAAGTTTAATAACTAACATCAATCTTTCTTGTCATTTAATTTTGTGCATATGGCTGAAAGACCATTTTTGTTTCGTTGCCCTGAATACGTCGTGGCTGAGTTACGGCGCTTAGATGATTTGGAACGTATTTCAAGAGAAGAACGAGAGGGAGAGCCAATTGTAAATGAAGGAGAAGAAAGCCAAGATGAAGATTTACCCTTACCAAATGATGACAATGAACCAGACGAGTTTGTAGTCAGTAGTGAAGATGATGAAGACACTAACCTATTATCAACCGAAGAAGAACAAATTTATGTCTTAGGAAAAGATGAAGAAACTAAATGGAGCAAAACTACATTGAAAAATCACAGAACTAGGGTTCCTGCTCGGAACCTCGTGACTCATCTTCCTGGCTCAAAAGGTCATGCTATTACAGCTAGTAGCGAGGCAACGTTATTTTTCTGCCTAATTGATGATTGCGTTGTGGACAAACTTGCCGAATATACAAATGAAGAAATCTCCCGTCGAGCTGAACATTTTAAAAGTGAACAGTGGTACATTGGGGCCACAAATAAACTTGAAATAAAAGCTTTGATTGGCCTCCTTTTTTTCAGTGGTGTTTTGAGAGACTCAGGACTAAATCTTGGTGATATGGTCTCGAATATTTTTGGCCCTCCACTATTCCGTTCTGTTATGTCTAGAAACAGACTTGAATTTGAAGGGTTTGGGAAAATGATTAAACAGATAACTTTGGATAAAAACTTCTATTTGAAAAGGCAGTTACAATACAAGACATCATGTGGCGGTAGACTACAACGATTCCCGCCAGAGCTCTCTCTCTGTTCCCAGGACCAATGCCTGCTATATTTGATTGGAAATATTGATCACTAAATAACCAACACTTCCCCTTGAGCGATATTTCCAAAAACAATACAATTTACTTTGTAAAACAATACAATTTACTTTGTAAAACAATACAATTTACTTTGTAAAACAATACAATTTACTTTATAGGTTTCCTTTTCTTGTTATTTTTCTTCTTTGTAGATTTCTTCTCCTTTTTATCATTTTTCTTCTTTGTGGATTTCCTTTTCTTTTTGTCATTTTTCTTCTTCGGAGATTTCTTCTTCCTTTTATCATTTTTTCTTCTTTGTGGATTTCTTCTTCTTACCATTTTTCTTCTTTGTAGATTTCTTTTTCTTCTTTTTGTCATTTTTCTTAAACGAATTCAGTTCGTCTTCCATCGACAATGTCCATTGCTTGGAGTACGGACCTTGAGCGCCTCATCTGCGGTCAATGGTTCTTCAATGGGTGTTCAGTGCAGCTAGATATGTAACGAAATCACACATATCTTTTGGTTTCGGCACACGTCTGGATCGTCGAACCTGTGGTGAGTTCTCCTCCTGGATATCTGGCTCGCTAGAGACAGATCCTGGCACTGAATCATCAGAATCAGTCTGATGGTCGTATCCTGATTCCGTATTCTCATCAGAAACGTCCTCTTGTGAATTGGTTGTATCCTGGAGAGCAGGCGGCTCATCCACATCTAAAAATACTGACGTAGTAGGCAGCTGTCGAGGCTTATGTCCCTTTTCTTGGTTTGAAGTTACAAGAAAAACAACATCTCGACTCATAGTAACCTTCTTCGTTTTAGGATCAATTAATCGATACCCTTTGATTTCCTCTGAGTATCCGACAAAAATGTGTTTTGCCGATTTAGGATCCCATTTTCTTGGGATTTCCTTGGGAACCTGTGCCATAGCCGGACATCCAAAAATCCTCAAGTGAGACATATCAGGCTTCTTACCATACCACGCTTCATATGGAGTCCTCCCGACAACAGCCTTTGTCGGTGCACGATTGTTGAGGTAAACGGCTGTAGAAACAGCTTCTGCCCAATAGCTTTTGGGCAAACCAGCATCCTGTAACATAGTGCGAGCCTTCTCCACAATGGATCTGTTGGCTCGTTCAGCCACTCCGTTACTCTGTGGCGAGTACCTAACGGTCAGTTGATGCCTGATTCCTGCAGAAATAAGTCCAGCTTTGAACTTTGAGTTGACGAACTCAGTCCCATTGTCAGACCTCACGCACTTGATTTTCTTCCCTGTCTGAGTTTCAACCAGAGCCCGAAATTCAGCAAAAATATCACTCACTTTGTTCTTTTCTGAAAGAAAATATACGAATGTGTAACGAGAAAGAAGTCGTCAATTAAGTGAAAAAATATTTACTTCCACCTATGGATAAATTTTCCATGGGTCCACATAAATCCATATGTAGAACTTCCAAGATCTCCTTTGCTCGGCTCTTACTGGCTCTGAAGGGCAGTCGAGCATGCTTCCCTAATAAGCAGACTTCACATGGATCATCATTAGGTGTTATTTTATCAATACCTGTACACATGTCTTGAAGTAGGTTCATCTCTTCCTGGAAAGATGTCCTAAACGTCGATGCATTAGGGAACCTGCATCTTCAGCGAAATAGGTAGGTAATATTCTGTCCTTCATGGTATCAAGCTTGTAGATCCCATTCTTCCTTTTAGCTGTGGCTAATACTTCACCATTAGGGTCAATGATCTTCCCATTTCTTTGGTGAATATGACCGAATGTCCCTTATCAGTAATTTTGCTGACTGATAATAGGTTAGCACTTATACCTGGCACGTAATGTACATCATGCGCTACAACGCTATCAGCCTGTCCATTAACTATCAGTGAAATGTTGGTTGTACCAACAGCCTGAGCAGATAAATTTACATTATTTATTGTCGTAATTTTTAAAATCTGAATCACCAGATACATTGTCTAGTATATTTATGTCATTGACTAGGTGAGAACTACAACCCGAGTCAAGAAAAAAATCTACACTGTTGATAGTGTCATTAGGTCTAGACTTGTAAGCAAAAAAGTGCTTTACCTTTGGTTTTTCCTTGATTTGAATTTTCAGTAGAATCTTGTTTCTTACGATCTAGGGTCCCCATCTTCTTGGTACGGCACTGTGAAGCATAATGTTCCCCTTTTGTGACATGCATAACACTCAATTTTATGTTTTCCTTTGCCTTTGGAACCCTTCCCCTGGGAGAATAATGCTGTCTCACTACTGGGTGTATGTGAATGTGCGGGAGTCTTCACATCCTGGAGAATTTTTACTTTAATCGAGTCTCCTGTGATTTTCAGTCCCGAGCTCTCTAAACCCATGATCATTGGCTTGTATTCATCAGACAAGCCCGCCAATAAAATTGTCCCTAGCCACTCATCATCCACTTTGAAGCCAATATCAGTGAGCCTCTGTGATGTTGACATAATTTTATTGACATATTCTTCAACTGAAGAACAGTTTTCTAGTCTGGTCGTTATCAATGATCTCAAAAGACCTACCTTCCTGGTAAGGCCATTGTCCTCGAATGCAGTCTTCAAGTTGTCCCAAGCCTCCTTGGCTGTAGATGCACTTTCTATGTGTGGGAACACAATTGGATCGATAATAAGTACTATTTTTGAAAAAGCTTTCCGATCTTTTGCTAAAATGTTCTCTTCTTTCTGCGTCGTAGCAGCGCCTTCTAACTTGGGAACAACGATTGATCCATCGACCACACGCCACAAATCGTCAAGATTCAAATATGCCTTAGCTGCAAATTTCCACGAAGCGTAATTTTGTCTGCCGAGAAGTTTCTCAACCGGTGGAGGGTGGTTTGATGCCATGATGAACGAAAATTCAGCGAAATAATCAACTGTTCACAACCTAACCTCACTGCACGTGGGGACAACACACGAGATTTACACTTTTCATGAAGTTTTTCGATCGAATCTATACTTTTTCTCGATAGAAAACGATTTAAGCAATCACTGGGCCCATAACCTGAAGGGTTTGGGGAAATGATTAAGCAGATAACTTTGGATAAAAACTTCTATTTGAAAAAGCAGTTACAATACAAGACAATGTGGCGGTAGACTACAACAATTCCCGCCAGAGCTCTCTCTCTGTTCCCAGGACCAATGCCTGCTATATTTGATTGGAAATATTGATCACTAAATAACCAACAGAATTCCTACTTAACACCTTAAGATTTGATTGTAAAACCGATCGAGAAGAAAGAAATAGACTTGATAAATTTTCAGCATTCCGGGAGATTTGGACTATGTTTTGTGGCAACTGCGAAGCCAACTATACTCCGTCAGAGTGTGTGACAATCGATGAAACCCTACTCAGCTTCAGAGGAAGATGCCCCTTCAAAATGTACCTGGCCTTAAAACCAGACAAGTACGGGTTGAAAATTATTTCGCTCTGTGATGCCCGAACATTTTACTTTTATACGGGAATTCCTTACATTGGCAAAAACACGTTGTCAGGATCAAGTAACTTGTTGCAGCCAACAAGATATGTATTACAGTTGACGGAAAGCATACAAGGTACAAACCGGAATGTCAGCATGGTCAACTGGTTTTCTTCCTACGAATTGTCGGAAGAACTTAGTAAACGTAAGCTTCCAATGGTAGGAACGCTTCGAAAAACCAAACGCGAAATTCCACCATCCTTGGTTTCAGTGAGAGGTGTCCCATTGAATTCGTCCCGATTTCTATTTCAGCGGGATAAAACAATGGTTTCCTTCAACCAAAAAAAAAAAACAAGAACGTCATTTTATTAAGCAAAATGCACGACACAGGGGTAGTGAATAAAACATATGGAAAACCGAAAATAGTCGAATTTTACAATTTGACCAAGGGAGGAGTAGACGCTTATGACAAACTATGTCACTCATATACTACAAAGAGGAAATCAAGACGTTGGCCAATGCGATTTTTTTTCGGCATACTTGGTTATAACAGCTATGTTTTATATTTGCTAGCGAAAGGAGATGGATTGCGTCACAGCCGAGCCACTTTTTTGAAAAGCCTTGCATTTCAACTCTGAGAACCATTGATGAAACAAAGAATGTATAATGAGAGGATCCCTACAGCACTTCGGGATGATATTCGGAAGGTATTAGGTAAACTCCATCAGAGGATCCACCTGCTAAGAAATATAAGCGATGCAACTTTTGTGAAAGGAACAAGGATAGAAAGACTAGAGCGTGTGAAAGTTCTTCTAAAATATCATTTTTTAATTTTGTTTCATCAATACTATTAGATTCTGGAGAAATAATTTGATTTCCTAAAACATCAAATTTTAAAATAATTGATTTATAAGAATCCATTTCTGTCTATTTATTACATTTAAAATTTCTTTATAATCCATACCTTTAGAAAACATTTTAAGAACTAATAAACATAAATGACCACATATTGGAGGATCATCAATATTTTGTATTTGATCTTCATTATATATTAAATTATCTTTTCCCAAATATTCAACTAGTTCTTTAGATGGTTGAAGATTTCCATACGAATTAAAACAATATTTTCTATTTAAATTTTTGCAATATGCTACCCAGTGGGTACCATTTACAAATGAATTATCAATATTAACAATTCCACATTCAATATTTTTAGGGTGTTTTGGAAGCTCATCTCTGATAAAAACTCCACTAAAATATTTTATTTTAAGCTTCTTAACCAATTCTTCAATATCAAAATTAGATAATGGTTTTATTTTATTTTTTTTTTATTTTCAATCTTTCCACCTTTCTTTGATTCCATAGCTTTATCATGTCTTATTTGTTCTTCTAATACTTTCTGTTTATGTTTTGAATCTATTACTGAACTTGCAACAGCACTTGCTCCTCCGAGTTAGGAGCTTTACCTAAACCTGCAAATATTAATGGAAGTATTCCTCCATCTTTTTCATTTTCTTTTAATTGTTTGAAAGTTAAAGTAATCCTTACACTTTTTTTATCTTTCAAGTTTTTTTCAATCTTATTAATTTGTCTTTCAGTTAGTAAAATTTTATAAGTACCTTTTGAAGTTTGAATTGTTACATCCGTTTTATTTTTTAGAGCATTAACTATTTTAGATTTTTGATTATCTGTAAGAGAAATTTTATATGCTTTATAAGAAGTCATGATTTTTTCTGTATTTATTAAGAAAAAATTTTTATATTATTGAAATATATCAAATTCATTATTTTCGTATAAACCCATTCCTAATTTTCTTTTAATTTTCATCGCATTTGTAATTAAATAGGCGGCAGCTCTTTCTCCCATATCTGCATCTTTCGAAATTACTCTTTCCCATGCTTTATTTTCTAATATTTTATCAGCAATATGTCTGTCGGATACTTCTTTATGATCTCTATATTGTATATCATGAGATTGACAAGCTTCATCTAATTTATTAATTGGTTTATCACCTCTATCTAATCTTTCATCTAATTTTGTTCCTGGACCGCAATAATTATATCCTGGAATATGCATTTCAAAATTTAACTTATTTAATATTTTGTTAAACAATCCAGAACCAATGGTTTCATCATTAATAATCTTATGTGGGAGAGAATTAACCATTCTTATAAGATATTCAGTTCCTTTTTTATCATCAATATGTTTTTCTAGAAGGTTTGTTAAAAATCTGATTATTCCTACTTTTTCATTATGGAAATTATTATCTCCAGCTAGTTCAGATGCTAATATCAAATTCAATCTTGAAATTAATTCATTTAAATTATTTATGTATAAAACAGAATGTTGATTATAATTAACAATTCCTTTTCCTGTAACTGGTAAATATTTCATTTCTTCATATATTGGTTTTAAGAGTTTTTTTATATTTTTCTGTCTGTGGAGCTTTAGGTCTATTAGTAGTTGGATTATTTTTTTGATATAAAGCATTCGTTTTAATTAGCAAGTCTTTATAAGTTTTAAAATCTTCATCTGTAAATGTTTTACTTCCTGTAGAAGGAAATAAATGTTTATAATCTTGAGTTAATAATGCCCATAATCCTCTTGTACCTTTATATTTTGTACCTAAAATTTCTAAATCATCACCTTCTATTTCAACTTTAATATTTCCAAGTTTAAATTCTGAATTCTTATAAGATATCCCAAAATGTTTATCAGTTATTGTAAAATATTGAGATGGTATAGGTCCTATATTTGTTGTTTTTAAAGGACTTAATTTTAAAGGAGAAGAAGTACCTTCACTTTCTGTATCCTCTTCTATTTCATCTAAAAATGTAACCTTTTTTGGAGGAAAAGGAAAAGGAGTACTTTTAGCAACTGGTGTATCTTTAAACATTTCTTTTTCAAAAGATGTTTCATCTTCAGATGGAGGAATTTCCATTTCTGCAATGCTTCTTGTAAATGGAACAACATCTGTAATTAAAGTTTTATTTTGTTCTAATACATGTTGTATTCCTTCATCTACATGAGCCATAGTTTCACTAAGTTTTTCAATAGCACCAGTTATTGGAGCATATTCTTTAGTTTTAAAATCTTCTTCAATTATTCTTTGTTGTCGAGCATTTTTAAATTTTTTAATTAAATCTTTTTCTATTTTCTGAAGTTCTTTCGCTAACTCCTTGAAGAGATATTTTACTTTCCATTTATTAAGTTTAAAAAGTTAAAGTGTGTTAAAGTAATTTAAGTTTAGAAGTTAAAGTAGGTTTAACTAGTTAAAGTATTTTAAATAGTTAAAGTGATAGGGTGTTGTAAATAAGTATTTAGATGAGATATAAAGATTTTAAAGGTAGTCGGAAAACACGACTACCAAATATCAATAAACAAAATAATTTCAAAATGCATTTATATTGTTATCAACACATTTAGAAAATATATATCAGAGTTCAGATATCACCTTCAAATATGTATATTTAAGCTTGTATTAAACTTAAATATACAATATTATTCACATTTCTATTATTAAAAAGTTCTTGTCTTTCGTTTTTATCGAAATGTTTATTTTTTGAATTTTGTTAGTACCTTACTTGATCGGAACATAAAATATTTCCGGAGGTCTCTCTGATATTTTAGAACCATATGGAACATTTGGAAAAAAGAAATATAAGATATCTGTTTCTTCATGTACGCCTTCAAGAATATTATGATTTACTAAACTTGGTTCTACTAAATTACAATGAATTTCTACTACTTCAAACGGTCTTAGTTTTGGTATATTTTCTCCTTTAATATTACCCTCGTAATATATTTGCTCAGATACAGTTTCAAAACCTAAAATCTTCCTGAAATTTTTGCTTATTGAAAAATCAATAGGTGAATAAATTTCAATTTTCTTTTCCTCATTCATTTTAATGTAAAATTCATCATTGTTTAATTCTTTTTTAATGTGATTATAAAGTTCCTTAAGAGAGAAATAACCTTCAGGAATATTTATGGTATTAAACTTATCTATATCGATTTTAAATGTTATAGATGTACCATATCTTCCAAAATATTACAAACGTTATTGTCTGAATAAAATCCGATGAGACCAATTTTATAATTAATATTTTCATCTACGAATATAGGATGTGCTAAAGTTAAAGACAATTTTGAAGTCGATCCAAATATTTTAAATAATTTCATTTATTAGATAGAAAAAATATCTTTTCTTTTTATATAAATGAGTAAAAAATATAAAATCAAGATTTATCATAAAGATTTATCAAATAATGAGAATATGTTTCCATATCCTTTAAAATCCGTCATAGTTGGAGGAAGTGGAAGTGGTAAAACTACATTATTGTTAAAGTTTATTTATAATAAAGACTGGATAAATTATGATTATTTGTATTTATGTAGTACAAGAACAAGTTTATCAAAAAATGCAAGAAATATTTCAAAATATATCAGATGAACGAAATGAAGAAATTGGATTCTTTTACAGTGATAACGATGGAATTCCTAATGTAGATGAGTGTTAAGAAAATAGTTTGGTAATTTTTGATGATTGTGTTTTGGAAAATCAGGATAAAATTAAAGAATATTTTGTTAGAGGAAGACATAAAAATATTTCATGTTTCTATCTAAATCAATGTTATTCTCGATTAGATCGACAATTTATCAGGAATTTTATAAATTTACTACAGAGGAATTGGAAATGTTTGCGATTAAATTAGATGGGGAAAAAATTTCTCAGCATCAAAAATTGTCTCAAGAGGATTTAGAACATTATGGTCCTTTTCTGAATTGGGAGTTGATTTCTAAGTTTCAAAATCTATCGGATTCTACTATTCTAAAGTTTCAAGATAGAATAGAATGAGAAATTATTTTTGAAAGAATGGATATTTCTAATAAGTTTAAAACGGATCATTACAAAATCTTTAAGGAATATTATAGAAGGAAATATTCTGCAAGTGAAGTACCAAAACTTATAACTTACTTAAACATTTATGAATGATTTTTATTTATAATAAATGGAGTATTCAAAGTATTATAGTGATATAGAGAAACAGCAATATAAACATTTTTTACCATCAAACAATACTGAGTTGAATTTAAATAAAGAGAATCAAAAAATAGAATTCTTAATCGATGTTGGAGATAACTTTCATTCTTCTCACTTTCAGTTTGTTATTTCAGGTTCTTTTAATGCTAAAGGTGGAGAACATTATGGTATGAATTCAGGAACTAAATTAATAGATAATTTTATTCCTTTCTTATTTCGAAGTATAGAAGTAAAGAAACATAACAAATTAATTGTTAATTGATAGAATTGAAGATCCCGGTATTATAAGTACTGTCAAACATACGATTTCATTATCTCAGGATGAAACTTTGGCAAAAATGAATGGAGCAGTAATATGTGATCATAAATATGGAAAATTTAATTATTGTGGAAACTTAAACGATTTAGGATTAGATTCTTCGGAGGTATTAAAATACCGATATATAAAGGAGGATTTTTAATATCATTTATTAGGAATTCTGATGATGATGCAGCATTAAGATCAGTTCAAGCAGATAATAAGTCTTATGCACCCGAGGGTAAAATTACAATAACTGATTTTTATTTCCGTGTTCCTATTATGGAGTTTTCAACTACTTCTAAAATTGAATTAATTAATGAAATGGTTAAGTTTGGTGGAATTCAAGAATTTGTATTTAGAACTTGGGAATGTATTGAGAAGAGTGGTATTGTTGGTTCAAATTTCAGTTATGACATAACTAATATTTATAGAAATATTGATAAACCGAAATTTATAATTGTAGGATTTCAAACAGCGAGAAGAAATGATCAAAAGAAAGATCCTTCTAAATTTGATCATGTCGATGTTAGAAATATTCGTGTTAAAATTAATGAAACATATTATCCTGAGGAAATGTTAAATTTAGATATTAAAGAGAGGAATTATTCATTATTATATGAAATGTACAAGGATAAAAGATCTTATATGGGAAATACAAATATGCTTTATAATCCATATGATTTTGTTACAAATAGACCTTTATATGTAATAGATGTTAGAAAAGGACTGATGAATATTTCGCAAAGTAAAAATAATATTATTCTGAATGTTGATTTTCATAATGTAGTTCCTGGAGGGACAAATATATATGTGATTATAGTTTCAGAGAAAAAGTTGAAATATGATTTTATCAGGAATGATATCACTCCTCATAAAATCAAATATCAACAAATTCTCAGAAACAATAATCACACACACATATATATATATATATATATATATATATATATATATATATATATAATCACATTATATCATAGAAATTTAGATTTAATGAAAGTGATTAAATTAATATTTTTTCTTTTGGGGTTTTAACCCTATTTTATGGATTTATCCGTTGTAAAAAATCAGTGATTTTATAGATTTTGATAAATTTTTAGGGGGTTCGAAAAATACATCCATGATACTCATGCCAAAAGTGCCTTTTCAAGTAGTAATTTTTCTAGATTATTTCGTAAAAAATCAATGATTTTATAGATTTTTCCATATATATTTTACAAAAAATCGATGTTTTATATGGATTTAAATATATATTTGTGAAAAATTGAGGATTTTTTTGGTGAGCATTTTTTGGATGAATTGGGGTATTTTGAAACTGCGCTCGTAACCCCCTTTTCTATCTACTCATATTGGTCTATGTTTACAAGTTAATTGATGTAGTGTTATTAGCAATGTAGTGTTATTCTCAGGAATGTGAATTTCTTTGATTACCAAAAATAAATAATTTAAAAGGATGAACGCTGGGGAGGTGGACCTACTTATTTCTGGTATTTATTAACTCTGCATCGTTAATGTATGATATACCTTACTGAACACCAATATTAATATACAGTTTACAATGGAAGCTTACAAGAGAATATTTTTAATAGCGGTTATGACGTATCTAAAACAGCTGTCACCATTAAGCATTGGACCACACCAAAGGAAAGGAACTTTAATTCATACATGATTTGGAAGGCAGAATACTTTCTACCTCTATGAATTATACTGTTCTTTACGTTCTAAAAAAACCTACATGCACAGGAGACGGGAAATAATAGTAATATTGAGGAGAGTGAAGTATTAAATAACAAATAATTTTATTATTAACAAATCCACAGCAACGACGGGTATTAACCCTAAACACTGGGACGAGTAAATGTCAAAATATATGTATATGTATATATATATATATATATATATATATATATATATATATATATAAAATTGTAACCTCTGTCTGTACATTGATTTTTTTCTCGAAATTTCACGATAACTTTTCGTTTCACATGTCATAGACACCATAACTGTATTTTGTTTCTTTCGTGTCTGGTTGTTGTCCTAAAAACTGTTACACACTTTGTTTAAATAATACATTATACAAACTAAATAAAGGAAATGCTCTTATAGTTTACATTTCTATTGGAAATGAATAAGTTATTTTCTAGAAAAAATAAATAAAGGAAAGGGGTCAACGGAGATATATAACCTCACTAATCTTAGATTTATCATATTTGGCTAAAACATATAATTATTAATAATAATATCCATTCATTTAAAACTCTTAAATAAGCAATAATAAAATTAATAGTTTTAGCGCATCCCGCTATAGTTTTAGCGCATATCCCGTGTTTACTTCATTATACGAAATAAGTAAAAGCTACAAAAGTTATTATAAATAACAAAATAAACTACTTTTGTTATGTGCATGTTTACCGAGAATCTAATAGTAAACGAAATATCGTTATTTTTAATTTCAGGTCTCCCTCAGGACGAATTAATGCTAATTTAGATACTGAGTTTTGTTAAGTTCAGTTCAATCGTTAGTGCCCAACAAAATTGTTGGCTTCCGTTTTAGTTTTTAATTTATATCTCATTTATGCTTTATTATACGGCAAAAGTTAATATAACAAAAGTTACTTTAAATAACAAAATTAACAACTTTTGTCATGTGCATATTTGCCTCCCTTATAACCCCCACTCCTGCCAGTCCCTAGAAATGTTGGTAGGGCTTATGATAATTAAGACGTCAGTGCTAATACACATTCCGAGTTTTATTTAGTTCAGTTGTGTCTTTTGTGCCAATAAAATTGTTGACTCCCGCTACAATTTTTAATCCCAGTGTTTAAACTTAATTTAGTTTTTAATCCCAGTGTTTAGGATTTATAAACGTCGTTGCTGTTAATAATAAAATTATTTGTCCTGTAAGGCTTCACTGTCCTTATTATTTTTATATTTCCCATCTCCTGTGCATGTAGTTATTTTTATAACATAATGAACCATGTAGTTCATAATTATAGAAAGTATTCTGTCTTCCAAACCATAAATAAATGAATGTTCCTTTCCCTTGATGCGGTACAAAGCCCAACGGTGGTCTTTGTTTTAGGTACGTCAAACCGCAATAAAAAATATTCTTTTCTAAGTCTCGATTGTAAACTGTATATTCATATTGGTGCATAGTGTGTTCAGTAAAGTACATAATTAACGGAGCAGAGTTAAAAAATACCAGAAATAACTTGGTGTACCTCCCCAACATTCATCAATTTAAATTATTTATTTATGAAAATTAAACAAGTTCACATAATAATACTACATTGCTAAAACTATAAGCATCAATTATCATGTAAACATAAACCAATATGAGGTCGGCAGGGAATCGGCAGAACAGATAGGGAACAGGAAGTAACCCCACGCCTCCCTAGGCTCAGTGGTGCCAACTCATTTGGGATCTCAATCCTGTAATTCATTAAATAATATTACAAATCTGGTTAAATTTATGTTCACATACTAAAACTGTTTGTTAAAATAATTTTCACGTTTTATTTAAATAAGGCATTAACTACATTTAAGGACAAACTGGCGTTTCTCATGAATTAATGTTTGGAAGAAGAGAGGGGTTGGAGGCAGTACACTTTACTTGGTGCAATCTGTTACTGGCGTTAATTAAATGAAATAGGTTTGAATTATTAAGGATAAAATATTAACATAAATTTGAATTAATTTATGCAGGTAAGGTACCAGGTAGTTCATATTGGAAGCAATTATTGAGCATATCAGTATTTCTACGCAAAGTAATTGCTTCATACATTGATACACGAAAAAATGTATAAAACATAAGTTACTCTAAATAACAAAGTAAGTAACATAGCACACCATTTCAGTTCTGTGAATAGCTCAGGAAACAACACAATGGATTTTTTAAAGAACAAAACTCACACTGAGACTATGAAACTGCCCATGATACTCACTGAACAACACCCACTTAATGATCCTTTCACCGTAAACGAACTAAAACTGACATATTTACGAAATTTCACCAGGACCAAACCTAACTACATACGATATGAAACAAAATCTACCTAAACGAGGCTTCCTAGTTGTTCTTCATCTACTGAACGAGGTGTTAGCAATATCCCTCGATCTGGAGAAAGCATATGACGGTGTCTGGAGAAGAGTCATTCTCTCCCAGTTGATCGAATGGGGCGCCCAAGGAAACATTATCAGATTTCTGGATAACTATTTGTCTGATCGTTTCAGAGTGAGGATAGGTGTTGCTAAATCAGATCTTTTTTGTCAGGAGAATGGAGTATCTCAGGGAGGTGAGCTGAGCACAACATTATTCAATATAGCTGTTAACTCTGTGGTTAAATATATTCCTTAAGAATTATCTTATTACCTGTATGCTTATGACCTCATAATATACGCTACATACTCATCACATTCATACACACGATACATACGATGGACGAACTCAAATTTCTAGGACTGACTTTCGATAGAAAACTGACTAGGGTATCCCATTTAAAAGGACTCATTGATAATTGCAAAAAAGAGTTTGAACTTATTGAGGATTCTTAGCAATACAAAATGGGGAACAGACAGATGTTTAACTCTTTGACTGCTTTGAGATATCTCGTCGGAGGGAGACGAACCCCACCAGCTCGAGACAACTCGGCGCCGTTTGCCCGCTACCCCCTCGCACAGGACGAGATATCTCGTCGGAGGGAGACGAACCCCACCAGCTCGAGACAACTCGGCGCCGCTTGCCCGCTATCCCCTCGCGCAGGACGAGATATCTCGTCGGAGGGAGACGAACCCCACCAGCTCCAGACGAGATAACTCGTCGCTGCCTGCCCGCTACCCCCTCGCGCAGGACGAGATAACTCGTCGGAGGGAGACGAACCCCACCAGCTCGAGACGAGATAACTCGTCGCTGCCTGCCCGCTACCCCCTCGCGCAGGACGAGATAACTCGTCGGAGGGAGACGAACCCCACCAGCTCGAGACGAGATAACTCGTCGCTGCCTGCCCGCTACCCCCTCGCGCAGGACGAGATAACTCGTCGGAGGGAGACGAACCCCACCAGCTCGAGACGAGATAACTCGTCGCTGCCTGCCCGCTACCCCCTCGCGCAGGACGAGATAACTCGTCGGAGGGAGACGAACCCCACCAGCTCGAGACGAGATAACTCGTCGCTGCCTGCCCGCTACCCCCTCGAGCAGGACGAGAAATCTCGTCACTGTCTTACCACTCCCAGCTCCAGACGATATAACTCATCCCGACTGTGGTACATCCTAGCGGATCCTCGGAGAGTTAATAAATATTTCTAGCGGCCGCTAGGCTGCAGGGGTGTCTCTATTGGGGAAATATTTGTTCAGATCCCCTAACTGTGGAATCTTTGGGTTTTCCAAGGAGGAAAACCCAACCCACCCCTTTTCTACCTGCTATTGTATATTGGTAAATAATTAAAATATATCTTCAAATTAAAAAAAAAAAAGGTATATTATTAAAATATTACTTCAAATAAAAAAAAAATTATATATAAGATTAGCTAAGGTACCCGGCTTCGCTCGGAGAATCATTAGAGGCTGAATATTGAGGGGATTTTTATAGCAAGGCTTCAATGTGTTCAACTATACTTCCTGTCAGGACGTATTATCTTATGGGAAAATTTTTCATAGGGGTAACTGTGGGTACTTATAGAATAGAAAATTTAATTAAAAAGAGTAAATGGAAATCAGTTCCCAATCAATCGCTGTCTACTGTTTGACACACCGTGAATAATTCATATCATGGTCATGGATAGCATTAATTATAATGAATCTATAATGCACATATTTTCTGTCAAACCTACTCCGAGCACACATAGTTTAGAAATAGTCGGTTATAAGTAGAAAGAAATTCCAATAGTGCCAGCATTTAACAGGAAATAAGTTAATACAATTAACTGTGTGGGCGGGCCTCCGTACGACTTTCCCTTCCGCTTGAGATTTATAACCTCAATTATACATAGAACTACCGTATAACTCGAAAAACAACATTTTTACGCCTGTCCAGTCGTCATTTGAATTGAATTTCCCGCGCTCGCTTAGTTCACAAACCCGCCACACATATGGAGATCACCAAGGCGGTGGCCAATAGATAAAGATCATCAAGGCGGTAGCCCATAGCGAAAACTACATTGCTAGCTGAAGAAGGCACCGGCTGGTTTCAAGCGGAACGGTCAGTTGGGCTTTGTCCTTCTCCGGGGTCGTTTTTACCGCTACAGTAATAGTGTTCTCCGATTCAGAGATAACCGCTCAGTTGGGCTCCGACCCTCTGTAATAGTTTATCTATTTATCTTTCATCTCCCGCAACGCTACCATCATATACGGATCACCGCAACCAGCTTTCACCAGCTAGAAAACAGAATCTCATTGGAACACCAAATAGCACTGGAAGAAGACTCCACTTCAAGGAAAGTATATGTTTCCTGCACGTACCTACGTCTTATTATAATGCTAGCATTATCTACGCAAACTATTAAATGAGTATTCATAATATAGGACCTATCTATCATTATATTGTATATATATTATTGGCTTGCCACTAAAGTATTTTATAAAATTAAATTTCCTTTGTTTCTTTTTTCAACCTCTATATCAATAAATGTTAATGATTGGTTCAATTAGACATAAGGTTAGTTTCTAATTCAGCATTCTTTAGGATTTAAGTTGTATAAAATTAGCTGCCTACTATAAAGATTATTATATGTTGCTTAATCAATATATACTTGATTCTTTGGAGAACTCAAATAGTGACTTGTATTATTCACCCTCATCTTTCCATAAAATAGTAAATATGTCAGTCTAATGCTTTTTTATGAGGAAATTATCTCTTTAATACTTTTATTTCAGTCAAATGCTCTCTTATTATTGCCTTTAAAAAGCTTCCCGCCTTTACAACGCCTATAACAAATAAACATTAATTAGTACTAATAAAATTGGTTACCCCGCTATAGTTTTAGCGAATACCTCGTTTATACTTTATTAAAAAACAAAAGTGGATACATCAAAAGTTATTGTAAATAACAAACGAAAACTTTCTGTAACGTGCATGAGATAACAGGCTTCCCGGATACCCCCCCCTCTACCCCGTGTCATCCACAGAAATGTTAACATAGCTTATTTTCATGGAGGAGAGGATACTAATTCACATACCGAGTTTTGTTTAATTCGGTTGTTTTTTGCGCCCAATAAAATTGTTCACTTCCGCTATAGGTTTTAGCGTACGTATATCTCGTTTATACTTCAGTATAAGAAAAAAGTATATATAACAAAAGCTACTTTAAATAACATAATAAGCAACGTATGTTGCATCCATCCGTTGAAAAACCAATAGGAAATGAAGTATTACTATTTTTAATTTCAAGCCTCCCCTAAAAACCCCCACTCCTGCTCACCCCTAGAAATGTTGGTACAGCTTATTTTCATGTAGGAGGTTACTGCTAATTCACATACCGAATTTTGTTTAACTCTGTTGAGTCTTTTGTGCCAAATAAAATTGTTGACTCCCGCTATAGTATTTAGCGTGTAACTCATTTATACTTATGTATACGACAAACGTGTATATAACAAAAGTTACTCTAAATAACAAAATAAACAACTTTAGTTATGTGCATAGTTACCAAAAAATCAATGCGAAACGAAATATCGCTATTATTAATTTCAGACCTTTCTTATAACCCCCACTCCTGTTTGATCCTAAAAATTTTAATATGGCTTATAATCTTTGAAGAATTAATGCTAATTCACATACAGAGTTTCGTAAAATTCGGTTCTACCGTTAGTGCCCAATAAAATAGTTGGCTCTCGCCTTAGTTTTGGGTGAATACATCGTTTAAACTTAGTTATAAAACAAAAAAGTCCGTCGCGCAGATTTCCCCCGTAAAGTTTTACAATAGAGAAATTTGCATACTGGTAACACAATACCACCGTGATTAGATAATGAGAAATCTTTTAGTTAATTAAAATAAATTCCCATCTGAAACGGCTTTTGAATTGTAAGAATAATTTATATTTTAATAACTCATATTTTAGTAGTCCAAGAACTAAAGAAGGGGGGGGGGCTGCGGATGAACAGAACGTATTTCCATAAATCTCACAAAGTAACGAAGGTAAGGTAAGGTTAGAAACGACAGGTTAGAAAAAGTTTCCGCCTGAGCCAAGAAATGACGAAGATGGCCGAACTAATCCGAACTATACCCCACCACAAACTTCATAAAAATTCAAATATCTCAATATTCATGATAGCCAATAAATGTATATAACAATATTTATAGTAAATTTAATTTGCAATACAATTGATTCTATTCGATGCATAATAACGGAGATATTTTGAATTTTCGAAAATCCCCCCCTCTAAACCCCCCTCCTTCTGGTCCGATTTCAGCCATTAACGAACTTGATCTGTCTTTTTACGTAAAACGCTTAAATATCGAGTTTCGTAACGATCAAACAAAAATTGCGACCGCTAGAGCGTTAACAGACAAAGTATGTATATATATATATATATATATATATATATATATATATATATAATTTTGAACGGACCTCATTTTCGTCATCTCCTGGGTAGGATCGATGGACATTTGAAGAAAATTTTCGAAAATCGCGTCATGAGTACGACCTCAATAGCTGATTTCCATTGAGGGAAATCTGCTAAAAACGAATATACCAAAGTTACTCTAAATAACCAAATAAACGATTTTTGTTACATGGATATTTTCGGAAAAACCAATAGGCAACGAAATATCCCTATTTTTAATTTCAGGCCCACTTACAATCCCCACTCCTGCCCGTCCCTAGAAATGTTGGTATGGCTTATTTTAATGATGGCGTTAGTGCTAATACACATACCGAGTTTTATTTCGTTAGGCTGATTATTTTGTGCCAAATAAAATTGTTGATTCCCGCTATAATTTTCAGCGTATAACTCATTTATACTTCGGTATATGACGATAGTGTATATAAAAAAAAGTTACTCTATATAACAAAATAAATAACTCTTGTTATTTGCATATTGGCAAAAGAAACAATAGGAAACGAAATATCGCTATTTTTAATTTCAGGCCTCCCTTATAATCCCCACTCCTGTTTGTCTTAAAGAATATTACTATAGCCTAAAGTCTAAGTTGGGCTAGTGGTAATATACATACCGAGTTTCATAAAATTCGGTTCAGCCGTTTATGCGTGAAAAGGTAACAAACAAACAAACTCACGCGAAAGAAACAAAATGCAGATATGGTGTCTATGACATGCGAAACGAAAAGTTAAGGTGAAATTTGGCGAAAAAAATCAATGTAAAGACAGAGGTTACAATTTTATATATATATATATATATATATACTAGCTCAGATACCCGGCTTCGCTTGGGAATTGATTTGAGGCTGAATGGTAATGGTATTTTTTGGCAAGGCTTTACTTTGCACAATATTTTGACATTTACCCGTCCCAGTGTTCAGGGGTAATACCCGTCGTTTCTGTGGATTTCTTAATAATAAAATTAATTTTTTATGTAAAACTTCACTGTCCTCCATATGGTCATATTTCCCGTTTCCTGTGCATTATGCATAGATTTAAATTATTAAGGACAAAATATTATAATTTTGAACCTGGTAGTTCATATTGAAAAGAATTGTTGAGTAAATGTCTCTAAATAACAAAATAAACATCTTTTGTAATATTTATATATGCCGAAAAACGAATAGAAAACGAAAACCGCTATTTTAAATTCAGGCCTCCCTTATAACTCCACTCCTGCCCGACTCTAGAAATGTTAGTATGGATTATTATAAGGAAGGTGTTAGTGCTAATTTACATACCGAGTTTGGCTTAGTTCGGTTGAGTTTTTTGTGCCAAATAAAATTGTTGACTTCCGCAGTAGTTTTTAACGTATAACTCATTTATACTTAGGTATACGACAAAAGTGTATATCACAAAAGTTACTCTAAATAACAAAATAAACAATTTTTGTTATGTGCATATTTGCCGAAAACTCAATAGGAAACGAAATATAGCTATTTTTAATTTCAGGCTTCCCCTATAACGCCCACTCCTGTTCGTCACAGAGGATAATAATATAGCCTAAAGTCTAAGTTGGGTTAGTAGTAATATGCAAAAAAAATCAATGTACAGACAGAGGTTACAATTTTATATATATATATATATATATATATATATATATATATATATATATATATTACTAACCCAACTTAGACTTTTGGCTATATTATTATCCTCAGTGACGAACAGGAGTGGGGGTTATAGGGAAAGCCTGAAATTAATAATAGCGATATTTCGTTTCCTATTAGTTTTTCGGCAAATATAAAAATAGCAAAAGTTGTTTATTTTGTTATTTAGAGTAACTTTTTTTATATACATGTTTTCGTATATCGAGGTGTAAACGAGATATACGCTAAAACCTATAGCGGAAGTGAACAATTTTATTTGGGACAAAAGACCCAACCGAAATAAATAAAACTCGGTATGTGTATTAGCACTAACTCTTTCATTATAACAAGCCATACCAACATTTCTAGGGACTGCAGGAGTGGGGTTTATAAGGATGCCCGAAATTAAAAATAGCGATATTTCGTTTCCTATTGGTTTTTTGCAAATATGCACATTACAAAAGTTATTTATTTTATTATTTAGAGTAACTTTTGTTATATACGCATTCGTCGTATACTGAAGTAAAAATGAGTTATACGCTAAAAATTATAGCGGGAGTCAACAATTTTATTTGGCACAAATGTCTCAACCGAACTAAATAAAACTCAGTGCGTGAATTAGCATTAACGCCTTCATTATAACAAGCCATACCAACTTTTCTAGGGACGGGCAGGAGTAGGGGTTGTAAGGGAGGCCTGAAATTAAAAATAGCGATATTTCGTTTGCTATTTTTTTTTTGGAAAATGTGCATATAACAATAGTGGTTTATTGTGTTATTTAGAGTAACTTTTGTTATTTTCACTTTTGTTTTATAACAAAGTATAAACGAGATATACACCAAAAACTAAGGCGAGAGCCAACTATTTTATTGGGCACTAACGGTTGAACCGAATTTAACAAAACTCGGTATGTGAATTAGCATTAATTCTTCCATGATTATAAGCTATATTAAAATTAATAGGTTTAATCAGGAGTGGGGGTTATAAGGAGGCCTGAAATAAAAATTTGCGATATTTTATTTTCTATTTGTTTTTCGGTTATGATGTATCTAAAACAGCTGCCACCATTACACTTTGGACCGCATCAAGGGAACGGAACTATAATTCATACAAGGTTTGTAAGACAGAATAGTTTCTACGACTATGAATTGCAATGTTCATTACGTTATAAAAAAACCTACATGCACAGGAGACGGGAAATATAACAATATTAGAAGAGTGAAGTCTTAAATAACCAATAGTTTTATTATTAACAAATGCACAGCAACGACGGTAGGGTATAAACCCTGAAAACTGTGACGAGGAAATGTCAAAATACTGTGGAAAGTAAAGCCTTGCCAAAAAAATACCATCTTTATTCAGCCTAAAATGAATTCCTGGGCGAAGCCGGGTACCTTAGCTAGTATATATATATATATATATATATATATATATATATATATATATATATATATTAATTAGTGAGGTATTGAAGAAGGCAGCTGCAGAGAGTGGCCTTAGCTTGGGAGGGTGATAGCCGGCTGGCCCTCCTCAGCTACTGGCTGCAACTCTCTGCCCGTCTCCTTAGCTGTTAAAGGGTTAATGATGACATTTTACCGTTGCTATACCAGTTCTTTACTGGTCTATGGATGTATAGCATTTTCATCTGTCAGCTCAAATGCTCTTAAAATGTTGGACACTGTTCACTACACAGTACTGAGAATAGCAACAGGGGCCTCCGGATGAAGCCCTGTAGAAAGCCTATGAGTAGATGCTGGAGAGCCTCCATTAAAATATAGAATCACAGCTTATTATTATTTATTAACGTCCACTTTTTGCAACTTAGCCTAATTGGGACGGGTTATCTACAGGTTACCACCCTTTTCTAGCCAGGGTGGGATTTTAGGATGTCATTTAATGAATTTCGTCACTAAATAATTTCCTTCACCCAGGCAAGAATCGAACTCGCCACTCTAGGTTTACCATATGAGGTAAAGGTCAACGCTTTAACTCGCATGGCTAACCTGAGCCACTAAAATATAGAAGGCGAATTATCAATTTAAAATTTATTTTAAAATATGAAGCTCTAGATAAACCTTGCGTCAACACATTTTTAAACAATACACCACATGTCAACAAATAAAGAAAAAATTGTAAACACAAACAACTTCTTATACGCACATTAGAAAATTCCTCAGACTCCAACATTTTACAGACTCCTATGTACAACAATATTTTACTATCGCTTCCTCCTTGGAGAATAAATAACTTATATATTGATTTAACCTTAACAAGAGTTTATAAATTGATCCCCTTTCTTCAAAATTGTACATGACTTCATTTAACTCCATTACTGCAAATAATCCAAACACACTGTAGACTTTCACGGACGGATCCAAGACTGACTTTGGAACAGCAGCTGCTCCACTCATTGACGACCACACATATGCCAAAAGATTAAACTGCACATCAAGTATTTATACAGCTGAACTACACGCTATAATCTTATCTCTAGAAAACATATAAAATATTCAAAATCGCCAAATAATATTATTTTCAGACTCTTTAGTTCTTTATTCTATAATTTAAAGCCACAAGCCCGTTTTCTTCCTGAATTGTTTAGCCCGAACCGCTCTGTGGATTTTTGAGATCCAGGTACCGTTTTGTTTGTCATGGTCGCTTTTTGCATTGAAAAATTGTCGGATTCCACGTAGTTCCCACTCCCGGCGAGATAAGCCCTTCCGAAATTTTTTATACCGAACCCCCCCCCCCCCCCCGCGACGCGTTAAATTCGCTATTTCTCTGGCCGTTCCGAGTATCGCATTACCGATCGAGGGAAAAAATTTCGGATACATACCCTTTTGTTCGACGCCTCAAACGCGAGTAACCGCAGACTGCTGTCCCGACAAATTACGATCGAACTCGAAAGTATACTTTTTCTTGCGACCCGAGAAACTCCCGTTCTATCGCCTCATGTTTTCTTTTCGAAACGTCATTTTTCAGCTCGAGCGTACTCTGTACGGACCCTCCAAAATCGACTCTCCTAAAACTCCTCTCTTTCCTCCGCCCTTCCTCCTCTCCCGTTGGGCCTAAGCCCACGCCGATTTCGGCCCCTTCTCCGGCAATCACTCCGCTACGGACGCCCAAAGACCACCTCGGTCTCCGGTCACCTCACAGAGTGACCTGCCGAGGTTGTCCCGACAGTTCCCCTTCTTCTGAACACTCAGATGTCCCATTTTAAGGGGGTGTTGTGAGCTGGTATGGGGGGTAAATGGAACTAAGGTTATAGGTTACCCGCCGTCTGGCGGGGCCGGGTGGGTTGTAAGGATAGAAGAAAACGAAAGAAGAGAGGATAGGGATAGTAGGAGAGGAGGTAAGAAAGAAAAGAAGAAAGACTTATAGATAAACGAATAAAACTAACCTAAGAATAGAGTCACTGCAAGCCGTCACTGGCCCAAAGTGGGCGCTGTGAGTGAGGGAAGGAAGGACGCCGAATACGCTTACATCTAAATTAAACTAACTCAGCTAACTATCCTAACTAATAATAAAATAAAACTAAATATCCTATCCTAACATAACCTAACCTAAGCTATACGGCCATAATTGATGGTTGTAAAGATGTTTATATTTGTGGCTAGTGCTCCCGTTCCCGAGCAGTGACGTGGGGACTCAACAGCCGGTAACGTCGACTAGGGGCTCGACATCTTCGACCGCTTTCCACCAACAAACCGGCTGAGGAGGGGGTTGGAGGGAGGAGTATAAGGGATTGTCCATATATTGAAGGGAATCATAGAATTTTACGTGACGACGGGAAATGGTTTGGGAAATGGGTTCGAGTTCTAGGGTAGGATGAATTATCCGGTTGGGGGATCTTTGGAGGGAGGTATGCCGGACAATTTTACGGACGAGTCCGTTTTGGTAGGATTGGAGGTCGGAGAGGGAGGATATGGTGAGGTATCTGAGGATAGGGGATCCATATAGGAGGGCGGGTTGGATTACGCCTTTAAGGATAAGGAGTTTTAGGCGGAGGCTGAGGACGGGAGAGGCGAGGAGGTAATTTAGGGAGCGGAATCAGTACTTACAGGATTTCATGGTGTTTTGGATATGGGTGGAGAAGGTGAGGTGTCTGTCTAGGTGGACACCTAGGTAGCAGATTGAACGGGAGATGGGGAGGGTTCCACTGTCTAATTGGAAGGATTCTGGGATAGTGGACAAAATACTGGAGGATGATACGTTCCAGTATTTTGGAGACATGAGGGCTTATGGGGCGGTAGTGTTTGGGAGCGGTACCGGACTTATTAGGTTTGCGGAGAGGCACGATTATGGCTAGCTTCCACATGGAGGGAAAATGTCGGAGGCGGAGGCAGGAATTAAGGAGGTGGTTGAGATAGGAGAGGCAGCGGCGTGGGAGCTGACGCAGCAGCTCGTACTGCACCCTGTCCACACCAGGGGATTTACCCCCTTTGGTGCGGCGCAGGATGGCAGTAAGCTGCCTCGGGGAGGAGAACATGAAGTTTCCTTCATCCTCCGCCCGGGGCGCCTCGACAGTCTGATCTGTTGCGGCTATATGAGCCGCCAACACTTCAGCTTGGTTTTTGGGACTCATCACAGTTTTGTCGGCTTGGAGAAGAACAGATCTCCTTTTGGTGAACTTGGTCTTAACCAGCTTCCAAAATTTGCGAAAGTCTCCATGCGTTTGTCGGACAGTTTCGTGCCACTGCGCAGTCTTCCACTGACTCATGAGGGAGCGGATTTGTGTGGTGAGGGAGTTAATGGCGGGACGGAGAGACGTGTTCTTAGTCCGGTAACAGATGTTTTTAAGGTTGTTCCTCTGCTGAATGATCGCAAGTATGTGAGGAGGAGGGGTCTTGAGCCCTGGTGGTATCCTCACAAACTTGGGGATGGCTTGGTCCGCTGCTTGAATGATCAGCCCCGCAAACTCCTCCAGTTTATTCTCCAGAGTTTGGGTGCCACTGATAGTAGTGAACGCTGGCGTGGTTTCGTACATAAGGGACTTATGAAACGAGTAAGTGGTAGTTGTGGGTTTGGGAGGGCGACCTCGCAGCACATATAGTACTGGTCGGTGATGGGGTACGGGTAAGAAGGAGGTCCACAGTGGACATATTCGCGTAGTCTCTAAAGGTGTGAGCGTGCGTTAGGATGCACAACGGTGAAGGCTGACTTCGGGGGTGTTGTCTGAACAGTTTTTCCAGGAGGTATGTCTGGCGTTCAGATCTCCAACGACTATGTGATTTCTATCGGTCATTGCTAGGCCGATCAGGTTATTGAAATGCTCGCATCTGGCTCTAGGCCGTCTATACAGACCGGTGATGGTGTACTTGTGGTTGTCTAACAGTACCTTAACCGTGAGAACATGTATTTGCTTGGGCACTGAGGCAACTATTGGCTGTTCCAGTTTGTAGGGAGTGCCATACCTTATTAGTATGGCCACTCCACCAGCCCCGTTGTCTGTGTCGACCATGTCACTCCGGAAGTTATGGTAGCCAGCCACCGTAAATGACGTCGAGACATTAAGGTGGACGGGGGAGGGAGAGAGTGTTCAGAAGGGGGGGGGGACAGTCAGTCCTTACCTGACTTGTAGATACAGTAGTCTCTCGTCCGTCTGGCAGTCTGACATGGGCGTACTCCGGGTTCGCCTCTAGAAGAGTCACCTCATCCACCAGCGGTTCGTACTTGGACTGTCTGACGTTTCTACGAAGAAGCACTGGGCCAGGTGTGAGAAGCCAGGAGGGAGTGGAACTACCATTGCCCGATTTCCTGGGGTGCTTGAACATCCGGTCGTGAGGAGTCTCGTTCGTAGCGGTGCACAGAAGAGAACGGATAGCATGAAGAGCATCGTCGACGACAAGCTCCCACTGATGAATCCTTAATTGCTTTGTTCTGAGAGCTAATTCAATGGTCTTCCAGACTGTGCCCACGATTTTTTCTACTTGCCCATTCCTCTGTGGGTTGTATGGCGTGGTCCGACTTGTAGCTATCCCATTGGTGGTTAAAAATGTTTTTAGTTCCTGAGACATGAAGGAAGATCCCCTATCAGTATGTATATAACATGGTAGTCCAAATATAGCATGTAAAAATTGTAATTTATTTTTAACAGTCGATGCTGAAAGGTCATGACAAGGAAATGCGAAGGGGTATCTGGAGAACTCGTCAACTATAATCAGGAGGTAACGGTTTCTTGTATTGGTTGGTAGTGATCCTTTAAAATCTATGTTAAGTCGCTCCAATGGTCGAGCTGCCTTTATAAGATGTCCTTGTTGCTTATTGAACCTCGGTTTCAGCTCAGCACAGATCTTGCGTGACGTCGTTACTTTCCTAATGCCCTCCAGCGAGTACGGCAAATTCTTCATTTTTACTCAGTGATTCAATCGACTGACTCCGGGATGACATAGGTCTTGGTGAAGTTCATTGAGCTTGTTAAAATTACATCCGATCGCAGAACATATTCTTGACAACGCGTCTGCTGCTTCATTCTGACGTCCCGGTTTGTATGCAATTTCATAATCAAAGCAGGATAGTTCAAGGCGCCAACGCAAGATTTTCTCATTCTTGACTTTGCCAGGTTGTTTGCTATCGAACATAAAAGACACGGACATTTGATTTGTAATAAGCCTAAAGTTCCTCCCTAGTAGATAGTTACGTCACTTTCTTGCTGCCTCTACTATCGCGTAGGCTTCTTTCTCCACCGATGAATGTCGTCGTTCGGAATGGTTTAGAGTTCGAAAGAAAAATGCTACAGGTTGTTGCGATCTGGCTGCGGCGATAAGCAGTGGAAGCTGAAATATATAAAAAATCCCACAACCAAACCACTAACAAGAATTTAGGAAGGGCCACCAACAATCGACTCAAGTCCAAATTCAAATATATATAAATTTATTTATAATAAAAATATTCTCCAATTATAAATATTAATAATTAAAATGAAAAGGCACCTTTATAAATATAATGGGGGACACCTAATAATACTTAGTCTATATTACAATAAAAAGACTTAGCTGTTTAATAGAAGTGCTGACTTAGCCGTGAGAGATAGTGTAGCTCAGGCAGGCAGGAACAAGCTGAAGGATTGACTCTCGGACGAGAAGCAAGGTCTCCCCTCCAGAGGATGCGGAATATGACTGACTTAATCCTCCGCAAGAGGGTCCTTTTATAGGGCTAATCCGGGAGTGAACTTTGAACTGCCGATCGAAATACGCTCAAAAAGTGCATTTAACGTGAATTAATTATCGAAATTCATCCGTATTATTACTTAGTGTACCGACGTTAAGAGCTGTGAATGTTATTATCAAAATCCATCGGCGTTATCTATGAAAATGCTAGAGCACATGGTGACTTCACTCTAAATTGGATATAATTCTTATTTAAAGGTAAAAACAATACATTTAAGCATTCATACATAATAATCTTAATGTGCTCTGTGCTGGGAATACTCAGAATATAAAATATATGGCCATTTATAATGGGCTTATGTAATGCAATGTCAGTTTCATTACATCACCCCCTCCCCCGGGACCAAAAGTCTATTGATCAAACATCAAGTCAAACTCAATAATAAATAATCATAATAAATCATAAATATAACACAGGAAGCAATGGAATGTATACCCAATGGTGAACATATAGAATATCAAGTTATTATTGATATGCATATTTCCTATACTAATAAGTTTAAGTCCTTGTCTGGTGTGAAATAAATAAATAGTGTAAGCCAATATATACTAGTTGGAGGTAGGGCATCCCGAACAGCTTACAGTGATGCTCAACGCAATCACAATAATGGTCCAAAACCAAAGAAAAAAACAAGGGATCCCAAAAATAATGCCTCCAACGACTGAGGACCCAACAGGAACTGCCCACTACAAAAGGGCACATATATGTCCATAAATAATAAATCAGAAAAATGACTAATCATAGTCAGGGTCCCCAGTTACACCAAGACATGATGAATTATCTAGAACACATATGTGGAGACTGAGCTCATGTTCAATAAAATTTTGCCCATATTGGCATATGTAGGAAATATCAGTGTAAATTGTGATGTGCAAATATAAAATAGTGTTGACAAGGCACACCCTAATCTAATTTATAAAGTTTATGACTACATATTTTCATATGCGTCAGTTCACCAATATGCATATATATATGTATTACATAAAAAAAAAAATATATGCTTCCATGTGTATCCATTCCAAAGAAGGGATAGGAAAAGTTTAAATATGATGATGATCAATTCAGATAAAATAGATCTGTAAGACTTTTCTAACTCAGGACCAATAAATTATCAAAAAAAAAAATATTTGATCCAAAAAAAATCTAAAATGATTCCCAAAAAATTCAAAATTTGGCCCGGGAGGGATTGATTACATCAGAGACTTAACCTAAAAAGGCCTATTTACAAAATTGTATGGGATCCATTATAAGAATATGAATATTTACATATTACAACATATTTACATACAATTTGCTTTACAATAATAAAAAAAACAGGACAGGTGCCTTGTGACAAAGAAGAACTAATACAGGGGGAAAAAAAATTAAAGCCTTCACAACTGATCTTAAATCAAAAAACTACAATTGGGAACTAAGCCCTAATAAAAAAAATTAATGAAAATCTCTTGTGAATGCACAAACCAAAAAAAATAACCCCTATACTTCTTGTCACTAAAATGGATCCTCATACTTTAAAAAGACAGGACAAATTTTTCCCTAACAAAATACAATATAAGGGGGAAAATTAAAAATAAACTAGTATACTACATAAATACTGTTTTGATGTCTTCTCCCTCTTCTTCGTCGTCTGGGACGTTGATGATGAAGTAGAAAGGATGATGTCTTCATCTCCTTGAGAAGTTGCATCTCTGGAAGGGGAGTTGAGGACATCTATTCCAGCTGTATACTGTCCTATCAGCTAATATGCAGAGTGCTCTCTGCATTCAAAGTCTCTGAAATCTTTCAAATGGATCAGTGTCCGTTCCATAATTACAAGTCAGCCCTCCATAGATTTGGAACAACTATCCTCTCACGGTCTTGTCAAGCCTCAAAAATTTACTTTACAAAATTTGAAACTAAGTTATAAAAAAAATTAAAATAATGCTTAAGGCATTATTTTGGCTTACAGACAGTAGAGATTATGCCAATTCTATAGTTGACACAACAACATGATAGATTACAATAAATTTATACAATAAAAAAAATTTCTATCAATGAGGACAAATTTGTAAGCTTTACAATATATAATACAACATTAATTTCAAACAATTTACAAAAATTGCTTACAATAATTAATTGAAAATAATCCTCAATCAAAAATTTAAGGTTTATGCCTCTTTTTCTAGGAAAAAAAGAATTACAATTAGATGATTATAAGTAATGAAAAATTCTATTAATCATTAGAGGACTTATAAAAACCTGAGGTGCCTTCTCAGAATATTGGACTCATATATAAGAGTCTCTGAGAACCTATCAACAAGTGATTGTTGGTTGACCCTGTGTTAAGGAACATACATGCTATTAAACATAAATATCTCATCATGCATGCAACAAAAACTTAACACTTGAGAGAAACATAAAGGAAATAATATTATTATATCCATAATTCCTAAAAAAAAACAAATTATTAATTTCTGAAAACAAAAAAAAAAATTCATTAATGTTCTCGGGTCCTGGGCACCTTCTCTTCCTGCTGAGGAAGAATTTCTGCAGTTTACCCTCATGCTTAGGAGCAACTGCCACTTGTAGCGATCTTCTGAGACCAAATGTAAGATCTTGATAGTTCCAGATGTCCTTCCACTTTCTTCCTGCATAGATGGTGGCCTGTCCAGCTGAAGGTCCCACTGAAGTGCAGAGGTGTCATTTGTTCTCTCCCGAAGATTAGAGTTGCTGAAGAAAAAGTAGTGGAGGCATGCTTGGAGGAACTTAGTGGCTAGATTTATATAATGAGAAATCATTGCCCATACTATGTTTATCAATTCTCTCATTTACATTTGCCCATATAATATTTATTAATTCTCAAAATTAGTTTTGCCCATAAAATATTTCATCAATATTTATCTAATGTCTTCTAATATTCAATAATATTTTTACTGATTTCACTTGTTGAGTCTCAAATTTATATGTTTTCTGTATACACAAATACATATGCATAGCTCTTTAATATAAAATAAATTATTATTAATGACTCCCTTAGAGTCTAATATATTTGCTAGCACCCAAGAAAACATTTTTCAACAATGTTTTCACAGACTCATCTTATATGAGTTCCTATATTTTTAAGCTCTTAAATATTTATCATATAATGATTAATTAAATTATCAATAAATGGGCATTATTTGATGCAGTTTATATCCTCTTGCTTAGGAGGCAATAATGGGCTAATTCACATAATAAAATCAATAATTGGGCTATTTGGGGCTAGGCTTAGGACTATCAGTCAGATAGCCTGTAGAAAGGAAGTTTAACCTCATTCCTAGGAGGGTCTATATTTTATTATAAGGCCATCCTGTAATAATCAAATTTTAAAATAGGGCAATGTTTTGACCGGTTGGCAGCCATTGGTTAGGACTGGCCCAAAGATAGGAAGTTTAACCTCGTTCCCAGGAGGGCATCTAATTTGGTCAGGGGAATTGGAGAAGTATCTCTATGTGGAACCTACAAAGAAAATTTTCCCCTGCCATTACTACTATTTAAATTTTAGTTATTAGATGCCCCATTGGGCTTAACAGCCCGTTTGGGCTCCTCCTTGGATTTAAATTTTTTCTTCTTAAATCCTCTATAACTCTGCTGGACAGGAGGAGCCGGTAGATAGATTACCTGTGGTGGAGCCATATAATTTAATTTTTCTTGGGGTTTAAACTTTGTGTTCCACCTAACCTGGGTCTTTTTAGGTGGAGATGTAGGAGACTTTGACTGCTCCCTATGATAGTTTGGTCTATCTCTGCCCCGATCCTGGTTTCTGTCAGGAAAATTGTGTCTATAATAATTATTGTTGTTATTATTATTATTCTGACTATATCTATTATAGTTCCTGTTCCGGGCAGCATTTGAGTCGCTATATGGTCTGTGCGACTCTTCCCTCCCCCTTGAATTTAGAAAATCCATTAGTGATTTTATGTCCTCAATTGATTTATTAAGGGCGGGTGGGAGGGTTAACGCAGACCTATTTTCCACAAAGTTATTACTTGATGCATACTGTTTAGCATTTAATTCTAATTTCTCTACTCTATCAATTAATAAATTTAATTCCCTGAATGTTGAAGGAATAGTATTAAATGTAAAAAATGATCGTGTTCGGTCATTAGCATTTTCTAATATTATTTCAATTATTTCACTTTCATTTTCAAATTTCAAAATTTCTGAATATTTAATTACATGGTCCGCATATTCTCGGAATGGTTCCCCAGCCTTTTGTTGCCTATAGATATAATCAATTTTGTACGGTAGTCTAGTACGAGGCGTGTTTGACAAAAGTGTGTCCCTCACTTTTTCAAACGTTAAATTGGGCGAAGTTAATAAATGCTTCAAAACTGCCTGAGGCTGGGAAAATTATTGTGGCTTCTCAAAAAATGTTGAGAACCACGCTCTGCTACCACTTGTTGCGATCTGGCTGCGGCGATAAGCAGTGGAAGCTGAAATATATAAAAAATCCCACAACCAAACCACTAACAAGAATTTAGGAAGGGCCACCAACAATCGACTCAAGTCCAAATTCAAATGTATATAAATTTATTTATAATAAAAATATTCTCCAATTATAAATATTAATAATTAAAATGAAAAGGCACCTTTATAAATATAATGGGGGACACCTAATAATACTTAGTCTATATTACAATAAAAAGACTTAGCTGTTTAATAGAAGTGCTGACTTAGCCGTGAGAGATAGAGTAGCCCAGGCAGGCAGGAACAAGCTGAAGGATTGACTCTCGGACGAGAAGCAAGGTCTCCCCTCCAGAGGATGCGGAATATGACTGACTTAATCCTCCGCAAGAGGGTCCTTTTATAGGGCTAATCCGGGAGTGAACTTTGAACTGCCGATCGAAATACGCTCAAAAAGTGCATTTAACGTGAATTAATTATCGAAATTCATCCGTATTATTACTTAGTGTACCGACGTTAAGAGCTGTGAATGTTATTATCAAAATCCATCGGCGTTATCTATGAAAATGCTAGAGCACATGGTGACTTCACTCTAAATTGGATATAATTCTTATTTAAAGGTAAAAACAATACATTTAAGCATTCATACATAATAATCTTAATGTGCTCTGTGCTGGGAATACTCAGAATATAAAATATATGGCCATTTATAATGGGCTTATGTAATGCAATGTCAATTTCATTACAAGGTCGACCGTTCTGCGAAAGTGTAGCTCCTATTGCATGTTCGGAAGCATCTGTTTCAACTGTAAAGACGGCTTCTTCATCACTAGCACTGACTAAAGCGTTTTCTATGTCTGATTTTAGTATTTCAAAAGTTTGAGCTGCTCGATTATTCATGGGAAACGGACTTGATGTCAAAATGTTAATTTTATGAGAAAACTGAGGAATGAAATTAGAAAAGTGTGAAAACATTCCCATTGCTCTATTCAAGGTGGCTGTATTCGTAGGTGGGGTAGCTCACGTAAGGATAGGAGAAGCTCCGGATCAGGGCGTATTGCTCACAACAGCAAACCCGAGTTTTATTGAACGGACTGAGAAAATACTTTTTTCTTTATTCATTGTCTGGCCATATTTATCCACAGCTTTCAGAAATTTCCACAGGTTTGCGTCATGTTCCACTTGATCCTTCCCACATACCGTTATGTCGTCCAAATATGCATAGACTCCCGTAAGTCCTTCTCGAGTAATGATGTTATGGATCGTCCGTTGAAAGCAAGCAACTGCATTTCGTGGGCCAAATGGAATGCTCCGGAACTGCCACAATTTGCCAGCGGCTTCGAACGCTGTAAATGGCTTGTCTTCGTCCGTTATCAGTATTTGGTGATACGCACTTTTGAGGTCGATAGAGCTGAAGACTTCGTAACCCGTTATGGTGTTCACGATATCATAAATTCTCGGTAAGGGATACGCATCAAATTGTGTATATCTGTTCATTGTTTGAGAATAATCGATCACCATGCGCCGTTTGTGATTTTCTGTCTGGGTAACGAGGACCTGAGCTCTCCAAGGGGAAAAACTCCTCAATTATGCCGTCTTTCAATAGTTTTTGCACTTCTAGTTCGATTAACTTGGCATCGGAAGTAGTGTGACGTCGAGACCTAATCGTAATAGCCTTCACATCGTACGGGACGTTTCTAAATAGTCTTACAGGCTCAACACTCGCCATGGAAAGCCCACAGATATCGAGAGGGTCCCGCGATCCCCCAAATATAATTTCGATAGACGAATGACTGCTTAGAACATCGTGTCCAAGGATGGCGTCCGCACAAAGATCAGAGAGAATATTGAGTGTTACTCCGGGGTAGAAATGATCTTCTATCTTCAAATCTACCCTGCACGCCCTGTTAATTGTGGAATTCAGAGTAGTAGACGCCATGGATACCGTTAAATGAGTTGGTAAGATAGGAGCTTTCAACTGCCTAGCTTTCTGTTCAGAAAAGTAGCTAAGTGAACTCCCTACATCTATAAGTGCCCGGGCTTTTATTCCGTTTATTTTAACTGGAATTATAGCTTTCCTGAGACAAGAATGGGTCGATGCGGGCACTGCAGCAATTGAGGGCTTTTGGCACCATTTATATTTTGTTTACAATGTACTTATTTTTTATTTACAGCACGTTTCTTTTATTACATAATAAATTATTCAATTACATTTTAAGAAATTATTTCAGTTTATTAACATAACTTACAGACACCCCCATTGATTTACGGTGATTGGCCAGAGTGTACTTAAAGACACTACTTAGGTTTTAGGGTAACTGGCCAAGGTGTACTTAAAGATACCATGTAATATTTTTGTTCAGAAAAAAAAATTAAGTAAAACCTTATATATTCTATTTATTTGGAACGCAAATAATGTGTTTTTAAGAAACATTTTCATTTCAAGTCATTTTTTGAATTCCTGGCGAATTAAGGGTTAATTATAACTACTGCATCCAATGGCAAGCCGAATTTAATTAATGTTATAGCATAGTGTTGTGCTTGGGAAGAATGTAATAAAATTATTAACATAATTTAATGTAAACAGAACTGATATCTTAAAAAAGTGGGATGTCTGTTGGCAATATTGAGTATAGGGAGGAGAGGTGGGAGACATCCTTTATGTCCTCTCACTGTTAATCTTATATTTCAGTGAGTTGTTAAGTCTGTTTAATTAATTAATTATTTTAATAGATTATCTTATTAACCATATGAATAATATGGTTAATGCGATAATCTATGATTGTTATATATAAAAAAGATACATGCACAGGGAACGGGTAATAAAAAAATATTGTGTTTTTTGTAAAATTAAGTACATACCAAATTCTTTTATTATTAACATATCTCCATCGCGCCGGACTCGGGTGTAAATCCTAAGCATCGAAAAGGGAAAATGTAAAAATATTGTACAATAAATACATAAAAAAATGTCAAATAAATACCATCATCATTGAGGCTCAAATGATTTGCCGGGCAAAGCCGATACCTTAGCTAGTTATGTATTTGGCTCTAACTCCTCTAGCTGTGAGTAAAGAAGGCGAACAAAATCAAAAATTCAAAATATTTCAGTTACTATCAATTAGATCAAAAAGTAAATAATAAACAATCTTGCTACAAATTAAATTACCTATAAGTGTCGTCCTATTAGCTTTTTCTCTATATTGAATATTATCCTTTTTTTTTTTACTTTTTGCCTTCAGTTAACCGCACTTTGTCTATAAGAGAATATTTATATATTATGTAAAGCTCCGCAACTTTGGCGACTTAGCTCTTCTTAAACATGGGAGAACAACAAAACAAAAACAATAAAACAAGTATATGTATATGTGTATATATAATAACAAATATGGAACAGGCAATAATATAAAAAGCAAAACTAAGGGAACGGAACACATAACACTAAAAGAAAAAAGAAACACGAACACAACGTATAACTAAAAAGAAAGTGGTAAATAAATAAGTGAAAAGATAATTTAGTAACTTTGAAACAAAAACTATTCATAAAAACAGTCATCATTCAAATTAAAACACGTCTTACATACACACACACGCATTACAAATTTTAAAATATGCAATTAAATATTGTGAAACTGCCCAATTGTTTTTAAATATGTCAGAATAGTGAAGATATGAGGTCTGCTCTCAGTCAGTAGTTCGTTCCAGCCATGTGGAATTTTTAAGTAAGTTAGTAATCTACATTCTGTTAGTAGGTGTTATAGTATGTAAAGTGTGAAGTAAAAATAAGAGTATATATCATGAAACATTTTATTCCGAAATTGAATACCAAATCTTATTTTCAACAAATCTCTAGTAGATTAGGTAGAATAAGATTTTAATTCTTTGCTGGAAAATGTTCATTTCATCTATACCATACTCAAAATTTAACTTTTTAATTCAACAATAAAGATCATAATGACTTGTAATGAAATTGACATTGCATTACATAAGCCCATTATAAATGGCCATATATTTTATATTCTGAGTATTCCTAGCACAGAGCACATTAAGATTATTATGTATGAATGCTTAAATGTATTGTTTTTACCTTTAAATAAGGCTTATATCCAATTTGGAGTGAAGTCACCATGTGCTCTAGCATTTTCATAGATAACGCCGATGGATTTTGATAATAACATTCACAACTCTTAACGTCGGTACACTAAGTAATAATACGGATGAATTTCGATAATTAATTCACGTTAAATGCACTTTTTGAGCGTATTTCGATCGGCAGTTCAAAGTTCACTCCCGGATTAGCCCTATAAAAGGATCCTCTTACGGCGGATTAAAGTCAGTCATATTCGGCATCCTCTGGAGGGGAGACCCTGGTTCTCGTGCGAGAGTTAATCCTTCAGCTTGTTCCTGCCTGCCTAGCCCACTCTATCTCTCACGGCTAAGTCAGCACTTCTATTACAAAGCTAATTCTTTCTATTGTAATATAGACTAAGTATTATTAAGTGTCCCCCATTATATTTATAAAGGTGCTTTTTCATTTTAATTATTAATATTTATAATTGGTGAATATTTTTATTATAAATAAATTTATATATATTTGAATTTGGACTTGAGTCGATTTTTGGTGGCCCTTCCTAAATTCTTGTTAGTGATTTGGTTGTGGGATTTTTCATATATTTCAGCTTCCACTGCTTATCGCCGCAGCCAGATCGCAACAAGAAGTGGAAGAGGACCAGGAATAAGGGCTGTTTAGAAGGATGGTAAATTGGAAAATATCTCCCTTAATATGAGTCCGACTGGAAAATAATATAGAACCAATCTTGTTACACCATTCCTGCTCTACACGACAAAAAAAACATATAAAGTTTAAATAAATAAAATGACTATTTGTCTTAAAAAATTACATTAAAGAAATAAAATTGATGATGAATATAGATCAGACATAATATTTTAACACATCAAAAATAATTATTGCTATTATAACATAAACATATATTCATCATATTGTTGCGAAAATTAAATACATGAATAGTCCTTCAGAGAGAGAGATTCGCGTATTTGGGATGTGTGATATATATCAAAGAAGCCGACAGAATGGCCTAGCTCCTACCAGTACCTTTCAGCCAGACGTCGAATAATCCAACAATTCCCCTTTGATGTATTCCGACGACCTATATAAAGAACGGCCAGCAGCGAGCAAGTCAGTTTTATTCTCACCTGTCTTGATGTTCACATCAGTGCTACAGTGCGACTTAGTGCACTGCGGTAAAGTGTTTTTATAAGAAGAACAGTGTTGTGCCGTGACTGTAAGTAACAGTGTTGTGCCGTGACTGTAAGTAACAGTTTAGTGCCGCGAAGTAAAGGACAGTGCGATGCCGCGAAGTAAAGGACAGTGCAGTGCCGTCTCGCTGTGAATTTCAGTGACCGTGAGTGAATTGTTGGATTGTGTAATCTGAAGAACTGTGACGCTATCAGTGTATACTGTGAAGAGTAATTAAGAATAATTACCAAGTGTATTGTGCATTGTGAAATAAATTGTGCAGTGATAAAAACTGTGAAACTTGGGAGGATTTAATTTTGCAATCCAAAAGAACTCTTATTAAAAACGTTTCTTACTGGTTTTGGTAATAAAAAAACGTAACAACTGGTGTCAGAAGTGGGATTGCAAAATTAAAATCAACGAAAATGAAGTTTGAAGAACTAAAAGTGGAACAGCTGAAGAAGGAGCTAGTTAAACTGGATCTGCCGACAACAGGAAACAAGGCTGAACTACAAAGGCGGTTGACAGATGAACTCCAAAGACAAGGAATCGAGATAAGTACTCCTATCTCAAGTAGCAATTTAGATTTAAATTCAATTTTGGCCGCCATGATGGAAAAAATAACAGATAATAACCAGAAAGTCTTAGAAGCTTCTAGAGTTAATTACGAAAGACTAGAAGAAGCTTCTAGAGCTAATTGCGAGAGGCTAGAAGAAGCTTCTAGAGCTAATTGTAAGAGGCTAGAAGAAGCTTCTAGAGCTAATTACGAAAGACTAGAAGAAGTTTCTAGAGATAATTGCGAGAGGCTAGAAGAGAAATTCCAGGAAGCTTCTAGAAGCAACAGTGAGAAAATCCTAACTGAAGTCAGACAGGAACTCCAGGAAGCTTCTAGAAAAACAAACCAAAAACTCCATGAAATGTCAGAGGTTTTGGGCAAACGAGTGGAAGCCAATGAGAAGAGAGTCAGGGAGTTTGATGGAAAACTCTGCGGCATTTCTGTGGCACAGAAGGAGGTTGAAGAGGACGTGCCCAATCTAGGAAAGAAGGTAGACGATGAAATACGTGAGCTACAATTCCAAATGGATAATCTAAATGATCGAGAGGGTCCGGTGAGGCTCATTTCAGAACATTCTAGCAAGATAAAGACCCCAACTTTTCACGGTAGTGTACCATTTAATGTTTTTAAATTCCAATTTGAGACGGTGACCAGTAGAAACGGATGGAATAATGAAGAGAAAGCGGTAGAATTAATTTTAGCACTGAAGGGAGCCGCTGCAGAAATCCTGGAGAGTTTACCGTCTGCTTGTAGGAATAATTATGAGGACATGTTGGCATTACAGCGCAAGTTTGGCGGTGAGCATAAACGAGAACTTTACAGGATGGAACTAAGGGGCAGAGTGCAGAAACCGAACGAGATGCTACAAGATTTTGCCATGGAAATTGAACGTCTGGTGCAGCTGACTTACCCAGGTGAAAATCATCCGTTCCTAGATCAGTTCAAGATTGAAGCATTTGTGAATGGTATTCGAGATCCAGATGTTAAATTTACGGTATGCGCTATGCAGAAATCCTTTGCTGAAAGCATCTCTTATGCGTTAGCCCAGGACACCACTAAAGTAATTTCAAAACCCTCTAGCTTAGGAGCATTGCCCTGGCAGTTACCCTCTTGCTTAGGAGCTATAATAACCCGGCAGTTTACCCACTAGCTTAGGAGCATTTCCCTGGCAGTTACCCTCTTGCTTAGGAGCTATAATAACCCGGCAGTTTACCCACTTGCTTAGGAGCATTTCCCTGGCAGTTACCCTCTTGCTTAGGAGCTATAATAACCCGGCAGTTTACCCACTTGCTTAGGAGCATTACCCTGGCAGTTACCCTCTTGCTTAGGAGCTATAATAACCCGGCAGTTTACCCTCTTGCTTAGGAGCTATAATAACCCGGCAGTTTACCCTCTTGCTTAGGAGCTATAATAACCCGGCATTTTACCCTCTTGCTTAGGAGCTATAATAACCCGGCAGTTTACCCTCTTGCTTAGGAGCTATAATAACCTGGCAGTTTACTCTCTTGCTTAGGAGCTATAATAACCCGGCAGTTTACCCTCTTGCTTAGGAGCTATAATAACCCGGCAGTTTACTCTCTTGCTTAGGAGCTATAATAACCCGGCAGTTTACCCTCTTGCTTAGGAGCTATAATAACCCGGCAGTTTACCCTCTTGCTTAGGAGCTATAATAACCCGGCAGTTTACCCTCTTGCTTAGGAGCTATAATAACCCGGCAGTTTACTCTCTTGCTTAGGAGTTGTGCCACTTGCAGCGATCTTTTTAGACCAAATGTTGGATTTTCATAGTTTCAGGCGTCCTTCCACTTCCTTCCTGCATGGATGGTGGCCCGTCCAGCTGAAGGTCCCACTGAAGTACAGAGGAGTAATTAGTTCTCTCCCTAAGAATAGAGTTGCTGAAGATAATTTGGTGGAGGCTTGCTTGGAGTGGCTTGTATTATTTAATGAGAATTTATTGCCCATAATAGTTTATCTAATTTAGGTTTGCCCAAATATTATCTATCAATTCTCTAAATGAGGTTGAATGCCCATAACAAATATATAAATAATTTCTTTGCCCACAATATATTTCAAAAATATTCCTGCTGCAGCCATCGAAGAGGAAACATCAGCTCTAGTGTTCTCCTGGACAGTTGCATTTGGTGCATTGTGTCCCCGCTGCAGCCCGCTCATCTGCCCTGCCTCCCGACTTGGACTGGAACAGAAGAGAGTAGCAGTCTCCCTCGACCTTGGTCGCCAGTTTTCCCAAGCTCCGGAGTCCAAGGGAATTGGATTTTGGCCGAGATTCAGAGGTCTCGGCACACCTCAGGCGGAACAACATCTCCGCCTTTAAAATACAACCAACCAGGTTTGAGCTTCGCATATTATCCGAGGACTCCACCACCTATAACACCATCCTCTCCTTATACCGACAACCCTCCAACCCGGTCCCCCACCACACCTTCGCACCTAGGGGCACTAAGAGGAACAAGAAGTTCCTAATATTAGGGCTGGAAAAGGAGCACCCCCTTTCAGAAGTTGAGGAAGCATTAGAACACCCCAAGCTTGTCAGCGTAGTCCGCATGCGCCGAACGGCCGAAGACGGGACCAAGAGGGACATAGAGCCCATCTTGGCCACGTTCAAGCCTGATTACGATGCAAAGCATCTGAGGGACCTAAAGGCCATTAGCAACATTGTCATCCGGGTCAGGGAGTATAAACCTACCCAGGACATACCTCAATGCCACTCCTGCTAAAATTTGGCCACACAAAGGCATATTGCCATTTGCCCCTCAGATGCGTGGGCTGCTCTGGCGAGGACGCGGCGGCAGACTGCAATAGGCAACAATTCAAACTTAAATGTGCGAACTGCGAGGGAGAACATCCCGCCTCCTTCCGCCAGTGCCCTTTCAGGCTGGAGATTCTGGAAAGACTCCACGCAAAGAAGAGTGCCCCTGTGCCCACCTATATCCCCGCTCCCGCACCCACCCACAACCCATGGACTGCTCGCCAAGCCCAAGCATCCAACCCTCCCTATCCACAACAGCCCTCCCCACCCACAACACACCCCACACCCACCTCTGCCTGCTACGCCCCGGAGCCGGTACCAGCCTACAACCCACAGATGGCTTACCACACCCCACCCTGGGTGGAGGAAATGAAAGGAATGATTAACACCCTACTAGCAACAGTTACACAACTCGTCCAGACTCTCAAGGCATCCAAGGCCAAATAATGGTCAGGCCCTACTCCATACTGAATTTCAACATAAATTCAGCCACCAAACGAAAGTCCGAGCTTGTTGCTCTTTTGCAACGGTATGACCCCACAATAGCGGTGTTATGCGATACCCGCCTAACCCCCTCTAAAGACCTTACGGTGGTTGGCTATAACATAGTACGAGATGACATCGATGGAAGGGATGACAAGTACGGGGGAGTTGCCATCCTGATCAAGCACGACATACCTTTTAAAGAGGTGGAACCCGTCATTCCCCCCGTACCGAAAAAACACCACATCGCATCAGCGAAGGTCTTTATAGCCAACCACACGTACACCATCACCGGCCTGTATCGTCGGCCTAGGGCCGAACCCGAATATTTTCAATCCCTCATAAGTCTAGCTCAGACAGACAGAAATCATCTTGTAATTGGAGATTTGAACGCCAGACACACCTCCAATGACGCCATAACAGTTCAACCAATGACCCTTGTGAGGCGATCGTGAACTCTAGTTTCACCGTCATACTCCCTAATTCTCACACTTTCGTAACGCCCTATAGTATAGATCGTCCACTGTGGACGTAATGATACCCGCACCCCTCACATAGTGACTAAATGCCTCGCCCTGGACTTTATCACTAGTGATCACTGACCAGTACTGTATGTGCTGCGAGGTCGTCCTCCCAAACCCACAACAACCACGTACGCGTTTCATAACGGTGACTGGAAATTATACAGGTCCCTTATGTACGCAAATACGCCGGCGTTGACCACTATCAGTGACGCCCAAACCCTGGAAGAGAAGCTGGACGAGTTTACCAACATCATCCTGGAGGCTGCTGACCAGGCGATCCCGAAGACCGTCAGAAGACCCCCGGGACTCAAACCTCCTCCCCCTCACGTTCTACAGTTGATCAGGCAGAGGAACACCATTAAAAATTCCTGGTATCGCACCAGGAACCCCGCTACGTCCCGTCCTGAATAACCTCACTGCCCAAATCCGCACCCTCATGAGCCAGTGGAAGACGGCGGAGTGGCACGAAACCATCAGACAGACACACGGTGACCACCGCAAGTTCTGGCGGTTGGTGAAGACCAGGATCACCAAAAGGCGATCTGTTCTTATCCAAACCGGCAGAGGTGTGATGAGTCCCACAGACCAGGCCGAAGTACTAGCGGCACACATGGCCGCGGTAGATCGGTCAAGGCAAGGTACGTATAAGATAAGGTAGCGCCATTCGCGAGTAGCCAATCAGAATGCAGCAAGCCTCTACGTCACTGGGCTGCAAGAGTCGTGGCGGACAAGCCGAAATACGATCAATATAAGCAGTTTTCTGATTAATTTGCCGAATAAAAAATTGTTAAAATGGTATATGTCTGTAAATGATACAAATTACTTTAGTTGAATATATTTTATTTCAAATAAACCATGTACAAATTAGATTCCATTAAAAATAAATACATAATAGTTCCTTAAAATTTATATATGTTGGGTTACATTTAAAAATCGTAATTTTTCTAGGTAATTAGCACAACAAAAAGTAAAACTTTACTATAATAAGATGAAATCTCCAAAACATGAAAACAGTAATGACTTCTATTATACAAACAAATAAAAGTTAATAAAATTGAGATTAACCAAGCAATAAACAATGATACCCAGTTAAAAATGACTAAATTATTTTAAACATCAGCTAGTCAATATAGGTACAAGATTTTTAAAGGTTATCATTGGCATGTAGTCCTCCTTGTAATAAAAATATGCTAACATTTTGAGCCGCAGGGAATCCCTGGTTCCAGTAGCATCCTTGTGAAGAAAATGGCACAGATGTTGGAGCATATGCATTGAAACCGCACTGTCCCTTAGAGTAAATAACTGCGAAGGAAACATGTAATATCATTAATGATGGAGCATGGGAAATAATCTCCTATAGTGCTCTATAGGAAACAATACAAGACAATTATTCTGCTTCTTACATTTTAAATCTTACCTTTTTAAAAGCTCCCATTCGCATGAAGTATGTCTTGTCCAAAACAGTTGCTGCTGGTATTTTTTGAGTGTATGCATTGAAACCGCACTGTCCCATAGAATAAATAACTGCGAAGGAAACATGTAATATCATTAATGATGGAGCATGAGAAATAATCTCCTATAGTGCTCTATAGGAAACAATACAAGAAAATTATTCTGTTTCTTACATTTTAAATCTTACCTTTTTAATAGCTCCCATTCGCATGAAGTCTGTCTTGTCAAACAGTTGCTGCTGATATTTTTTGTTTTTTTAGCACTGAATTTGGGCTTTGGATAATACTGGATGACAAATCCTTTCCATTTCTTTTTTCACTGCATTTTTTCTTCTTTTTGCATCAATTTTTAGCTGGTAATTAACTGTTAGCAATTTAGTAACTCTCTTTTTTAAATTAAAGTTATTACTTTCTAAATTTTTTACTTGGATCAGCAAGGACTTTAATTGGGATTCATATTCAGCAATTTTTTCCTTTAAGAGAATACATCCATCACAATCAACTTCTTCTGTATTACATGAAAAATCACTTTTCAGCTTTTTGGGAGAAATCTCATTAATGTGACGCAGGGCACGTTGAGTTATTTCACGTTTTATACTCCTACAGTCTCTAGATGTTTCACATTTTGAGTCAGAAGTAGAGCTAGTAGGTGTTTGTTTACTTACGGACGATACTGGTAAATTAAGATGCGGCACAGCTTCTTCTTTTAATATCAATCTATTAGGAACATAGCCTAACAATTCTGCTTGTAAATTCCTTTGGTAATCACTATCACTGAAATGTTCTGAACAAACCCGAGCAAAAGTAGGATTAAATTTCAAATCTCCTCGTCTACACAGAACTATCCACTGTTTCTTAATTTCTGGGTTTTTCGGGAACCGGTGATAAGATACAGACTTGCCTGTTCTCCTAGAGTTGTTGGAACATGTTGCCATAGCACACTCACTCATTTTGAAAAAAAAAAATTACTTATAACAATGGAAAATAAAACAACTAACTAAAAACACAACGATGCTCACGATATAAACAAAGCTGAGTGCAGCCCAGTGACGTCATGCGCCAAAGTCGCAAAAATTTTTGATCTGCGCACCTGCCGAATGGCACCCCCCGGGTCAAGGTACCGTCAGACTGATGAGGCACCTGGGACGGAGAGCGGTGATAATTTCATGTTCTCCTCCCCCAGGCAGCTCTCTGCCATCCTGCGTCGGACCAAGGGAGGAAAGTCCCCTGGGATGGACAGATTGCAGTACGTGCTACTCCGTCAGCTTCCGCGGAAGGCTCTGTCCTACCTAAACCACCTCCTCAACTCCTGTCTCCGCCGCCGTCATTTCCCCACCATGTGGAATTACGCTATCGTTGTCCCCCTCCTAAAACCTGCCAGAAACGGTTCCTCTCCCGACCATTACCGTCCCATCGGCCTCCTCCCACACATCTCCAAGATACTGGAACGTATAATCTAGTAGATTTCTGTGAGGAGAAATCCCTCATTCCCCAAGAGCAGTCCGGATTCCGTCCTCAACACAGCTCCCTCCATCCCTTAGCCCGCATATACGCTAACACTGTCAACAACCTCCGGAGGAACGTCGTAACGGCGATGATCTCCATCGACTGCACTCATGCTTTTGATTCTGTCGACCGTGCCGAACTCCTTAATACCGTCAGTGGGCATGGCTGCCCCAGCCAACTCCTAACAATGCTCCGTTCCTTCCTCGACGGCTGAACTTTTCAAGTAAAAGTCGGCGAATCCCTTTCCTCATCTCGTCCTCTCCGAGTAGGGGTACCTCAGGGTTCCCCGCTCTCTCCTACCCTCTTCACGGCATACACCGCAAAGGTAGTGAGTCGACAGTTTCCAAATACTGAGGTGGCTGCATACGCGGACGATGTAGCCATTGTTAGCACCTCCCTCAACCCATCCCGCGCACTATCCCTGGCAGAATCAGCCTGCCAGGCGATATCCGACGACCTGCGCTACATAAACATCCATGTGAACCCTAGGAAGACAGATGCCCTAGTGTTCTCATATCACAAACGCACCCCTGTCCCCGACACTTTCAGACTGGACAACAACGACCTCCCCGTGTCCCGCTCCATAACGTTCTTAGGGATCATCCTTGACAAAAACCTGACCTTCTCAACTCACGTACGTAAACGGACGGAATACTTACGTAACAAATTCACTTCCCTCAACCACCTTCTCCTCTCCCCAGTCCTCAGCCTCCGCCTCAAATTACTCATCCTAAAAGGCGTCATTCAGCCCGCTCTCCTCTATGGCTCCCCTGTCCTTAGGTACCTCACCAAAAACTCCCTTGAAACCCTCCAGTATTTCCAAAATGGAATAGTCCGGAAAATAGTCCGGCACACATCCCTACAACGAGCTAATAACCGCACAATCCATGATACCCTATCCCTTGAACCCATTTCCCACATCATCTCCCGCAGACATATTAAATTCTTTGATTCCCTCCATTATATTGACAACCCCCTATACCGCTCCATACCCCCTCCTCAGCAGCCGGTGAGATGGCGACAGGTTGGTCTCGATGAGCCCCTAGTCGATCTCACCCGCTGCTGACACCCACCCTCATAGTGCCCGAGGTCCGGACAATAAACTAGAAACAGGGCTAACCCCCATGTCCCACATACCAGTATAGCCCTGTAGTATAGTTAGGTTATTTTAGATTAGTTTTTCTTAGTTTAGTTTAGGTTAGCAGATAGTTTGGGCGCCCCTTACCTCCTTTATCAACATACAAACGGCTTCCTAGGTTTATTTTCTGGCTGTAGCGGCCGTCTTTCTTCTTTCTCTTCTTACCTCCTCTCCATGTATCCCTATCCTTTCTTATTTCGTTTTCTTCCTATCCATTACAACCCACCCGGTATCACCAGCTACTGGGTCACCCACCCTTGTCAGTTCCATTACGCCCCGTACATATTACCATCTTCCTTAAAATGGAACCAAGTTCAGTAGAAGGGGAACTATCATTCTCACCCCCGTGGGCTACACCACCTTAATACCATCCTAACTGATATGCTGGGTCTCAGATAGAAAAAAAACAATATATTTCAATATATTTAGCCAATGCCCATTAATATTTAATAACTGATTCCACCTATTGAATCTCAATTATATATATATATATATATAATTGTAACCTCTGTCTGTACATTGATTTTTTTCGCGAAATTTCACGATAACATGTCATAGACCCCATAACTACAATTTGTTCCATAACTGCATTTTGTTTCTTTCGCGTAATAGCAGATTTCCCTTAAGGGAAATCAGCTATTGAGGTCGTACTCATGACGCGATTTTCGAAAATTTTCTTCAAATGTCCATCGATCCTACCCAGGAGATGACGAAAATGAGGTCCGTTCAAAATTATATATATATCTATATATATATATTTGTCTGTTAACGCTCTAGCGGTCGCAATTTTTGTTTTATCGTTACGAAACTCGATATTTAACCGTTTTATGTAAAAAGACAGATCAAGTTCGTTAATGGCTGAAATCGGACCAGAGGGAGGGGGGGTTTAGAGGGGGGATTTTCGAAAATTCAAAATATCTCCGTTATTCGGCATCGGATCGAAAAATTGTATAGAATCAATCTTATTGCAAATTAAATTTACTATAAATATTGTTATATACATTTATTCTCTATCTTTAATATTAACCGAGATATTTGCATTTTTATGAAGTCTGTGGTGGGGTATAGTTCGGATTATGTCGGCCATCTTCGTCATTTCTCGGCTCAGGCGGAGCTTCCTCTAATCTGGCGTTTTTAACCTTACCTTACCTTCGTTACTTTGTGAGATTTATGCAAATACTTTTTGTTCATTCGCCACCTCCCTTCTTTAGTTCTTGGACTACTGAAATTTGAGTTATTAAAATATAAATTATTCTTACAATTCAGAAGCCATTTCAGTTGGGTATTTATTTTAATTAACTGAAAGATTTCTCTATATCTAATCACGGTGGTATTGTGTTACCAGTATGCAGATTTCTCTATTGTAAAACTTCACAGGGGAAATCTGCTTAGTTTACGCAGCCCCTGCGTGACGGACTTTTTTTGTTTGTTTATTTGTTTGTTTGTTACCTTTTCACGCATAAACAGCTGAACCGAATTTTATGAAACTCGGTATGAATATTACTACTAACCCAACTTAGACTTTAGGCTATATTAATATCCTCTGAGACAAACAGGAGTGGGAGTTATAAGGTGGGCCTGAAATTAAAAATAGCGATATTTCGTTTCCTATTGCTTTTTCAGCAAATATGCACATAACAAAAGGTGTTTATTTCGTTATTTAGAGTAACGTTTGTTATATAGACTTTTTTTGTATACCGAATTATAAACGAGATATACGCTAAAACCTATAGCGGAAGTGAACAATTTTATTTGGGACAAAAGATCCAACCGAACTAAACCAAACTCGCTATGTAAATTAATACTAACGATGGCCTTATAATAAGCAATACTAACATTTCTAGGGAAGGGCAGGAGTGGGGGTTATAAGGGAGGCCTGAAATTAAAAATAGCGATATTTCGTTTCCTATTGCTTTTTCAGCAAATATGCACATAACAAAGGTTGTTTATTTTGTTATTTAGAGTAACTTTTGTCATATACACTATCGTCGTATACCGAAGTATAAAGGCGTTATACGCTAAAAATTATAGCAGGAGACAACAATTTTATTTGGCACAAATGACTCAATCGAACTGAATAAAACACTCAGTATGTGTATTAGCACTAACGCCTTCCTTCTTAAAAGCCATACTAACATTTCTAGGGACGGGCAGCAGTGGGGGTTATAAGGCAGGCCTGAAATTAATAATAATGATTTCCTATTGGGGTTTCGGCAAATATGCACACAACAAAAGTTGTTTATTTTGTTATTTAGAGAAATTTGCTCAACACTTCTTTTCAACATGAACTACCAGGTGCTGACTGAAAAAATTAATTCAAATGTATGTCAATATTTTCTCCTTAATAATTCAAATCTATGCATAATGCACAGGAGACGGGAAATATGACAATATGTTGGATACTGAAGTCTTACATAAAAAAATAATTTTATTATTAACAAATGCCAACAACGGGTATTAACCCTAAACACTGGAACGGGTAAATGTCAAAATATTGTGCAAAGTAAAGGCTTGCCAAAAATATACCATCACCATTCAGCCTCAAATGAAGCCGGGTATCTGAGCTAGTATATATATATATATATATATATATATATATATATATATATATATATATATACACACAGATAAATCATAGCCCTTTAATATAAATTAACTATTTTTAATGACTCCCTTAGAGTCTAATAAGTAGGGGGCATACCCCATGAACGTATTTTCTAATAAGTAGGGGGCATACCCCATTTACGTATTCTCTAATAAGTAGGGGGCATACCCCATTTACGTATTCTCTAATAAGTAGGGGGCATACCCCATGAACGTATTTTCTAATAAGTAGGGGGCATACCCCATTTACGTATTCTCTAATAAGTAGGGGGCATACCCCATTTACGTATTTTCTAATAAGTAGGGGGCATACCCCATGTACGTATTTTCTAATAAGTAAGGGGCCATACCCCATGTACGTATTTTCTAATAAGTAGGGGGCATACCCCATGTACGTATTTTCTAATAAGTAGGGGGCATACCCCATTTACGTATTCTCTAATAAGTAAGGGGCCATACCCCATGTACGTATTTTCTAATAAGTAGGGGGCATACCCCATGAACGTATTTTCTAATAAGTAGGGGGCATACCCCATTTACGTATTCTCTAATAAGTAGGGGGCATACCCCATGTACGTATTTTCTAATAAGTAAGGGGCCATACCCCATGTACGTATTTTCTAATAAGTAGGGGGCATACCCCATGTATGTATTTTCTAATAAGTAGGGGGCATACCCCATGTACGTATGTTCTAATAAGTAGGGGGCATACCCCATGTACGTATGTTCTATAATAATAGGTGAAGATAGGTGTATTATAATAGGTGAAGATTCATGGTGAAGAGCTTATTTGTTTAGGTGTAAATATGCTGAAAGGGGCTGGCTCTCTTTGTATAAATAGTCTTGAAGAGCGGCAGGTGGACAACACCTGGTACCTATGCACACTTCTCCCAACTAGACCTATCACTCTCTCTCTCTCTCTCTCTCTCTCTCTATATATATATATATATATATATATATATATATATATATATATATATATACTAGCTAAGGTACCCGGCGATGCTCGGGAAATCATTGTTGACTTACTAATGATGGTATTTTGATAGCAAGACTTCAATGTGTACAATTACACTTCCATCCAAGACGTAATGGTTTTCCGAAATAGCCAACCCTGAAGGGTAACTTCAGGGGATTGATATAATAGAAATTTTAGTTTTTAAGAATAAATGAAAATATGTTCCTAATCTATCACTTTACACTTTTTGACTCACCTTTTTTCAATACTCGTAATTCAAACCATAATCATGGGTAACATTTATTACAATTAAATATCATCTATAATGAAAATATTTCCTTTCAAAAGCCAATCCGAGCTCAAATAATATTAGGCAAAGTTTTTGCACGTAAGATTATATTTTTAATAGTGAATCACACTGGAAACTATTTTCAGTAATGCCAGACTGGAAATTAGTAAACTCAATTATCTAGTAAGGCTCCATTCATCTTCCGCTCCCGCATGAGACTTCTCAAAATTCTTCTACTTAAATTATTGATTCAAACATTATTTTAATAATTTATCTACTGGATGGAATTAAATAATAGAAGTACCCTGAAAATATCATATCATATACGCATATTGTTTAAACGCATATTGTTTTTTGTCATAATGACATTACCATTAACGTTTAATTATTATGATAGCACATATTTGTTTCAATAACATCAAGGTACATTATACAAATTAAATAATGGAAATGCTCTTATAGTTTATATTTCTATTGGAAATAAATAACAAAGCTATTTTCTAAAATCGTCGACTCCCGCTATAGATTTAGCTTATATCCCCTTTTTACTTCATTTTACGACATAAGTGAATGAAACAAAAGTTGCTCTAAATAACAAAGTAAACAACTTTTGTTATGTGCATGTTTGCCGAAAAACAAATAGAAAATGAAATAGCTAGAATTTTTACTTCAGGCCTCCCTTATAACCCCCACTCCCGTTCGAACCTAAAAATTTTAATATAGCTTATAATCATGGGAGTATTAATGGTAATTCACATACCGAGTTTTGTTAAGTTCGGTTCAATCATTAGTGCCCAACAAAATTGTTGGCTCCCGCTTTAGATTTTAGTGTATATCTCGTTTATACTTTTTATACGACAAAAGTGAATAAAACAAAAGTTACTTTAAATAGAAAAATAAACTACTTTTGTTATGTTCATATTTGCCGAAAAATCAATAGGAAACGAAATATCGCTATTTTTAAATTCAGGCCTCCCTTATAACCCCCACTCCCCTTTGAACCTAAAACTTTTAATATAGCTTATAATCATGGAAGAATTAATGCTAATTCACATACAGAGTTTGGTTTAATTCGGTTAGTCTTTAGTGCCAAATAAAATTGTGGACTCCCGCTTTAGTTTACAGCGTATAACTCATTTATGCTTCCGTATACGGCAAAAGTGCATATAACAAAAGGTACTCTAAATAACCAAATAAACAACTTTTGTTATGTGCATATTTGCTGAAAAAGCAATAGGAAACGAAATATCGCTATTTTTAATTTCAGGTCTCCCTTATAACCCCCACTCCTGCCCGTCCCTAGAAATGTTAGAATGGCTTATTATAATGAAGGCGTTAGTAATAATACACATACCGAGTTTGGTTTAATTCGGTTTAGTCTTTAGTGCCAAATAAAATTGTGGACTCCCGCTTTAGTTTATAGCGTATAACTCATTTATGCTTCCGTATAGGTCAAAGGTGCATATAACAAAAGTTACTTTAAAGTACAAAATAAACAACTTTTGTTATGTGCATATTTGCTGAAAAAGCAATAGGAATCGAAATATCGCTATTTTTAATTTCAGGCCTCCCTTATAACCCCCACTCCTGTTCGTCTTAGAGAATATTAATATAGCCTAAAGTCTAAGTTGGCCTAGTAGTAATATACATACCAAGTTTCATAAAATTCGGTTCAGCCGTTTATGCGTGAAAAGGTAACAAACAAACAAACAAATAAACAAACAAACAAACAAACAGACACGAAAGAAACAAAATGTAGTTATGGTGTCTATGACATGTGAAACGAAAAGTTATCGTGAAATTTCGCGAAAAAAATCAATGTACAGACAGAGGTTACAAATCTATATATATATATATATATATATATATATATATATATATATATATATATATATATATATATATATATATATATATATATATTCTAGCTCAGATACCCGGCTTCGCCCGGGAATTCATTTGAGGCTGAATGGTGATGGTATTTTTTAGCAGGCTTTACATTGCACAATATTTTGACATTTACCCGTCCCAGTGTTTAGGATTGATACACTTCTTTGCCGTGGATTTGCTAATAATAGAATTATTTGTTCGATAAGGCATCACAGTCTTCGATATTTTTATATTTCCCGTCTCTTATACATGTAAATATGGTGAATTTTTATTTCAGGCCTCCCTTTTACCCCCCTCCCGTTCGAACCTAAAAATTTTAATTTAACTTATAATCATGGAATAATTAATGCTAATTGACATACCGAGTTTTGTTAAGTTCGGTTCAGCCGTTAGTGCCCGCTAAAGTTTTAACGTATAACTCATTTATACTTAGGTATACGACAAAAGTGTATATAACAAAAGTTACTCTAAATAACAAAATAAACAACTTTTGTTATGTTTATATTTGTGGAAAAACCAATAGGAAACGAAATATCGCTATTTTTAATTTCAGGCTTCCCTTATAACCCCCACTCCTGCCCGTCCATAGAAATGTTGGTATGGCTTATTATAATGAAGGCCTCACTGCTAATACACATACCGAGTTTTATTTAGTTCGGTTGAGTCTTTTTTGGCAAATAATATTGTTGACTCCCGCTATAATTTTTAGAGTATAACGCATTTAAACTTCGGTATACGACGAAAGGGTATATATCAAAAGTTACTTTAAATATCAAAATTAAAAACTTTTGTTATGTGCTTATTTACCGAAAACCCAATAGGAAACGAAATGTCCCTATTTTTAATGTCAGGCTTCCCTTATAACCCCCACTCCTATTCGTCTCAGAGAATAATAATATAGCCTAAAGTCTAAGTTGGGTTAGTAGTAATATTCATACCGAGTTTCATAAAATTCAGTTCAGCCGTTTATGCGTGAAAAGGTAACAAACAAACAAAAATACGCGAAAGAAACAAAATGCAGTTATGGTGTCTATGACATGTGAAACGAAAAGTTATCGTGAAATTTCGAGAAAGAAATCAATGAACAGACAGAGGTTACAATTTTATATATATACTAGCTAAGGTACCCGGCGATGCCCGGGAAATCATTCTTGACTGACTAATGATGGTATTTTGACAGTAAGACTTCAATGTGTACAATTTCATTTCCCTCCACGACGTAATGATTTCTCCAAATAGCCAACCCTGAAGAGTAACTTTTGGGGATTAATAGAATAGAAATTTTATTTTTGAGGGATAAATGAAAATGTGTTCCTAATCTATCCCTCTACACTTATTGATTCACTGTTTTTCAATAATGCAAACCATAATCATGGGTAGCATTTATTACAATTAAATATCATCTATAATGAACATATTTCCTTACAAAAGCCAATCCGAGCTCAGATAGTTTAGGCAAAGTTTTGAACGTAAGATTATATTTGTAATAGTGAATCTCACTGGAAATCACTTCCAGTAATGCCAGACGGGAAATAAATAAACTCAGTTAACTGGTAAGGCTCCCGTCATCTTCCGCTCCCGCATGAGACTTCTCAACATTCTTCTACTTAAATTATTGATTCCAAACAATACTAGCAGATTTCCCCTAAGGGAAATCAGCTATTGAGGCAGTACTCATGACGCAAGTTTTGAAAAATTTCCTCAAATGTCCATCGATCCTACCTAGGAGATGACGAAAATGAAGTCCGTTCAAAATTTTATATATATATATATATATATATATATATATATATATACTAGCTTAGATACCCGGCTTCGCTCGGGAATTCATTTGAGGCTGAATGGTGATGGTATTTTTTTGGCAAGGCTTTATTTTGCACAATATTTTGACATTTACCCGTCCCAGTATTTAGTTTAAATACCCGTCATTTCTGTGGAATTGTTAATAATAAAATTATTTCTTTATGTAAGACTTCAATGTTCTCCATATTGTCATATTTCCCGTTTCCTGTGCATTATGCATAGATTTGAATTATTAATCACAAAATATTAACATACATTTGAATTAATTTTTCCCCGTGAATTACCTGGTAGTTCCAAAGAATTGTTGAACAAATTTCTCTAAATAATAAAGTAAACATCTTTCTTATGTGCATATTTGCCGAAACCCCAATAGGAAACGAAATATCACTATTTTTAATTTCAGGCCTCCCTCATAACCTTCACTCTGCCCGTCCCTAGAAATGTTAGTATGGTTTATTATAAGGACGACGTTAGTGCTAATTCACATACCGAGTTTAGTTTAGATCGGTTCAGTCTTTTGTGCCAAATAAAATTGTTGACTTCTGCTATCTCTTTTTGGCGTATAACGCCTGTATAATTAGGTATACGAAAAAAGTGTATATGGCAAAAGTTTCTCTAAATAACAAAATAACCAACTTTTGTTATGTGCATATTTGCCAAAACCCCAATAGGAAACGAAATATCACTATTTTTAATTTCAGGCCTCCCTTATAACCCCCACTCCTCCTGTCCATCCCTAGAAATTTTAGTATGGCTTATTATAAGGAAGACGTTAGTGCTAATTCACATACCGAGTTTGGTTTAGCTCGGTTGAGTCTTTTGTGCCAAATAAAATTGTTGACTTCCGCTATCATTTTTAGAGTATAACGCCTTTATACTTAGTTATACGACAAAAGTGTATATAACAACAGTTACTCTAAATCACAAATTAAACAACTTTTGTTATGTGCATAATTGCCGAAAACGCAATAGGAAACGAAATATCATTATTTTTAATTTCAGGCCTTCCTTATAACCCCCACTCCTGTTCGTCTCAGAGAATATTAACATAGCCTAAAGTCTAAGTTGGTTTAGTAGTAATATACATAACAAGTTTCATAAAATTCGGTTCAGCCGTTTAGGCGTGAAAAGGTAACAAACAAACAAACAAACAAACATACACGAAAGAAACAAAATACAGTTTTGGTGTCTATGACATGTGAAACGAAAAGTTATCGTGAAATTTCGCGAAAAAAATCAATGTACAGACAGAGGTTACAATTTTATATATATACTAGCTCAGATACCCGGCTTCGCCCGGGAATTCATTTGAAGCTGAATGGTGATGGTATTTTTTAGCAGGCTTTACATTGCATAATATTTTGACATTTACCCGTCCCAGAGTTAAGGATTGATACCCATCTTTGCCGTGGATTTGCTAATAGTAGAATTATTTGTTCGATAAGGCTTCGCAGTCTTCGATATTTTTATATTTCCCGTCTCTTATACATGTAAATATGGTGAATTTTTATTTTAGGCCTCCCTTTTAACCCCCCCCCCCCGTTCGAACCTAAAAAATTTAATATAATTTATAATCATGGAAGAATTAATGCTAATTGACATACCGAGTTTTGTTAAGTTTGGTTCACCCGTTAGTGCCCGCTAAAGTTTTAACGTATAACTGATTTATACTTAGGTATACGACAAAAGTGTATATAACAAAAGTTACTCCAAATGACAAAATAAACAACTTTTGTTATGTTTATATTTGCGGAAAAACCAATAGGAAACGAAATATCGCTATTTTTAATTTCAGGCTTTCCTTATAACTCCCACTCCTGCCCGTCCATAGAAATGTTGGTATGGCTTATTATAATGAAGGCCTCACTGCTAATACACATATCGAGTTTTATTTAGTTCGGTTGAGTCTTTTTTGGCAAATAATATTGTTGACTCCCGCTATAATTTTTAGCGTATAACGCATTTAAACTTCGGTATACGACAAAAGTGTACATAACAAAAGTTACTCTAAATAACAAAATAAACAACTTTTGTTATGTGCATATTTACCGAAAAACCAATAGAAAACGAAATATCACTATTTTTAATTTTAGGCTTCCTTTATAACCCCCACTCCTGTTCGTTTTAGAGAAAATTAATATAGCCTAAAGTCTAAGTTGGGTTAGTAGTAATATACATATTAAGTTTCATAAAATTCGGTTCAGCCGTTTTTGCGTGAAAAGGTAACAAACAAACAAACAAACAAACAAACAAACAAACATACACGAAAGAAACAAAATGCAGTTATGGTGTCTATGACATGTGAAACGAAAAGTTATCGTGAAATTTCGCGAAAAAAATCAATGTACAGACAGAGGTTACAATTTTATATATATATATAGATATATATATCTGTTAACGCTCTAGTGGTCGCAATTTTTGTTGTAATCGTTACCAAACTTCATATTTATGCGTTTTATGTAAAAAGAAAGATCAAGTTCGTTAATAACTGAAATCGGGGGGGGGGGGTTAGAGAGGGGATTTTTGAAAATTCGAAATATCTCCGTTATTATGCGTCAGATCGAAAAATTGTATAGAGTCCATCTTATTGAAACTTAAATTTACTATAAATATTGGTCTATACATTTATTCTGTATCTTGAATATTAACCGAGATATTTGCATTTGTATTGTGTGTGTGGTCGGCAGGAGTCAGCTATATTCGGGACTATCCACCGAGAGCTAGTGCGGCTGTTTCCGTAACTATTCGTCCCTCGTGAATAGGTCTAGAGATACCTTACTACTACTGATATTATTAGGCAGATTTTTCTATTGTAAAACTTCACGTGGGAAATCTGCTTAGATTACGCTGCCCCTGCGTGACGGACTTTTTTAATTATGTATCTACCGGATGGAATTAAATAATAGTGGTACCCTGAAAATATCAAATCGAGTTTAAATGCATATTGTTTTTTGTCATAATGACATTACCATTAACGTTTAATTGTTATGATATTACATATTTATTTCAATATCATCAAGGTGCATTGTACAAATTAAACAATGGAAATGCTCTTATAGTTTATTTTTCTATTGGTTATAAATAACAAAGTTATTTTCAAGGAAAAATAAATAAATGAGGAGGGGTGACGAAGATTAATAACCTCACTAATCCGAATCATACTTTGAACTATCATATAAGACGAAAACATAACATCATTTGTCATAATATTCATTTATTAAAACTCCTTAAATAAGTACTAATATAATTATTGACTCCCGTTTAGCGTATATCCCGTGTTTACTTCATTTGACGACAAAAGTGAATGCACACATAAGTTACTCTAAGTAATAAAGTAAACAACTTTTGTTATGTGCACATATGCCGAAAAACAAATAGAAAATAAAAAAAAAAGAGAGTTTTTCATTTCAGCCTCTCTTATAACCCCCACTCCCATTTGAACCTAAAATTTTTAATATAGCTTATAACTATAGAAGAATTAATGCTAATTCATACACCGAGTTTTGCTAAGTTCGGTTAAACGTTAGTGCCCAACAAAATTGTTGGCTCCCGCTTTAGATTTTAGTGTATATCTCGTTTATACTTTTCTAAACGACAAAAGTGAATATAACAAAAGTTACTTTAATACTATTAAGGTCTTCGGGTCTTGACCGTGTCTTCATATTGGTTGCCAACGTTTCGCTAGACATGCTTCTAGCTTCCTCAGGGCTATCTCTGAGAATGAAGAGTTGTTAGTTCATCTCTGGTATATATTTGAGTCTTATCCGGTTTCCTTGGGCGGAGTCTTCCCTTCCAGGTGTCTACGGATACTTGGTCCGGTGGTCGTTCATCGCCTATACCGTCGTTTTCGTTTCTTATTTGAGGTCTCTGTGGAATTACCGGCTTCCAGAGTTTGCTGAGTCTGTATCTATCCTCTCTATTAAAGTTGTTAGGGCATTTCGCTATTTCTATAGCTTCTCGAACCAGTCTTTCTTGGTAACGGTCAACCTTTGCCAGTACCTTGACTTCGTCGAATTAAATGTTATGGTTGGTTTCCTAGAAATGTTCCGCTATGGCTGATTCTTCTGTCCGAAACTTTTTTAAACTCTTGATGTATTCTGAGCCGCAGGAACATGGTATGCTGTATATCCCCGGGATTTTTGTGTGGAGTTTATCTTTGCAGCTGGGTAATATCTGAGCTATTTTCCTGTCAGTGCCAAATGCTGTTTCTATGCCTTGCTTCTTGAGTATCCTGGAGATATTTTCTGTTGTACCTTTAACAAAAGGTATTACGGCTGTTTTCCGGATTTCCTCTTCATTTGTTCTTGTCTTCTTTTCTTTTTTCTTTTTGAATTGATTTCTGATTTCCTCTTTTCCGTAGCCATTCTTTAGCAGAGCAGTCATCAAGTGTCGTTTTTCCTTTGGGAGGTTCTGTGGCTCTGAAATTCTCTCAGCTCTAGTGACCAATGTACGAATTATCCCATTCTTCTGTGCTGGATGGTGATGAGATCCAGCGTGTAGGTATCTGTTAGTATGTGTTGGGTTTCTGTAAACCGCATGCCCCAGCTGTCCGTTTGGTTTGCTTTCCACCAGAATATCCAGAAATGGAATCTTCCTCTCACGTTCGATCTCCATCGTGAACTCAATGTTGGGGTGTATTGAATTAAGATGCCGCAGAAATGCTTCTAAAGTCTTCTCTCCATGTGGCCATATGACGAACGTGTCATCCACATATCTAAACCATTTTTTCGGTTTTAGTCTTGCCGTTTCAAGTGTCTTCTTTTCAAATTTCTCCATGTAAGCATCGGCTTTGCATTTTGTTTCTTTGGCGTCTGTTTGTTTGTTTGTTACCTTTTCACGCATAAACGGCTGAACCGAATTTTATGAAACTTGGTATGTATATTACTACTAACCCAACTTAGACTTTAGGCTATATTAATTTTCTCTGAGACAAACAGGAGTGGTGGTTATAAGGGAGGCCTGAAATTAAAAATAGCGATATTTCGTTTCCTATTGGTTTTTCAGCAAATATGAACATTACAAAAGTTGTTTATTTTGTTATTTAGAGTAACCTTTGCTATATACACTTTTTTCGTATACCGAATAATAAACGAAATATACTCTAAAACCTATAGCGGAAGTGAACAATTTTATTTGGGACAAAAGAACCCAACCGAAATAAATAAAACTCGGTATGTATATTAGCACTAGAGCTTTCATTATAACAAGCCATACCAAGATTTCTAGGGACGGGCAGGAGTGGGGGTTGTAAGGGAGGATTGAATATATAGCGGTATTTTGTTTTCTATTCGTTTTTCGGCAAATATGAACATAACAAAAGTTGTTTACTTTGGTATTTAGAGTAACTTTTGTGATATTCTCTTTTGTTTTATAACGTATAAACGAGATATACACAAAAAACTAAAGCCAAGGAGTCAACTATTTCATTAGGCGCTAACAATTGAACCGAACTTAACAAAACTTGGTATGTGAATTAGCATTAATTCTTCTATGATTATAAGCTATATTAAAATTTTTAGGTTCAAAAGGGAGTGGGGGTTATGAGGGAGGCTTGACATTAAAATTTGCGAAATTTCATTTTTTATTTGTTTTTCGGTAAACGTGCACATAACAAAAGTTGTTTACTTTGTTATTTAGAGCAACTTTTGTTTCATTCACTTTGTCGTAAAATGAAATAAATACGAGATATAGGCTAAATCTATAGCGGGATTCGACGATTTTATTAGTATTTATTTAAGTTTTTTTAATATAGGCATATTATGACAAATGAAGTTATGTTTTAGTCTTATCTATTTCGACTATTTAGTTCTAAGTATGAATCTGATTAGTGAAATTATAAATCTCCCCCCCCCCCCTTCTCCTCATTTATTTATTTTCCCTAGAAAACAACTTTGTTATTACCAAATTGTTGTTGTTATTTCCAATAGAAATTTAAACTATAAGAGCATTTCCATTATTTAATTTGTATAATGTATTATTTAAACAAAATCATGCTGAATTTCCTCAAGGGGTGATAGCGGAAGTAGTAGGGAATCAAACTCTTTGATTTTGGTAATATATTATCTTATTTCCGATATCTTCATGTTATTGAAACAAATATGTACTATCATAACAATTAAACATTAATAGTAATGCCAAAATGACAAAGTAAATATGCGTTTAAACTCGATATGATTGTTTAAAGTATTACTTAGCTTGCAGGGACGGCTACGATCTCTTCCCCTCGACTAGCTTTTTGAATATAAATTAAATTATTTTTAGGGTAACACCATTATTTAATTCAATCAGGTAGACAAATTATTACAATAATATTTTGAGTCAATAATTTAAGGAGAAGAATGTTGATAACTCTAATGCGAGAGCGGAAGTAGAGGGGAGGCTAATAAAGTTAATTGAGTTTACTTATTTCCTGTCAACGCTGGCATTACGGGGAGTGATTTCCACTGAGATCTACTATTACGAATATAACCTTACGTGCTAAACTATGCTTAAACTATATGTGCTCGGATTGGGTTTTGGAAGGAAGTATGTTCATTATAGATGATATTTAATTGCAATAAATGCTATTCATGATAATGGTTTGAATTATTCAAGAACGGTGAGTCAAAAAGTGTAGAGGGATAGATTAGGAACACATTTTTATTTATTCTTCATAACTAAAATTTCTATTCTATTAATTCCCAAAATTTACCCTTTGGGATTAGCCATTTCGGAAAAACATTACGTCGTGGAGTGAAGTGTATTTGTATACATTGAAGTCTTGCTATAAGATTACCATCTTTAGTCAATCCCGAATGATTTCCCGGGCATCGCCGGGTACCTTAGCTATGTGGGGTGACGGGGAAATATCTAAATATTGTGGAAATTAAACCCTTGGCAAAAAAATGACATCTTTATTTAGCCTCAAATGAATTCCCGGGCGAGAGAGAGAGAGAGAGGCATGTTAGGTTTGGATTGGCGGTTAGGTCGAATGATCATTGATTCGATTCTAGCTGGGTTCCTACTAGATTTTCTAGAGCTCTCTTCAAAGGTCCACCGAGTCAACTGTTGACTTGTCACATCCCTTCAATATCTTGCTCCTATTAAACTTCAATCAAAAGGGAAATTTTATTAAGATTTAGTATGAAGAAAGGGAAATTTTACTTTTTTTTAGAACGAAAACAGGGGCATTTTAGTCGCTTTAGTTCAACGAAAGAGAAAATTTAGAAGGTTTAGTACCAAGTAAGTGAAATTATAGTATTTTTAGTACGAAGAGAGGGAAGTTGAAATTTCACATTTAGGACTGCCATGCCATTATATATATTGTTACGAAAACTTCGTACATAACTACGTTTATTTTGTTAATCTCATATTTAAAAAGTCCGTCACGCAGGGGCTGCGTAAACAAAGCAGATTTCCCACGTGGAGTTTTACAGTAGAGAAATCTGCCCAATAACAACTGTAGTAGTAAGTGATCTCTAAACCTATTCACGAGGGACGAATAGTTAAGGAAACGGCCGCCAGAGCTCTGGATTACAATTTTTCGGTCCGACGCATAATAACGGAGATATTTCGAATTTTCAAAAATCCCTCCTCTAAACCCCCCCCCCCTCCCACTGGTCCTATTTCAGCCATTAACGAACTTGATCTTCCTTTTTACATAAAACGATTAAATTCCGAGTTTGGTAATGATCAAACAAAAATTGCGACCGCTAGAGCGTTAACAGACAAATATATATCTAAAATTGTAACCTCTGTCTGTACATTGATTTTTTTTTCGAAGTCCGTCACGCAGGGGCTGCGTAAACTAAGAAGATTTCCCAAGTGCTGGTATAACACGTGATCTCATGTTACCTCATATTCTCTATTTATATGTAAAAAAAACTGACGAGTAAAAGTAGGGGGGGGGGTAACTGAAGGCAGAAAAGAACAAATGCAAGAGTTACCAAAGAAATACAGTTCTGTGTGTTAAGAGTAACCACATATATTTTGTGATTAAGGAACATTTTTTATACTTTTATAATATTTTTGGTTTGCTAACTCATAATATTGAATATAATCCTTTTTAACTATATAGATTAAAACAGTTGGTATTAAAATCTCATACTTGAATACTTACTTACTGAAGTCCACTATTGTTTAATAATTGAAAGGAGATAAAAATAAACACTCAAATATTTTATTATTTTGTATTTATTTAAGCATTAGAATAATACATAGGTTCACAAACTATAAATAGCGCATATTGTTTCCCCAAAAAATTGACGATATGGAGGGATGCCATATCAAAATATTTTAATTCTCTTGTTCCTCTTATTTATCTCATAAGAATGTCTCCTCTCATATTTTATCAAGTGGCAGCTGGTACCTGTGAAAAAGAATTAGTAGTAATAAAAAAAATAGAGTATGACAATAATTATTTTAAGAAACATATTTTTAATAAAATGAGAGGATATTGACAGAAATATCATAACAAATTAACTAAGTGTGTTTAGCCGCTACACTACAGAGTTAGCCGTTCTCAAAGTACGCCCTTCCCAAACCGGGGACCCAGTTGCCAGGTTCGCCTTGGATCGTCAGTACATGCCCACCGCGAGGAGATACACACATATATACAGAACATGCAAATACTTAACTTAAAACTACAAATTAATTTACAAATATTTACAGTATTTTTAATACATGCATATATACATACATGGGCTAGTAGTAAGTAATCTGTAATTGAAAATGATGGTGAACTGATGCCATGTTATATCTTTAAAAATTGTTAGAAGTTATCAACGTAATTAGTATCTATGATAAGTATTTTAAGCTTTTGTCAGGAGGATTATATATGCATCACTGCTCTCCTGAGGTAACGCCTAATATGTCACGAAAGTATCATTAGTCTTGACCCAAATGTCTTTATTATGGTTCATTGTAAGTGTAATGTCCTCAATCTATGCCTTCTCCATGATGAGATATTATAGCAGCAATGTTATATTTTTGGCCGGATATTACGAGTATTATAGTTTCTGTATCTATGTTACTGAGAACACATTTTTTCTTTGGTCTTTGAAATAAGACAAGCTGTATGACAAGGAGAAATGGAGAGTCAGGACTAACAATCACAGATGGGGGCTTATATCCAGCACAGATATAAATGTCTTCGAGTTTTAAAAGAACTAAATTAAAATACTTTGACTTGTCTTCACAGTTGAAATGGGCCAAGATTTGAATTTTAGACTTCAAATCATTTTTACAAAAGACAATGAGGCCATAAGCATGGCGGTAACTTTTTTCTACATCAATACAATGCACTTCTACAAATGTGGGGAAAATAAAGGAATCATCCTTTTTGGACCATGTTTCCAAAAACATCATTATGGAAGCTGACAAAAAGCATTCATCAGCAGCAATATCATCAAAGTGTTTATACATTATATAATGTCCAATCATTATAACATATTATTGAAAGACCTAAAAAATCTTGTGTGAATGGGACACTGAACCTAATAGGTTTAGTTTCTAATGCATTATTGATTGTGCTTATGACTAAGTCATCTTCCTGTGGAGGAGAAGGGGGTTTGACATCTCCCATTATATATAGCCCGCTAAGCTTAGTTGCTCTGCTGAACGCAACATACAGCTCATTACGCCTCATTCCCTTCCTATCGTTCACAACCACAGTTTCATATGTTCCACCTTGACTTTTGTGGATTGCGATGGCTTCTGCAGGAACCACTGGGAACTGTTGCCTACAGACTAAGGCTGGTGAGCTGTCCCATGGTTTAATGTTTCGCGAAACCTTACTGATTGGGGTCCAGGTATTGTCGAGTTGGAGAGATTTAGCTATTTTGGAAAAGGCAACTCGACGCTCTTTTCCAACATCTTTTTCCTTGAAATATATCCATAAACGGACAACTTCACTATGGGCATTGACTTCAATATGCTCAAGAATGCCAACTGCACCATTCACAATACCGTCAGCTACACTAATATTATTTGTAACCATGTAATGGACCCCAACTGCCAATTTTAAAGCTGTTCGTAGGCTGTATGTTTTATGAAGAGCAGCAGTCTTCACTGATTTGAGCAACTTTTCTTTCAACGAAGGGAAAGACGAAGTCGAGACCATGGAGAACGGAATCCAGGAATCTCTGGAAGGTCTTAGCTGCTTTTCGTAGGCCGAAACACATCCTCATGTACTCATCAAGGCCAAATGGGGTGATGACAACAGTCTTCTGTATGTCTTCCTCCGCTATAGGGATTTGAAAATAGGCCTTTCGGAGATCTAATTTGCTGAAGATCCCATGGAGGTTAACATTGTAATCGGCAATGTTTGGCACGGCGTAACGATCGGGAATTGTCTTGGCATTAAGCTTTGTATAATCGCTGCAAGGGCGGATTTCGCCGTTCTTCTTCGAGACGATGTGTAGTGCACTTAACCAAGAGCTGCTTGACGGACGGATGATGCCCTCTTCCATCATCTGTTTGAACTCGCGTTTCACGGCCGCGTACCTTTCCGTAGGTAACCGTAGCGATTTCGAGGTGACCGGCGCACCTCGGGTCTATGTGGTGGACGACGGGATGAGTCGGCTTCTTAGTAAACGTGGTCGGTGAAGTGAGGTAGGGTACTTCTGGAGATGTTTGGTGTACCATTGGCCTTCCGAGACAGAATATATTGTCGGTGCTGGAACGTTAGCCGGCTTCCCTTTTGTCGTCAACCCTGTGATCCTGTCGACCAATTGGCTGCCAGCTAGGCCCACCATCTGCTCAAAATGGTAGAGCAACTCCGGTCCAATTATGGGTTGCCCTAGCTCCGCGAGGACGAATCGCCACACTATTTTCCATCATAGGCCTAAGTCAAATTCGATAAGTTTTCCGCCATAAGTTGGGATGGGGGTACCGTTCGCCGCACATAGAGAGAACTCACTGGGCTTGGTTTTCGGTGTTTTTGCCCCGGAGTAAACCGATTCGGCAGCTCCTGTGTCCACCAAATATCGGGTGCGGGTTTGTAGGTCATAAATGAAAAGGCGGTGATGAGAGTTATTAGCGACGGGTTCCGCCTCAGCCGTCGCTAAATTTAGTTTTCCTGCTTAGTGGGAACGGGAAATTGCTTCCATGAGCATGGTGGTCAGCACTTATTTTCTTTATCGCGAAATCGGTCATGGTAAAAGCATAACTGCCCATCTCTGCTGGCTATGTTACTGAGCTTTGTGAGGTCTTGTTGCTCAGTAGCGGCGAGTGCTACTTGCATGGCGTTGGGCAATCCGTTTACCAAATTAATTTAAGCAGCTCGTCCGTTACCGCGGTACCTCCGAGATGCTGGAGTTTGCGCAGAAAGTGAGATGGTCGGCGGTCTCCTAGACGTTGGTCTTCGAGTTTTCTAATCCGGACATGCTCGGACTCCCCGAAGCACTTCATGATCCTTGCCTTAATGGTCGCATATGGATTTTCGACAGGGGGGTTACGGACGAGGTTAATTACATCTCGTATAACCTCCCGATCAAGCTACGAGACCACTAGGCGAAATTGATTTAGCGAGTTATGGGCATCATACAACTCAAAAATAGTCTCACACTGAAGAAAAAATATTTCTGGATCACTATTAAAAAAAATTGGCAGCTGGGACTTAATAATTAACACATTACACATTACAATTATTGTGACCATGGAAGTTGCTTCAACAGGCCGGGGATTGTGAGCAGGAGTCTAGATCTCATCACCTTCCATAGTGAGTAGGTCAAATAAATTGCTGGAATTCATATTTAAAATGGCGTACTCACGTGTAAAGTTGATATTACGTCGGGCTTCACCTATGTGAAAGGGGCGATGCGAGACGTAAAGAAGTCAATGCCAGTTTAACTATATCACTTATATTAAAACAATAAAATAAAATATGAGAAAGTTATTAACAAATAGGTCCATTCACGGCCGCACTTCAGACTTCCGTAATTCCCAGTTTGTAAACACGCATTAACCAAAACGTGGCTCACGCTCCGAATGCCGAAAGGAGATTGTTCTTAACCTCGCTAAGTTATAGGGACTTCTCTATAGCAACGAGATACTCGCGAACACATGAAAATTAAACGACTAATAGTCAAGGTTAATCATTCCCGAGTACCTCGCCGCTACAAGGTTATTAAAACAATATAGGAGCTCAGGTTAGCCATGCGAGTTAAAGTGTAGCCTTTAATCTTACATGGTAATCCTAGAGTGGCGAGTTCGATTCCCGCCTGTGCAAGGGAATTTATTTAATGACAAAATTCATTAAATAAAATCCTAAGTCCCACCCTGGCTAGAAAAGGGTGGTAACCTGTAGATAACCCGTTCCAATTAGCCTTAGTTGCAAATAGTGGACGTTAATAAATAATAATAATAATAAAATGAATATGTAAATAAATATTTGATAGTACCATATGATGCAATTCCGTACTTGCATAGTAATGCACCACTGGATCTTTCGAATGCTCCTGATGTTTAGGAGGACAATCTTTATCAGGGGCATCTGCTGTATTTGTCATCAACATAGTAGACAAATGTCCCGCATTAGTATGTAGGCTAAGTACCTGCGAGTCATGGAAACTCATGTCAGATCCTGCCTATCACTAAAGACTAAATGGTTAGGTCTATAAAAATATCAGTTTCCTGTGGCTGATTTGTGGCTTTACCTGCAATCCACGCAGCCGTCTTGCTGTGCGGTGACAGCCCTGAAAGGTTTAATGTTAGATATGTGGCTTACCTTCCTACTGGCCCTTTCAAGCTCTATCCGCACTCGATCCATCCCATACTGCTGTTGAAGCTCGTCCTTTCGTCGCTGAAATTTAGCTTTCCGCCTTTCAGCTTCCTCTCGTCGCCTTTCAGCTTCCCGCCTTACAGAGTCCCACATTACAGATTCCTGCCTTTCAGCTTCCCGCCTTTCAGCTTTCCGCCTTACAGAGTCCCACATTACAGATTCCTGCCTTTCAGCTTCCCGCCTTTCAGCTTCCCGCCTTACAGAGTCCCACATTACAGATTCCTGCCTTTCAGCTTCCCGCCTTACAGAGTCCCACCTTACAGATTCCTGCCTTTCAGCTTTCTGCCTTTCAGCTTCCCGCCTTTCAGCTTCCCGCCTTACAGAGTCCCACCTTACAGATTCCTGCCTTTCAGCTTCCCGCCTTTCAGCTTCCCGCCTTTCAGCTTCCCGCCTTTCAGCTTCCCGCCTTTCAGCTTCCCGCCTTACAGAGTCCCACCTTACAGATTCCTGCCTTTCAGCTTCCCACCTTACAGATTCCCGCCTTACAGATTCCCGCCTTTCAGCTTCCTCCCTTTCAGCTTCTCACCTTTCAGCTTCCCACCTTACAGCTTCTCGTTGAATATCACGGAGCTGTTGCTGATATCTGTAATCAGCCTCCATTTCAACTAATCTCACTCGAAGACGGTTGCTCCTACTATTCGGCCTGTACTCTGGCTTCCTGCCGCACTTGTTAGATCCCTCACCGATGACGAAACCACGCCTTGACTCATCTGTGATTCACGTAAATAATGGTCTGAGTTCGCTTCACGACTCCCATGATCCTCACATCCGCTGCAGCCCTCCGACCGTCTCTTATTGATCCTCGGCCTCGAATCTTCAAGTGGGACATTTCTACTTCTAAGTCCCCTTTCATTACCATTTGATGCCAATTCATCCTCATCTTGGCTCAGTAGAACCATTTTGTTATTCAATATTCTATAAAATTGTATCCGTAACCAATTTTATCTCGTTTGTTCGTCACTATTTACTAAAATTGTATCCGTAACCAATTTTATCTCGTTTGTTCGTCACTATTTACTAAAATTGTATCCGTAACCAATTTTATCTCGTTTGTTCGTCACTATTTACTAAAATTGTATCCGTAACCAATTTTATCTCGTTTGTTCGTCACTATTTACTAAAATTGTATCCGTAACCAATTTTATCTCGTTTGTTCGTCACTATTTACTAAAATTGTATCCGTAACCAATTTTATCTCGTTTGTTCGTCACTATTTACTAAAATTGTATCCGTAACCAATTTTATCTCGTTTGTTCGTCACTATTTACTAAAATTGTATCCGTAACCAATTTTATCTCGTTTGTTCGTCACTATTTACTAAAATTGTATCCGTAACCAATTTTATCTCGTTTGTTCGTCACTATTTACTAAAATTGTATCCGTAACCAATTTTATCTCGTTTGTTCGTCACTATTTACTAAAATTGTATCCGTAACCAATTTCATAGCACACCTAGACACTAATCGCTAAAATTGTATCAGTAACCAATTTTATGCTATAATTCACTTCAAACATATGTTATTTAAAAAATATTATTATTATTATTATTATTATTATTAATTAACGTCCACTTTTTGCAACTTAGGCTAATTGGGACGGGTTATCTACCCGTAATAATAATAATATTATTATTGTTTATTTAAAAAATAAACAATAATAATATTAAATTAAATAGAAGGTTTCGATCGTTGATCCATCGTAGTGGCAAACATATGGTTTGGAAGACAGAATACATTCTATGATAATGAATTATATGGTCCCTTACGTTATAAAAATTGCATGGACAGGAGATGGGAAATATAAAAATATTGAGGACAGTGAAGCTTTAAATAACAATTGAGGAGTTCTAGGTAAAAAGGGCTGATAACTGAAAACCTAGTATTGAGATATTGTGAGATGCAAAATTTCACTTTGTATAGATCGTCTAACATAAAAATTGTACAACTTGAACTTCCAGTAATGAAATTATGTTTAATTTTTGGTGATCTAATTTATGCAGAATCTAAAAAAAATTCGTTAAAAATATTAAATAAACTCCCTTTAAATATAACCTTACATACGGCTTTCTTGCATAGACATTGCCAAGTAAGATCTGATATTATTGAATAAGAACTAAAATAAAAACACATTTACAGCTATATGTTGAAAGTTAGTTTTTTAATAAAATAATACTGTATAAGAAACGTTACAGTATAGGATCCTCTTTTCTCAGTGAAATTACTACCAGAAAGTACTTTTCCTTGAATAACACGTAGGCGTTTTTCAGAAATTTCGTAAAGGCTGAGTAAAGATTTGAGACAAACATTAATAGGAGTCCCTCTCCATTTTAGCGAATAGTTGCCTCTGTGTATTTGTGCTGGTAGACAGTGAGTAGAAGGACTATAAGGTATGCCGCAAGAAGTGTGTCTTGGTGTACTTTATCACAACCATAAAAATGATCAAACAAAGTCTCGTCCTCATTTGCAGTAACTTTAATTCCACAAGTTTGCTTACAACAGTTCAATATCGACGAAAAGTTCTTAGTATCCATCCTACCTTCTGTTGAAGTATACGATTCATCCGAATATCGATTATTCTTATTGTTTATGCCATCTTTAAAAGATTCATTTTTCCTTTTTTTCTTCAAAGTTTTGAAAATACGTTCATCACTAATAACTTCCCCCAAATTGCTCCTTTTTAAAAAGCACAGCAACAAACGAAACAACCTCATAATTTACACTGTACTCAATGACAATAGCAGAAAGCAGGCTAAACACCAGCTCATTCAAAGAGGTAGTAAAAGGTGAATTAAAGAGATAAAACAAGACATTTCGTCCAGATATAAAAGAGAGCACAAGGAATCTAAAAATGCCATCTCAGCAAAAAGGGCTTATACCGCCATACGCCCTTTTAACGTAGACCTCTTCAACTTTATTATTAACAAATTCACAGCAGCAACAGGTAGAAACCCTAAACAATGTGTCGCGGGAATGTCAAAATATAGTGGAAAGTAAAGCCTTACCAAAAAAATACCATCTTCATTCAGCCTCAAATGAATTCTCAGGCGAAGACTTAGCTAGTATATATATATATATATATATATATATATATAATTCTAGCATACGTGTGTATGTCACTGAACTCCTAGACGGCTGTACCGAATTGAATGAATTTTTCTGTAAGCGTTTGGGTGACGCCCCGGATGGTTTAGCGCCGCAGATCGGCCCGCCAGATGGAGCAGGGGTGAGGGTCGTAAAGGAGGCCTGCAATTATAAATAGCCGTATTTCGTTTCCTATTGGTTTTTCGGCAAATATGAACAAGATAAAAGTTTTGGCAATTTCCATGGCTTCTCTTATCGTGCGTTTGTAGTAATTGTTGGTTGTTGCCATTTTGAAGGCTAGCAATGATCAGCAGTTAAGGAGAAAACCTCTAAAGATGTCAGACCCAGTAACACCTAGATTCTACGGACAACCGAAAATACATAAGGAAGACATACCTATGAGACCCATCGGTCGACTATTGGCTCTCCTACTTACAATATTGCGAAGTACACCGCAGAGAAGCTGAAACGTCACGTCGGGAACACTGAGCACCACATCAAAAACTCCAAACAATTTGTTAACATTATTCGGGACATTAAAATTGAAGCTAAAGACTTCGTCGTAAGCTTCGATGTCTAGTCCCTTTTTACCAAGGTACCTGTGGACGAAACACTGAATCTAATGAAGAACCTCCTCACAGAAGAAGAATTCAGCCTTGCAAAGTTATGTCTGCAGTCCACCTACTTCCTATTCAACGGCGAATACTACTCACAGCTCGAAGGCGCTGCAATGGAATCGCCGCTAAGTCCACTAGCAGCCAACTTATACATGGAAGACTTCGAACGGAGGGCTCTCGACTCTGCACTTCACACACCGGTCTGCTGGTATCGATACGTGGACGACACGTTCGGCATCTGGAGACACGGCCGTGATTCTCGATTGAAGTTTCTGAACCACCTGAATAGTATAAACACGAACATCCAGGTCACTATGGAACTCGAAGTAGAAGGAAGATTACCCTTTCTGGACGTGCTTGTTGAGAGGAAGGATCACCACCTCGGCCACTCTGTCTACAGGAAACCAACGTACATTGACAGATATCTGCGAACTCCCATCACCCAGCACAAAAAGAAGGCATCCTTAATACTCTTCTCAACAGAGTACCGTATGTTAAAGGCACTACAGAGAAGATAGCAAGAATTTTGAAGAGACACAAAATTCGAACAACCTATGGCACGGATAGGAAAATTGCCGACATCCTTCCGAAACCAAAGGATAAGTTGGGACTCAGGACTTCAGGAATCTACAGCATTCCATGCTCCTGAGGGAAGTCATACATCGGGGAAACAGGAAGAACCATAGAAACTCACCTCAAGGAACATGTGGCAGATATTAAGCAAGGACGCACTGAGAAGTCGGCATTGGCAGAGCATTTCACAAACACTAACCACCACATCAAATTCGAAGACGCCAGGATCCTAGCCAGAGAAAACAATTACTACAAGAAAAATGTTGTTTATTTTTCTATTTAGAATAACTTTTGTCGTATAACAAAATATAAACGAGATATACACTAAAATGTAAGGTGGGGGCCAACAATTTTATTGGGCACCAAAGATTGAACTGAACTTTACAAAACTCGGTATGTGAATTGGCGAATTGGTAACTCCTTCATGATAATAAGCCATACCAACATTTCTAGGGACGGATAGGAGGATTCTTAAACAGTTATAAGCTATATTCAATTTTTCTTCAAATGTCCATCGATCCGACGTAGTAGATGACGAAAATGAGGTTCGTTCAAAACTGTGTATATATATTTATATATATATATATATATATATATATATATATATATATATATGTCTGTTACCGCTCTAGCGCTCGCAATTTTTGTTTGATCCTTACCACAATCGATATTTAGTCGTTTTATGTAAAAAGAAAGATCAAGTTCGTTAACGGCTGAAATCGGACCATTGGGAGAGGGGTTTTAGAGGGGTGGATTTTCGAAAATTCGAAATATCTCCGTTACTATACGTCGGACCGAAAATTTTTAATTAATTAAATTAAATTTACTATAAATATTGTTCTATACATTTATTCTCTGTCTTAAATATTAAGGGAGATATTTGCATTTGTATTGTGTGTGTGGTCGGCAGGAGTCGGCTATGTTCGGGACATTCCGTCGAAAGCTAGGGCGCCCGTTTTCGTTACTGATCGTCCCTCGTGAATAGGTTTAGAGATTCATTCCTACTACTGTTGTTATTAGGCAGATTTCTCTATTGTAAAACTTCACGTGGGAAATCTGCTTAGTTTACGCAGCCCCTGCGTGACGGACTTTTTCCTTTTCATTTTGCATACCCAGTTTTCGCGATATTTTATTTTCTATTTCTTTTCAGGCAAACGTGCACATAAGAAATGTTGTTTTTTGTGTTATTAAATGTAGTATTTGTTTTAAACATAATATTATTAAATTTAATATCCTAATCGCTTGATATATCATGCAGGCCAACGTCTGCCAGCTTGTATATATATATATATATATATATATATATATATATATATATATATATATATATATATAGTTTCGGTTTCTATAATTAAGGAAACATTTTGGAAATTCATAGTTTAAGCTCGGGGATTAACAGATGTATTAAATTGTTTCTTTTCTTCATCAGGCTTCTTTGACTTGTGAAGACTGATGGGTATGTATTAATAGAATTAACCTGATTCACATCAATGGGACATTTCTGCGATTCCGCCTTTTTTCATGGTTTGTTGTTTCATATAGCTATTTTGTTATTTCATATTCCTAAAATTAATTTTTCTTAATTTTATAATTTTCATAATTTTCTTAATGTCTAATAACAAGCATAAATACCAAATATAGTTTGAATGGTACCTTTATAATGTGAGATACATGTATGACATCATCATCATCTAAGCTTTTCGACTGTTGACTTGATCATGTTATTTTTAGATGACTTGCGAGTTGAAATTAGTAGCGTTCACGAAGCAAATCTGTTTAGTTTACCTTGCCAGTTTACGACAGGCGTTTTACAAATTATGTGGATTTCATTATTTGTTTTTTTTTCTCTCAGCTATTGCTTATTATAATTTTGTGGATCAGGAAATTATATTACCAAAGAATACGTCTTTTACAAAGAAATAAAGTAAAATATATGCGAATTGAGATAAATGTGTGGGCGAAACGATTGCGATTTATTCACAAGATGTACCAATATAATGGAGAATATTTCCTTTCCGAAGTATCAGATATCGAAATCAATTCTACCTCATATATTCCGCCAACTTCAACATCTCTTAAAAGGTTTATAGTTATTCGTGTCTGCATTGTAGCGACATATTATATTTGTATTTGAAAAATCTGTTCCGAAGGAAATGAGATATTGATGTGGAAATGACAGCATTTTTGGAAACAGTCTCCATATGCCGACCGGAGGGAGAAGTGGGGGGTGTAGAGATACTCTCAAATACAAAATCATCTTTATCTCCCTTATAATTCATCCTACTGAAAAATGTTGTCCATTAGACTTTTTGACTAAATAATCAACAACAATTTCTACCCTATATATTGATGTGGAAATGACAGCATTTTTGGAAACAGTCTCCATATGCCGACCGGAGGGAGAAGTGGGGGGTGTAGAGATACTCTCAAATACAAAATCATCTTTATCTCCCTTATAATTCATCCTACTGAAAAATGTTGTCCATTAGACTTTTTGACTAAATAATCAACAACAATTTCTACCCTATATATTTTCTCAAATATTAGCTTATTTTTATTGTAGGCAATTGTTTTTACCATTCACTATTGACCATCTCACATTAGCTCTACGCCAATATATCGCGTATTATATATCGCGAAACAATATCTATAAACAATAACTTTGTTTATCTTTACTATCTGGGATAAATTGATAAATACGCGACGTGACGCTTTTACGTTGTAAAATCATTCACTGGGCCCCACTCAAGAGAATTGGAGAAAGTCATTACTAACTTGTAGTCTGCCTTCTAACGGGCGACATTAGATCTCAAATTACGAAAGGTGAGAAATCTGCTATGTTTGTAGTGAAACACTTGTATTGAGGTGGAAATAGAGAATAGATAGTGAGATGAGCTGGCTACTAGCGTACAGTCCTAGCATGACCCTACAGTAGTAGCTCAGGTGGGGGGGAGGTACAGTAATTCCCCCAGGCAATGACCAGGCTTAGGATAGGCCAGGCCAGGGCTGAGCTGGCTACTAGCGTACAGTCCTAGCATGACGCTACAGTAGTAGCTCAGGTGGGGGGGGGAGGTACCGTAATTCCCCCCGGCAATGCCCAGGCTTCGGATAGGCCCGGCCAGAGCTGAACTGGCTACTAGCGTACAGTCCTAGCATGACGCTACAGTAGTAGCTCAGGTGGGGGGGGGGTACAGTAATTCCCCCAGGCAATGACCGGGCTTAGGATGGGCCAGGCCAGTGCTGAACTGGCTACTAGCGTACAGTCCTACCATGACCCTACATTCGTAGCACACGTGGGGGGGCGGAGGTACAGTAATTCCCCCAAGCAATTACCAGGCTTAGGATGGGCCAGGCCAGTGCTGAACTGGCTACTAGCGTACAGTCCTAGCATGACGCTACACTAGTAGCTCAGGTGGGGGGGGGGTACAGTAATTCCCCCAGGCAATGACCAGGCTTAGGATAGGCCAGGCCAGTGCTGAACTGGCTACTAGCGTACAGTCCTAGCATGACGCTACAGTAGTAGCTCAGGTGGGGGGGGGCGGTACAGTAATTCCCCCAAGCAATTACCAGGCTTAGGATGGGCCAGGCCAGGGCTGAGCTGGCTACTAGCGTACAGTCCTAGCATGACGCTACAGTAGTAGCTCAGGTGGGGGGGGGGAGGTACAGTAATTCCCCCAAGCAATTACCAGGCTTAGGATGGGCCAGGCCAGGGCTGAGCTGGCTACTAGCGTACAGTCCTAGCATGACGCTACAGTAGTAGCTCAGGTGGGGGGGGGTACAGTAATTCCCCCAGGCAATGACCAGGCTTAGGATGGGCCAGGCCAGTTCTGAGCTGGCTACTAGCGTACAGTCCTAGCATGACGCTACAGTAGTAGCTCAGGTGGGGGGGGGGGGGAGGTACAGTAAATCCCCCAGGCAATGACCAGGCTTAGGATAGGCCAGGCCAGGGCTGAGCTGGCTACTAGCTTACAGTCCTAGCATGACGCTACAGTAGTAGCTCAGGTGGGGGGGGGGGGTACAGTAATTCCCCCAGGCAATGACCAAGCTTAGGATAGGCCAGGCCAGTTCTGAGCTGGCTACTAGCGTACAGTCCTAGCATGACGCTACAGTAGTAGCGCATAGATTTTACGGTAAATACGGACATAGTTTTATTAAAAAATTAAACATTTTTGAAAGTATTCATCATGTGTATAAAATCGTAAGTCATGCAGGAAATTCTTTAATTTATTAAAAAACAAAGAGTATTGTTTAATAGATTTGATGCATTCGGGCAGAACATTAAAGGGTTTCACACGTGGAAAAGATAAATTTTCTCAAAAAAATTATGTTAATGCTTGGGGGCTTAAAGCATTTCAAAACAATATTGATTAGTACACATAAACTGAACAATGTTATTACATTAGTTTCGACAACATAAAAAGTGGACCATGGGAGTCTCTCATCATCCTGTTTTATGTAAACTTTAATGCTCTCTTTAGCAATTTAAATATAAAAATATGATTATATCTGGAGATGCCCCACCGTAATCAAAAATTGTAAACTGGAGAATAATTACTGGCCTAAACCTGGTCATTGCCTGGGGGAATTACTGTACCTCCCCCCCCCTCCCCCCACCTGAGCTACTACTGTAGGGTCATACTAGGACTGTACGCTAAGAGCCAGTTCAGCACTTGCCTGGCCTATCCTAAGCCTCGTAATTGCCTGGGGGAATTACTGTACCTCCCCCCCCCCTCCCCCCCACCTGAGCTACTACTGTAGCGTCATGCTAGGACTGTAGGCTAGTAGCCAGTTCAGCACTTGCCTGGCCTATCCTAAGCTTGGTCATTGCCTGGGGGAATTACTGTACCCCTCCCCCCCACCTGAGCTACTACTGTAGCGTCATGCTAGGACTGTACGCTAAGAGCCAGTTCAGCACTTGCCTGGCCTATCCTAAGCCTCGTAATTGCCTGGGGGAATTACTGTACCTCCCCCCCCCACCTGAGCTACTACTGTAGGGTCATGCTAGGACTGTATTCTAGTAGCCAGTTCAGCACTGGCCTGGCCTATCCTAAGCCTGGTCATTGCATGGGGTAATTACTTTACCCCCCCCCCCACCTGAGCTACTACTGTAGCGTCATGCTAGGACTGTAGGCTAGTAGCCAGCTCAGCACTGGCCTGGCCTATCCTAAGCTTGGTCATTGCCTGGGGGACTTACTGTAGCCCCCCCCCCACCTGAGCTACTACTGTAGGGTCATGCTAGGACTGTTCGCTAGTAGCCAGTTCTGCATTGTCCTGGCCTATCCAAAGACCGGTCATTGCCTCGGGGAAATTACTGTACCCCCCCCCCCTCAGCTACTACTGTAGGGTCATGCTAGGACTGTACGCTAGTAGCCAGTTCTGCACTGGCCTGGCCTATCCTACGCCTGGTCATTGCCTGGGGGAATTACTGTACCCCCCCCCCACCTCAGCTACTACTGTAGGGTCATGCTAGGACTGTACGCTAGTAGCCAGTTCAGCACTGGCCTGGCCCATCCTAAGCCCGGTCATTGTCTGGGGGAATTACTGTAGCCCCCCCCCCATCTGAGCTACTACTGTAGGGTCATGCTAGGACTGTAGGCTAGTAGCCAGCTCAGCACTGGCCTGGCCTATCCTAAGCCTCGTAAATGCCTGGGGGAATTACTGTCCCCCCCCCCCACCTGAGCTCGTTTGGCCGGTGGGGGGGGGGGAGGTACAGTAATTCCCCCAGGCAATTACGAGGCTTAGGATAGGCCAGGCAAGTGCTGAACTGGCTCTTAGCGTACAGTCCTAGCATGACGCTACAGTAGTAGCTCTGGTGGGGGGGGGGAGGTACAGTAATTCCCCCAGGCAATTACGAGGCTTAGGATAGGCCAGGCAAGTGCTGAACTGGCTCTTAGCGTACAGTCCTAGCATGACCCTACAGTAGTAGCTCAGGTGGGGGGGGGGAGGTGCAGTAATTCCCCCAGGCAATGACCAGGTTTAGGCCAGTAATTATTCTCCAGTTTACAATTTTTGATTACGGTGGGGCATCTCCAGATATAATCATATTTTTATATTTAAATTGCTAAAGAGAGCATTAAAGTTTACATAAAACAGGATGATGAGAGACTCCCATGGTCCACTTTTTATGTTGTCGAAACTAATGTAATAACATTGTTCAGTTTATGTGTACTAATCAATATTGTTTTGAAATGCTTTAAGCCCCCAAGCATTAACATAATTTTTTTGAGAAAATGTATCTTTTCCACGTGTGAAACCCTTTAATGTTCTGCCCGAATGCATCAAATCTATTAAACAATACTCTTTGTTTTTTAATAAATTAAAGAATTTCCTGCATGACTTACGATTTTATACACATGATGAATACTTTCAAAAATGTTTAATTTTTTAATAAAACTATGTCCGTATTTACCGTAAAATCTATGCGAAACGAGATATCGCTATAATTAATTTTAGGGTTCCCTTATAACCCCCACTCTTATTCGTCTCAGAGAATATTAACATAGCCTAAATTCTAAGTAGGGTTAGTAGTAATAACATACCAAGTTTCATAAAATTCGGTTCAGCCGTTTATGCTTGAAAAGGTTACAAACAAACAAAGAAACAAAATGCAGTTATGGTGTCTATTACATGTGACACGAAAAGTTTTCGTGAAATTTCGAGAAAAAAATCAGAGTACAGACAGAGGTTACAATTTTATATATATATATATATATATATATATATATATATATATATATATATATATATATACTATCTAAGATGCCCAGTGATGCCCGGGAAATCATTGTTGAATGACTGATAATGGTATTTTTATAGCAATACTTCAATTTGTACAATTGCACTTCCTTCCACGACATTGTTTTAGCAGATTTCCCTTAAGGGAAATCAGCTATCGAGGTTGTACTCATGACGGAATTTTCGAAATTTTTCTTCAAATGTCAATCGACCTAGTAGATGCCGAAAATGAGGTCCATTCAAAACTATATATATATATATATATATATATATATATATATATATATATATATATATATTTGTCTGTTACCGGTCTAGCGGTCGCAATTTTTGTTTGTTCGTTACCAAACTCGATATTTGATCGTTTTATATAAAAAAAAAGATCAAGTTCGTTAACAGCTTAAGTCGAGCAGGTAAAAATACGGGACCTATTATGCGATTATAACAAAGACCGACCCACACGTTTACAGAAAACTCATGCTGGTAGTGAAATTCTCTAACAGCGCGGGGATTTTCATGTGCCCAAAGGTGGTAGTTTCTTTGATTGAATATGCTCGCACGTGTAAAAGTCGCTTCGTCCGTCCAGATTACTTTCGAACTTAAGTTTACATCGTTTTGCAATTGTTCTTTGTACCAATTACAAAAATTTTATCGGCGGGGATAATCAGCGGGTATTAAATTTTGTACCTTTTGTACATGGTAAGCATGCCTGCGGTCAGTCCTTAATGTGCGCCAAATGGTTGTCTTTGGTATGCTTTATATTAATGAAGCAGCTCTCCGGACGCTTGTGCCAGGGTTGGTATTGAAGTGCCTCAGTATCCTCTCCCTCGGCCTCAGGTCGGCTTCCATCGGAGCCTGCATACGGTTTCCATGACGATTACATGAGAAGGACCCAGTCTCTCGAAGCTTTCTAAAAGTGCTGGTAAAAACACCTCTGTGTGGGGTTTCTCGGTCAGGAAACCGTCTGCGATATTTGTTTCAATAACATCAAGATACCGGAAATGAGATATTATATTTTAATTTCAGGCTTAACTTTTAACCCCCACTCCTGCTTGTGTCAGAGAGAATTAATATAGCCTAAAGTCTAAGTTGGGTTTGTAGTAATATACATACCACGTTTCATAAAATTCGGTTCAGCCGTTTATACGTGAAAATGTAACCAACAAACATACAAGAAAGAAACAAATTGCAGATATCGTGTCAATGACATGTGAAACGAAAAAGTATCTTGAAATTTCGAGAAAAAAATCAAAGACAGACAGAGTTTACAATTATACATACATACATACATATATATATATATATATATATATATATTATCCGGAGTGCTGTTAATAATATGTTAATAATATTGGGTTGTAACACATGAAGTGTCCGATTTTTTAAACCCTAATCTTTATAAAGGATTAAAACGTTGTGTGTTGATTCCAAGCAAAATATTTACCATCTATAATAAGCATTAGTTAATCCTCTAGTCGCAAGCTATGTTTGTTTTTGTCCCAAGTAGGCTTACATATTTTAGTTTAATATCAATCGGGAACATGGAAACACGTGATTTCCGGATAATTTTCTTTTACGAGTATAAACTTGGTCATTCCGCGGCTCAGTCAGCAAGGAATATTAATCATGCGTTTGGCGAAGGAAGTGCTAATGAAAGAACTATTCGTCGTTGGTTTTCAAAATTTTCTTCAGGAGATACGACTTTAGAAAATCAGCCCCGTGGACGACCTCACCATTCAGTGGAGGACGAAGATCTTAAAATAGCTGTTGAAGAAGACCCTCATAAAACAGTCAGAGAACTTGCGTCAGAGCTAGTCAGGCACAAGTGACGGTCTCCAGGCATTTAAAAACGATTGGAAAGGTGAAAAAGCTCGATTCCTGGGTCCCGCACGAGCACAACGAACGTCAGCAGTTAAAACGCCAAGAGACGTGTGTTTCTTTGCTTGCTCGTCAAAGAACCACCGACCACATGTTTCAATACAGACAGTAAACAAATTAAAGGAGTTGCGCTATGAAGTCCTACCACACCCCCCATAGTCCCCAATCAATCTCTTACAGACTATCACATTTTACGGAGTTTGGACAACTTTACAGATGATTTAGACATTAAAAATGCATTTTCTGAATTTCTTTCAACACGAGACACAAACTTTTTCAAAAGTGGGATAGAAGACTTGGTAAGTCGTCGGCAGAAGTGTATTGAAAATGTGGGTAAATACTTTGATGAATAATAATAATGAAATATTTCAGATTCGATCTCGATTTTTCATTTTTTTCCTGATTCTACAAACGGTCATTTCATATGCTACAACCCAATATAAGTATTTGTAATGTACGTATATGGAATTCTAAAATAAACACAATATTTTTATACTACCCGTTTCCTGTGCACGTATCTTTATTTATATATAACATAATCATAGATTATATTATTCTCGAAAATACTGAGTTCCATGATTTCGATTTAGTCTTCCGAGTTACATAACATTGTTGACCCCTTCTATAGTTTATTGTGTATAATTCATTTATACTTCTTTATATCAATAAAAAGTCCTTATATCAATTGTTACTTCAAATAACAAAATAAACAACTCTTGTAATGTACATAATTGCCTAAAAACCAACATCAGCAGCAACATAGTCTCTCAATGCTCATATTCATACATTATATCAGTAGCATCATAATCTCTCGATGCTCATATTCATACATTATATCAGCAGCATCATAGTCTCTCGATGCTCATCTTCATACAGTATATCAGCAGCATCATAGTCTCCCGATGCTCATATTCATACATTATATCAGCAGCATCATAGTCTCTCGATGCTCATATTCATACATTATATCAGCAGCATCATAGTCTCCCGATGCTCATATTCATACATTATATCAGCAGCATCATAGTTTCTCAATGCTCATATTCATACATTATATCAGCAGCCACATAGTCTCTCGATGCTCATATAAATAAACTATATCAGTAGCATCATAATCTCTCGATGCTCATATTCATACATTATATCAGCAGCATCATAGTCTCCTGATACTCATATTCATACATTATATCAGCAGCATCATAGTCTCCCGATGCTCATATTCATACATTATATCAGCAGCATCATAGTCTCCCGATGCTCATATTCATACATTATATCAGGAGCATCATAATCTCTCGATGCTCATCTTCATACATTATATCAGCAGCATCATAGTCTCCTGATACTCATATTCATACATTATATCAGCAGCATCATAGTCTCCTGATACTCATCTTCATACATTATATCAGCAGCAACATAGTCTCCTGATACTCATATTCATACATTATATCAGTAGCATCATAATCTCTCGATGCTCATATTCATACATTATATCAGCAGCATCATAGTCTCTCGATGCTCATCTTCATACATTATATCAGCAGCATCATAGTCTCTCGATGCTCATATTCATACATTATATCAGCAGCATCATAGTCTCCCGATGCTCATATTCATACATTATATCAGCAGCATCATAGTCTCTCAATGCTCATATTCATACATTATATCAGCATCATAGTCTCCCGATGCTCATATTCATACATTATATCAGCAGCCACATAGTCTCTCGATGCTCATATTCATACATTATATCAGCAGCATCATAGTCTCCCGATGCTCATATTCATACATTATATCAGCAGCATCATAGTCTCTCGATGCTCATATTCATACATTATATCAGCAGCATCATAGTCTCTCGATGCTCATATTCATACATTATATCAGCAGCATCATAGTCTCTCGATGCTCATATTCATACATTATATCAGCAGCATCATAGTCTCTCGATGCTCATATTCATACATTATATCAGCAGCATCATAGTCTCCCGATGCTCATATTCATACATTATATCAGCAGCATCATAGTCTCTCGATGCTCATATTCATACATTATATCAGCAGCATCATAGTCTCCCGATGCTCATATTCATACATTATATCAGCAGCATCATAGTCTCTCGATGCTCATATTCATACATTATATCAGCAGCATCATAGTCTCTCGATGCTCATATTCATACATTATATCAGCAGCATCATAGTCTCTCGATGCTCATATTCATACATTATATCAGCAGCATCATAGTCTCTCGATGCTCATATTCATACATTATATCAGCAGCATCATAGTCTCCCGATGCTCATATTCATACATTATATCAGCAGCATCATAGTCTCTCAATGCTCATATTCATACATTATATCAGCATCATAGTCTCCCGATGCTCATATTCATACATTATATCAGCAGCATCATAGTCTCTCGATGCTCATATTCATACATTATATCAGCAGCATCATAGTCTCTCGATGCTCATATTCATACATTATATCAGCAGCATCATAGTCTCCCGAAGCTCATATTCATACATTATATCAGCAGCATCATAGTCTCTCGATGCTCATATTCATACATTATATCAGCAGCCACATAGTCTCTCGATGCTCATATTCATACATTATATCAGCAGCATCATAGTCTCCCGATGCTCATATTCATACATTATATCAGCAGCATCATAGTCTCTCAATGCTCATATTCATACATTATATCAGCAGCATCATAGTCTCCCGAACTCATCTTCATACAGTATATCAGCATCATAGTCTCCCGATGCTCATATTCATACATTATATCAGCAGCATCATAGTCTCTCAATGCTCATATTCATACATTATATCAGCATCATAGTCTCTCGATGCTCATATTCATACATTATATCAGCAGCATCATAGTCTCTCGATGCTCATATTCATACATTATATCAGCAGCATCATAGTCTCTCGATGCTCATATTCATACATTATATCAGCAGCATCATAGTCTCCCGATGCTCATATTCATACATTATATCAGCAGCATCATAGTCTCTCAATGCTCATATTCATACATTATATCAGCATCATAGTCTCCCGATGCTCATATTCATACATTATATCAGCAGCCACATAGTCTCTCGATGCTCATATTCATACATTATATCAGCAGCATCATAGTCTCCCGATGCTCATATTCATACATTATATCAGCAGCATCATAGTCTCTCAATGCTCATATTCATACATTATATCAGCATCATAGTCTCCCGATGCTCATATTCATACATTATATCAGCAGCATCATAGTCTCCCGATGCTCATATTCATACATTATATCAGCAGCATCATAGTCTCTCAATGCTCATATTCATACATTATATCAGCATCATAGTCTCCCGATGCTCATATTCATACATTATATCAGCAGCATCATAGTCTCCCGATGCTCATATTCATACATTATATCAGCAGCATCATAGTCTCCTGATACTCATATTCATACATTATATCAGCAGCATCATAGTCTCCCGATGCTCATATTCATACATTATATCAGCAGCATCATAGTCTCCCGATGCTCATATTCATACATTATATCAGCAGCATCATAGTCTCTCAATGCTCATATTCATACATTATATCAGCATCATAGTCTCCCGATGCTCATATTCATACATTATATCAGCAGCCACATAGTCTCTCGATGCTCATATTCATACATTATATCAGCAGCATCATAGTCTCTCGATGCTCATATTCATACATTATATCAGCAGCATCATAGTCTCTCGATGCTCATATTCATACATTATATCAGCAGCATCATAGTCTCTCGATGCTCATATTCATACATTATATCAGCAGCATCATAGTCTCCCGATGCTCATATTCATACATTATATCAGCAGCATCATAGTCTCTCGATGCTCATATTCATACATTATATCAGCAGCATCATAGTCTCTCGATGCTCATATTCATACATTATATCAGCAGCCACATAGTCTCTCGATGCTCATATTCATACATTATATCAGCAGCATCATAGTCTCTCGATGCTCATATTCATACATTATATCAGCAGCATCATAGTCTCTCGATGCTCATATTCATACATTATATCAGCAGCATCATAGTCTCTCGATGCTCATATTCATACATTATATCAGCAGCATCATAGTCTCTCGATGCTCATATTCATACATTATATCAGCAGCATCATAGTCTCCCGATGCTCATATTCATACATTATATCAGCAGCATCATAGTCTCTCGATGCTCATATTCATACATTATATCAGCAGCATCATAGTCTCTCGATGCTCATATTCATACATTATATCAGCAGCATCATAGTCTCTCGATGCTCATATTCATACATTATATCAGCAGCATCATAGTCTCTCGATGCTCATATTCATACATTATATCAGCAGCATCATAGTCTCTCGATGCTCATATTCATACATTATATCAGCAGCATCATAGTCTCTCGATGCTCATATTCATACAGTATATCAGCAGCATCACAGTCTTTCGATGCTAATATTCATACATTATATCAGCAGCATCATAGTCTCCTGATGCTCATCTTCATACAGTATATCAGCAGCATCATAGTCTCCCGATGCTCATATTCATACACTATATCATCAGCAGCATCATCACCAGCATCATAGTCTCCCGATGCTCATATTCATACACTATATCAGCATCAGCATAGTTTCTCAATGCTCATATTCATACATTATATCAGCAGCATCATAGTCTCCCGATGCTCATATTCATACACTATATCAGCATCAGCATCATAGTCTCTTAGTGCTCATATTCATACACTATATCATCATCAGCATAGTTTCTAAATGCTCATATTCATACACTATACCATCATCATCATCATAGTCTCTTAGTGCTCATATTCATACACTATATCAGCATCAGCATAGTTTCTCAATGCTCATATTCATACACTATATCAGCATCAGCATCATAGTCTCTTAGTGCTCATCTTCATACAGTATATCAGCAGCATAGTTTCTCAATGCTCATATTCATACACTATATCAGCATCAGCATCATAGTCTCTTAGTGCTCATATTCATACACTATATCATCATCAGCATAGTTTCTCAATGCTCATATTCATACACTATATCAGCATCAGCATAGTTTCTCAATGCTCATATTCATACACTATATCAGCATCAGCATAGTTTCTCAATGCTCATATTCATACACTATATCAGCATCAGCATAGTCTCTCATATATCTTATTCATACACTATATCATCATCATCATAGTTTCTCAATGCTCATATTCATACACTATATCAGCATCAGCATAGTCTCTCAGTGCTCATATTCATACACTATATCAGCATCAGCATAGTTTCTCAATGCTCATATTCATACATTATATCAGCAGCATCATAGTCTCCCGATGCTCATCTTCATACAGTATATCAGCAGCATAGTTTCTCAATGCTCATATTCATACACTATATCAGCATCAGCATCATAGTCTCTTAGTGCTCATATTCATACACTATATCAGCATCAGCATAGTTTCTCAATGCTCATATTCATACACTATATCAGCATCAGCATAGTCTCTCATATATCTTATTCATACACTATATCATCATCATCATAGTTTCTCAATGCTCATATTCATACACTATATCAGCATCAGCATAGTTTCTCAATGCTCATATTCATACACTATATCAGCATCAGCATAGTTTCTCAATGCTCATATTCATACACTATATCAGCATCAGCATAGTTTCTCAATGCTCATATTCATACACTATATCAGCATCAGCATAGTTTCTCAATGCTCATATTCATACACTATATCAGCATCAGCATAGTTTATCAATGCTCATATTCATACACTATATCAGCATCAGCTTAGTTTCTCAATGCTCATATTCATACACTATATCAGCATCAGCTTAGTTTCTCAATGCTCATATTCATACACTATATCAGCATCAGCATAGTTTCTCAATGCTCATATTCATACACTATATCAGCATCAGCATAATAGACTCTTAGTGCTCATATTCATACACTATATCATCATCATCATAGTCTCTCAGTGCTCATATTCATACACTATATCATCATCAGCATAGTTTCTCAATGCTCATATTCATACACTATATCAGCATCAGCATAGTTTCTCAATGCTCATATTCATACACTATATCAGCATCAGCATAGTCTCTCAGTGCTCATATTCATACACTATATCAGCATCAGCATAGTTTCTCAATGCTCATATTCATACACTATATCAGCATCAGCATAGTTTCTCAATGCTCATATTCATACACTATATCAGCATCAGCATAGTCTCTCAGTGCTCATATTCATACACTATATCAGCATCAGCATAGTTTCTCAATGCTCATATTCATACATTATATCAGCAGCATCATAGTCTCCCGAACTCATCTTCATACAGTATATCAGCAGCATAGTTTCTCAATGCTCATATTCATACACTATATCAGCATCAGCATAGTTTCTCAATGCTCATATTCATACACTATATCAGCATCAGCATAGTTTCTCAATGCTCATATTCATACACTATATCAGCATCAGCATAGTTTCTCAATGCTCATATTCATACACTATATCAGCATCAGCATAGTTTCTCAATGCCCATATTCATACACTATATCAGCATCAGCATAGTTTCTCAATGCTCATATTCGTACACTATACCATCATCATCATCATCATAGTCTCTTAGTGCTCATATTCATACGTTATATCGGCATCATAATAGTCTCTCATATATCTTATTCATACACTATATCATCATCATCATAGTCTCTCAGTGCTCATATTCATACACTATATCATCATCATCATAGTCTCTCAGTGCTCATATTCATACACTATATCAGCATCAGCATAGTTTCTCAATGCTCATATTCATACACTATATCAGCATCAGCATAGTTTCTCAATGCTCATATTTATACATTATATCAGCAGCATAGTTTCTCAATGCCCATATTCATACACTATATCAGCATCAGCATAGTCTCTCAGTGCTCATATTCATACACTATATCAGCATCAGCATAGTTTCTCAATGCTCATATTCATACACTATATCATCATCATCATAGTCTTTCAATGCCCATATTCATACATTATATCAGCAGCATCATAGTCTCTCAATGCTCATATTCATACATTATATCAGCATCAGCATAGTTTCTCAATGCTCATATTCATACATTATATCAGCATCATCATAGTCTCTCGATGCTCATATTCATACACTATATCAGCATCATCATAGTCTTTCAATGCTCATATTCTTACATTATATCAACATCATCATAGTCTTTCAATGCTCACTGAAAGTGGGGGTTAGAGTAATTTCCTTTATACACATTCATCCACAATTACTCGTCTAATGATATTGTTATACTGTTTGTCAATTTACTCAGAGTATGAGTGTTATTTATCAACTTAAACCATAACCCACTTATTCTTTAGTTTTACACAAAATGTTTATATTTTTTAGTTTGCTAAGGATTATTTTCACTAGACCAGTTGCACATAACTATCACATAATAATGAACGAGTCAATTTTCGTCATCTTGTTAGGATCGATGGATATTTCTTGATGTTTAGAAAATCGCGGTTTGAGTACAACTCCAATAGCTGATTTCTCCATTCGGAAATTTGATGAAAAGGTTTGCAATGCCCCAATGTGAGTACCCTGTGATTTCTAGTATTGGTTCCTTTTTTTATTATAATCAACTAATTTGGGAGAGAAATTATCTGAGTAGAATACGGAGATTTTGAGTAGACGGAAGTCATCAGGTGTCCACCTCACGTTTCATGTTCAGTTTCCTGTCAACAACCACAGTTTTCTCTCATAGCACTTCTATCACTTAAAATCTCATGGCAAGCTGAAATTTCGAATTCTGTCAACTATAACGTCCTGAGAAATATAGAGAAAAGAAATCGCGGTGACCCCTTCGACAAACTTTTCAGGCAAGCGCCATCTATGAGACTTACTTTCTTATATGATATTCTTGATCTGGCAAACAAAATAAATATTAAGCCTTGAGTTCAGTATCAGATTTCTTTTTTTTTTCTTTAGCAACATAGTAATAAATGACTAATACTTTTAGTAAGTAACGGCAACTTTCTCCTTATCGAGGGAATACGTGAAAGCCAATAACAGAAAGTGAAGTTAAAGCCCACTAAACTATTAGTTGAGTAACATTTCGGCTTGCCGGATTCTGCGCCCATTCACATCCCCAAATCCACAGGAAAAAAAGGTACCAAGGACCAAAGTTATAAATAAAATATTCTGAAGTCAACAAAATATAATATATTATTTTGTTGACTTCAGAATATTTTTTTGGAGGCGGGAAGGTTCTTTTCAAAGTTTCTATCTATATCAAAACTTTTTAAGTTGTTTTCAGATCTTTTAGATAAGTCCTCTATTTCACTCCTAACTTACGAAAGGATCAAATACCAACAATGCGCTATTAAAACCATTCTGATAAGTGTTTACATTAGAATGTTAGTTCATGCACCAAGGATATTAATGGAGAGGAGGGGAATAGTGGAGGCATGTTCTTCGTCTCGTTTCTATTGTTCAAACCACTTGGATAAGTGTTTACATTAGAATGTTAGTTCATGCACCAAGGATAGTAATGGAGAGGAGGGGAATAGTGGAGGCATGTTCTTCGTCTCGTTTCTATTGTTCAAACCACTTGGATAAGTGTTTACATTAGAATGTTAGTTCATGCACCAAGGATAGTAATGGAGAGGAGGGGAATAGTGGAGGCATGTTCTTCGTCTCGTTTCTATTGTTCAAACCACTTGGATAAGTGTTTACATTAGAATGTTAGTTCATGCACCAAGGATAGTAATGGAGAGGAGGGGAATAGTGGAGGCATGTTCTTCGTCTCGTTTCTATTGTTCAAACCACTTGGATAAGTGTTTACATTAGAATGTTAGTTCATGCACCAAGGATAGTAATGGAGAGGAGGGGAATAGTGGAGGCATGTTCTTCGTCTCGTTTCTATTGTTCAAACCACTTGGATAAGTGTTTACATTAGAATGTTAGTTCATGCACCAAGGATAGTAATGGAGAGGAGGGGAATAGTGGAGGCATGTTCTTCGTCTCGTTTCTATTGTTCAAACCACTTGGATAAGTGTTTACATTAGAATGTTAGTTCATGCACCAAGGATAGTAATGGAGAGGAGAGGAATAGTGGAGGCATGTTCTTCGTCTCGTTTCTATTGTTCAAACCACTTGGATAAGTGTTTACATTAGAATGTTAGTTCATGCACCAAGGATAGTAATGGAGAGGAGGGGAATAGTGGAGGCATGTTCTTCGTCTCGTTTCTATTGTTCAAACCACTTGGATAAGTGTTTACATTAGAATGTTAGTTCATGCACCAAGGATAGTAATAGAGAGGAGAGGAATAGTGGAGGCATGTTCTTCGTCTCATTTCTATTGTTCAAACCACTTGGATAAGTAATCCAAGTGAGAGGTAGTGGAGGCGATAAGTTGGCTGACTAGACGCGAGATGAAGACTGCAGGGATTACGAGATGCCACCAATAAGGGTCTCTTGTCTACAGAATGCTACGACTGATCCTAATCCCCCGTCAGAGGTAGTGGCGTCGATAAGTTGGCTGACTAGACGCGAGCTGAAGACTGCAGGGATTACGAGATGCCACCAACAAGGGTCTCCTGTCTACACAATGCTACGACTGATCCTAATCCCCCGTCAGAGGTAGTGGCGTAGATATGTTGGCTGACTAGACGCGAGCTGAAGACTGCAGGGATTACGAGATGCCACCAACAAGGGTCTCCTGTCTACAGAATGCTACGACTGATCCTAATCCCCCGTCAGAGGTAGTGGCGTCGATAAGTTGGCTGACTAGACGCGAGGTGAAGACTGCAGGGATTACGAGATGCCACCAACAAGGGTCTCCTGTCTACAGAATGCTACGACTGATCCTAATCCCCCGTCAGAGGTAGTGGCGTCGATAAGTTGGCTGACTAGACGCGAGCTGAAGACTGCAGGGATTACGAGATGCCACCAACAAGGCTCTCCTGTCTACAGAATGCTACGACTGATCCTAATCCCCCGTCAGAGGTAGTGGCGTCGATAAGTTGGCTGACTAGACGCGAGGTGAAGACTGTAGGGATTACGAGATGCCACCAACAAGGGTCTCCTGTCTACGGACTGCTGAGACTGATCCTGAGCCCCCGTGACGGGTAGTGGCGTCGATAAGTTGGCTGACTAGACGCGAGGTGAAGACTGCAGGGATTACGAGATGCCACCAACAAGCGTCTCCTGTCTACAGAATGCTACGACTGATCCTAATCCCCCGTGAGAGGTAGTGGCGTCGATAAGTTGGCTGTCTAGACGCGAGGTGAAGACTGTAGGGATTACGAGATGCCACCAACAAGGGTCTCCTGTCTAGGGAATGCTACGACTGATCCTAATCCCCCGTCAGAGGTAGTGGCGGCGATAAGTTGGCTGACAAGACGCGAGGTGAAGACTGCAGGGATTACGAGATGCCACCAACAAGGCTCTCCTGTCTACAGAATGCTACGACTGATCCTAATCCCCCGTCAGAGGTAGTGGCGTCGATAAGTTGGCTGACTAGACGCGAGGTGAAGACTGTAGGGATTACTAGATGCCACCAACAAGGGTCTCCTGTCTACAGAATGCTACGACTGATCCTAATCCCCCGTCAGAGGTAGTGGCGTCGATAAGTTGGCTGACTAGACGCGAGGTGAAGACTGTAGGGATTACGAGATGCCACCAACAAGGGTCTCTGTCTACAGAATGCTACGACTGATCCTAATCCCCCGTGAAGGTAGTGGCGTCGATAAGTTGGCTGACTAGACGCGAGCTGAAGACTGCAGGGATTACGAGATGCCACCAACAAGGGTCTCCTGTCTACAGAATGCTACGACTGATCCTAATCCCCCGTGAGAGGTAGTGGCGTCGATAAGTGGCTGACTAGACGCGAGGTGAAGACTGTAGGGATTACGAGATGCCACCAACAAGGGTCTCCTGTCTAGGGAATGCTACGACTGATCCTAATCCCCCGTCAGGGGTAGTGGCGTCGATAAGTTGGCTGACTAGACGCGAGCTGAAGACTGCAGGGATTACGAGATGCCACCAACAAGGGTCTCCTGTCTACAGAATGCTACGACTGATCCTAATCCCCCGTCAGAGGTAGTGGCGACGAGAAGTTGGCTGCCAAGACGCGAGGGGACGACTGGAGGGATTACGAGATGCCACCAACAAGGTCTCTTGTCTACAGAATGCTACGACTGATCCTAATCCCCCGTCAGAGGTAGTGCGTCGATATGTTGGCTGACTAGACGCAAGCTGAAGACTGCAGGGATTACGAGATGCCACCAACAAGAGTCTCCTGTCTACTGAATGCTACGACTGATCCTAATCCCCCGTGAGAGGTAGTGGCGTCGATAAGTTGGCTGACTAGACGCGAGGTGAAGACTGTAGGGATTACTAGATGCCACCAACAAGGGTCTCCTGTCTACAGAATGCTACGACTGATCCTAATCCCCCGTCAGAGGTAGTGGCGTCGATAAGTTGGCTGACTAGACGCGAGCTGAAGACTGCAGGGATTACGAGATGCCACCAACAAGGGTCTCCTGTCTAGGGAATGCTACGACTGATCCTAATCCCCCGTGAGAGGTAGTGGCGTCGATAAGTTGGCTGTCTAGACGCGAGGTGAAGACTGTAGGGATTACGAGATGCCACCAACAAGGTCTCCTGTCTACAGAATGCTAACGACTGATCCTAATCCCCCGTGAGAGGTAGTGGCGTCGATAAGTTGGCTGACTAGACGCGAGGTGAAGACTGTAGGGATTACTAGATGCCACCAACAAGGGTCTCCTGTCTAGGGAATGCTACGACTGATCCTAATCCCCCGTCAGGGGTAGTGGCGTCGATAAGTTGGCTGACTAGACGCGAGCTGAAGACTGCAGGGATTACGAGATGCCACCAACAACGGTCTCCTGTCTACAGAATGCTACGACTGATCCTAATCCCCCGTGAGAGGTAGTGGCGTCGATAAGTTGGCTGACTAGACGCGAGGTGAAGACTGTAGGGATTACGAGATGCCACCAACAAGGGTCTCTTGTCTACAGAATGCTACGACTGATCCTAATCCCCCGTGAGAGGTAGTGGAGGCGATAAGTTGGCTGACTAGACGCGAGGTGAAGACTGTAGGGATTACGAGATGCCACCAACAAGGGTCTCCTGTCTACAGAATGCTACGACTGATCCTAATCCCCCGTCAGGTAGTGGCGTCGATAAGTTGCCTGACTAGACGCGAGCTGAAGACTGCAGGGATTACGAGATGCCACCAACAACGGTCTCCTGTCTACAGAATGCTACGACTGATCCTAATCCCCCGTGAGAGGTAGTGGCGTCGATAAGTTGGCTGACTAGACGCGAGGTGAAGACTGTAGGGATTACGAGATGCCACCAACAAGGCTCTCCTGTCTAGGGAATGCTACGACTGATCCTAATCCCCCGTCAGGGGTAGTGGCGTCGATAAGTTGACTGACTAGACGCGAGCTGAAGACTGCAGGGATTACGAGATGCCACCAACAAGGGTCTCTTGTCTACAGAATGCTACGACTGATCCTAATCCCCCGTGAGAGGTAGTGGAGGCGATAAGTTGGCTGACTAGACGCGAGGTGAAGACTGCAGGGATTACGAGATGCCACCAACAAGGGTCTCCTGTCTAGGGAATGCTACGACTGATCCTAATCCCCCGTGAGAGGTAGTGGAGACGAAAAGATGGCTCACTAGACGAGAGCTGAATACTGCAGGGATTACGAGATGCCACCAACAAGGGTCTCCTGTCTAGGGAATGCTACGACTGATCCTAATCCCCCGTGAGAGGTAGTGGCGTCGATAAGTTGGCTGACTAGACGCGAGCTGAAGACTGCAGGGATTACGAGATGCCACCAACAAGGCTCTCCTGTCTACAGAATGCTACGACTGATCCTACTCCCCCGTGAGAGGTAGTGGAGGCGATAAGTTGGCTGACTAGACGCGAGGTGAAGACTGTAGGGATTACTAGATGCCACCAACAAGGGTCTCCTGTCTAGGGAATGCTACGACTGATCCTAATCCCCCGTGAGAGGTAGTGGCGTCGATAAGTTGGCTGTCTAGACGCGAGGTGAAGACTGTAGGGATTACGAGATGCCACCAACAAGGGTCTCCTGTCTAGGGAATGCTACGACTGATCCTAATCCCCCGTCAGGGGTAGTGGCGTCGATAAATTGGCTGACTAGACGCGAGCTGAAGACTGCAGGGATTACGAGATGCCACCAACAACGGTCTCCTGTCTACAGAATGCTACGACTGATCCTAATCCCCCGTCAGAGGTAGTGGCGTCGATAAGTTGGCTGACTAGACGCGAGGTGAAGACTGTAGGGATTACGAGATGCCACCAACAAGGGTCTCTTGTCTACAGAATGCTACGACTGATCCTAATCCCCCATCAGAGGTAGTGGCGTCGATAAGTTGGCTGACTAGACGCGAGCTGAAGACTGCAGGGATTACGAGATGCCACCAACAACGGTCTCCTGTCTACAGAATGCTACGACTGATCCTAATCCCCCGTGAGAGGTAGTGGCGTCGATAAGTTGGCTGACTAGACGCGAGGTGAAGACTGTAGGTATTACGAGATGCCACCAACAAGGGTCTCCTGTCTAGGGAATGCTACGACTGATCCTAATCCCCCGTCAGGGGTAGTGGCGTCGATAAGTTGGCTGACTAGACGCGAGCTGAAGACTGCAGGGATTACGAGATGCCACCAACAACGGTCTCCTGTCTACAGAATGCTACGACTGATCCTAATCCCCCGTCGGAGGTAGTGGCGTCGATAAGTTGGCTGACTAGACGCGAGGTGAAGACTGTAGGGATTACGAGATGCCACCAACAAGGGTCTCTTGTCTACAGAATGCTACGACTGATCCTAATCCCCCGTCAGAGGTAGTGGCGTAGATATGTTGGCTGACTAGACGCAAGGTGAAGACTGTAGGGATTACGAGATGCCACCAACAAGGGTCTCCTGTCTACACAATGCTACGACTGATCCTAATCCCCCGTGAGAGGTAGTGGCGTCGATAAGTTGGCTGACTAGACGCGAGGTGAAGACTGTAGGGATTACTAGATGCCACCAACAAGGGTCTCCTGTCTACAGAATGCTACGACTGATCCTAATCCCCCGTGAGAGGTAGTGGCGTCGATAAGTTGGCTGACTAGACGCGAGGTGAAGACTGTAGGGATTACGAGATGCCACCAACAAGGCTCTCCTGTCTAGGGAATGCTACGACTGATCCTAATCCCCCGTGAGAGGTAGTGGCGTCGATAAGTTGGCTGACTAGACGCGAGGTGAAGACTGTAGGGATTACTAGATGCCACCAACAAGGGTCTCCTGTCTACAGAATGCTACGACTGATCCTAATCCCCCGTGAGAGGTAGTGGCGTCGATAAGTTGGCTGACTAGACGCGAGGTGAAGACTGTAGGGATTACGAGATGCCACCAACAAGGCTCTCCTGTCTAGGGAATGCTACGACTGATCCTAATCCCCCGTCAGGGGTAGTGGCGTCGATAAGTTGACTGACTAGACGCGAGCTGAAGACTGCAGGGATTACGAGATGCCACCAACAACGGTCTCCTGTCTACAGAATGCTACGACTGATCCTAATCCCCCGTGAGAGGTAGTGGCGTCGATAAGTTGGCTGACTAGACGCGAGGTGAAGACTGTAGGGATTACGAGATGCCACCAACAAGGGTCTCTTGTCTACAGAATGCTACGACTGATCCTAATCCCCCGTGAGAGGTAGTGGCGTCGATAAGTTGGCTGACTAGACGCGAGGTGAAGACTGTAGGGATTACTAGATGCCACCAACAAGGGTCTCCTGTCTAGGGAATGCTACGACTGATCCTAATCCCCCGTCAGGGGTAGTGGCGTCGATAAGTTGGCTGACTAGACGCGAGCTGAAGACTGCAGGGATTACGAGATGCCACCAACAACGGTCTCCTGTCTACAGAATGCTACGACTGATCCTAATCCCCCGTGAGAGGTAGTGGCGTCGATAAGTTGGCTGACTAGACGCGAGGTGAAGACTGTAGGGATTACGAGATGCCACCAACAAGGATCTCTGTTCTACAGAATTCTAAACAACATACAAATACCACGTGATAGTTAGAGGCGTAGATAAGTTATCTGACTAGTCGCGAGCTGAAGACTGCAGGGATTACGAGATGCCACCAACAAGGGTCTCCTGTCTACAGAATGCTACGACTGATCCTAATCCCCCGTGAGAGGTAGTGGCGTCGATAAGTTGGCTGACTAGACGCGAGCTGAAGACTGCAGGGATTACGAGATGCCACCAACAAGGGTCTCCTGTCTACAGAATGCTACGACTGATCCTAATCCCCCGTGAGAGGTAGTGGCGTCGATAAGTTGGCTGACTAGACGCGAGGTGAAGACTGTATGGATTACGAGATGCCACCAACAAGGGTCTCGTGTCTACAGAATGCTACGACTGATCCTAATCCCCCGTCAGAGGTAGTGGCGTCGATAAGTTGGCTGACTAGACGCGAGCTGAAGACTGCAGGGATTACGAGATGCCACCAACAAGGGTCTCCTGTCTAGGGAATGCTACGACTGATCCTAATCCCCCGTCAGGGGTAGTGGCGTCGATAAGTTGGCTGACTAGACGCGAGGTGAAGACTGTAGGGATTACGAGATGCCACCAACAAGGGTCTCTTGTCTACAGAATGCTACGACTGATCCTAATCCCCCGTGAGAGGTAGTGGCGTCGATAAGTTGGCTGACTAGACGCGAGGTGAAGACTGGAGGGATTACGAGATGCCACCAACAAGGGTCTCTTGTCTACAGAATGCTACGACTGATCCTAATCCCCCGTGAGAGGTAGTGGTGGCGATAAGATGGCTGACAAGACGCGAGGTGAAGACTGAGGGGATTACGAGATGCCACCAACAAGGGTCTCGTGGCTACGGAATGCTACGACTGATCCTAATCCCCCGTGAGAGGTAGTGGCGTCGATAAGTTGGCTGACTAGACGCGAGGTGAAGAGTCTAGGGTTTACTAGACGCCACCAATCCGTTTCTCTTGTCTACAGAATGCTACGACTGATCCTAATCCCCCGTCAGAGGTAGTGGCGTAGATATGTTGGCTGACTAGACGCGAGCTGATGACTGCAGGGATTACGAGATGCCACCAACAAGGGTCTCTTGTCTACAGAATGCTACGACTGATCCTAATCCCCCGTCAGAGGTAGTGGCGTAGATATGTTGGCTGACTAGACGCGAGCTGAAGACTGTAGGGATTACGAGATGCCACCAACAAGGCTCTCCTGTCTACAGAATGCTACGACTGATCCTAATCCCCCGTGAGAGGTAGTGGCGTCGATAAGTTGGCTGACTAGACGCGAGCTGAAGACTGCAGGGATTACGAGATGCCACCAACAAGGGTCTCCTGTCTAGGGAATGCTACGACTGATCCTAATCCCCCGTGAGAGGTAGTGGCGTCGATAAGTTGGCTGACTAGACGCGAGGTGAAGACTGTAGGGATTACGAGATGCCACCAACAAGGGTCTCTTGTCTACAGAATGCTACGACTGATCCTAATCCCCCGTGAGAGGTATTGGTGGCGATAAGTTGGCTGACAAGACGCGAGGTGAAGACTGTAGGGATTACGAGATGCCACCAACAAGGGTCTCTTGTCTACAGAATGCTACGACTGATCCTAATCCCCCGTGAGAGGTAGTGGCGTCGATAAGTTGGCTGACTAGACGCGAGGTGAAGACTGTAGGGATTACTAGATGCCACCAACAAGGGTCTCTTGTCTACAGAATGCTACGACTGATCCTAATCCCCCGTCAGAGGTAGTGGCGTAGATATGTTGGCTGACTAGACGCGAGCTGATGACTGCAGGGATTACGAGATGCCACCAACAAGGGTCTCCTGTCTACAGAATGCTACGACTGATCCTAATCCCCCGTCAGAGGTAGTGGCGTAGATATGTTGGCTGACTAGACGCGAGCTGAAGACTGTAGGGATTACGAGATGCCACCAACAAGGGTCTCTTGTCTACAGAATGCTACGACTGATCCTAATCCCCCGTGAGAGGTAGTGGCGTCGATAAGTTGGCTGACTAGACGCGAGGTGAAGACTGTAGGATTACTAGATGCCACCAACAAGGGTCTCTTGTCTACAGAATGCTACGACTGATCCTAATCCCCCGTCAGAGGTAGTGGCGTAGATATGTTGGCTGACTAGACGCGAGCTGAAGACTGTAGGGATTACGAGATGCCACCAACAAGGGTCTCCTGTCTACAGAATGCTACAACTGATCCTAATCCCCCGTGAGAGGTAGTGGCGTCGATAAGTTGGCTGACTAGACGCGAGGTGAAGACTGTAGGGATTACGAGATGCCACCAACAAGGGTCTCCTGTCTAGGGAATGCTACGACTGATCCTAATCCCCCGTCAGAGGTAGTGGCGTAGATATGTTGGCTGACTAGACGCGAGCTGAAGACTGTAGGGATTACGAGATGCCACCAACAAGGGTCTCCTGTCTACAGAATGCTACAACTGATCCTAATCCCCCGTGAGAGGTAGTGGCGTCGATAAGTTGGCTGACTAGACGCGAGGTGAAGACTGCAGGGATTACGAGATGCCACCAACAAGGGTCTCCTGTCTACACAATGCTACGACTGATCCTAATCCCCCGTCAGAGGTAGTGGCGTCGATAAGTTGGCTGACTAGACGCGAGCTATCGCCCTTTCACGATGCTGATGTCGCACTTGGCCCCCGCCGATCAAAATATGTTTACATGTCTATTTAACGAGAATTATTATCGAAATTTATGTGTAATATTAATTAGTGTATCATCTATAAGAGCTGTGGATGTTATTATAAAAACTCATGGGCGTTTTCAGCTAAAATGCCTGAGCATATAGGCACTTAACTCCATATCGAAATCAATTTATTTACAGGTAATAAACTAGACATGTAAGTACACATAAATAATAATCTTAATGTTGCATTAATCAAAATATAAAAAACTACGTCACGCAGGGGCTGCGTAATCTAAGCATATTTGCTGAATATAACGTATTAATTACATAGATTGAAAACTATTTACCTTATCTAGTACTGTAATTTATAATGAATAAGAATAATTCTTATTTCAATCAACCAAATTTAATTAGTCCAAAAACGTAAGACGGGGAAGGGTCAGCAGAACATATTTGCATGTATCTCGTATACTTGAAAACAATATTTGGTATTTAAGGTTGCTGTAATGTGCTTTATCACATAACCGAGTATTGTTATTACAGGAGCTGATGAGAGAGTTTGCTGAAAACTATGAAATCCGTCTATCTGTGTTAATATTCATTATGCACAATATATGTATAGAGCAATATTTATAGAACATTTAATTTGCAATAAGATTGTTATTATACAAGTTTTCGATCAGACTTATAGTAACGGAGATATTTCATATTTCCCCCTCTAAACCCCCCTCCCAATTGTCGGAGTTCAACCATTAATGAGCTTCATCTTCCGTTTACATAAAACGATTAAATATAGAGTTTGGTAACGATCAAACAAAAAGTGCGACCCCTAGAGCGTTAACAGACAAATTTATATATGTATCTAGATATAATTTTGAACGGAGCTCATTTCGTCATTTCCTGGGTAGGGTCGATGGACTTCAATAGCTGACTTGCCTTAATTGAAATCTAATGTATGGTCATTCGTAATGAGTTTATGTAATGCAATCTCAGATTCATTACAGATATACTATTGATTGAAAATGTCAGGTGGTAAATCATGAAGTAAGATTGGCGTAGAGAACTGGTAGTGTAGTTTGTCAATGGGAGAGTGGGCTGTTTTCTCCAAACTGCCTCCTCTTAATAATGAACATGTCTAGGTGACATTTTAATGAAATTTCTCCCAATAAATGTCAGTCTGCCACCCGGATGACGTCATACATCAACCAACCTATTTCTGAAAACACCGCAGTCTTACTTATAAACGTCGCTATGAACATTTATTCCTCCATTTAATTATTAGCAGATTTCCCTTCAGAAAAATCAGCTATTGAGGTCGTACTCATGACGGGATTTTCAAAACATTTCTTCAAATGTTCATCGATCATACCCAGGAGATGACAAAAATGAGGTCCGTTCAAAATTATGTATATACTAGCTAAGGCTAAGGGGACTTCGCCCGGGAATTCATTTTAGGCCGAATAAAGATGGTATTTTTTTTGGTAAGGTTTTACTTTCCACCATATTTTGACATTTCCCCGTCACAGTTTTTAGGGTTTATTCCCGTCGTTGCTGTGGTTTTGGGATTTGTTAATAATTAAATTATTTGTTATATAAGACTTCACTCTTCTAATATTATTATATTTTCCGTTTCGTGTGCATGTAGGTTTTTTTATAACGTAATGAACAGTATAATTCATAGTGGTAGAAAGTATTCTGCCTTCCAAACCATGTATGATTTAAAGTTTCTTTCCCTTGATGCGGTCCAAAGCTTAATGGTGATAACTGTTTTTGATACATCATAACCAAAAAACAAATAGAAAATGAAATGTTGAAAATTTTTATATCAGGCCTCCCTTATAACCCCCACGTTTGAACCTATACATTTTAATATAGCTTATAATCATGGAAGGATTAATGCTAATTCACGTACCGAGTTTTTTAAATTCACTTCAACAGTTAGTGCCCAAAAAAAATGTTGCTCCTGCATCAGTTTTTAGCGTATAACTCATTTATACTTATGTATACGAAAAAAGTTTATATAACAAAAGTTACTCTAAATAACAAAATACACAACTTTTGTTATGTTCATATTTGCCAAAATACCAATAGGAAACGAAATATCGCTATTCTTAAATTCTGGCTTCCCTCATAACCCCCACTCCTGCCCGTCCCTAGAAATGTTGGTATGACTTATTATAATGAAAGCGTTAGTGCTAATATATATACAGAGTTTGGTTTAGTTCGGTTAGGTCTTTTGTCCCAAATAAAATTGTTCACTTCCGCTATAGGTTTTAGCGTGTATCTCGTTTATAATTCGGTATACGAAAAAAGTGTATATAACAAAAGTTACTCTAAATAACAATATAAACAACTTTTGTGATGTTCATATTTGCCGAAAAAACAATAGGTAACGAAATATCGCTATTTTGACTCCTGTTCGTCTCAGAGGAATTAATATAGCCTAAAGTCTAAGTTGGGTTAGTAGTAATATACATACCACGTTTCATAAAATTCGGTTCAGCCGTTTATGCGTGAAAAGGTAACAAACAAACAGACACGAAAGAAACAAAATGCAGTTATGGTGTCTATGACATGTGAAACGAAAAGTTATCCTGAAATTTTGAGAAAAAAATCAATGTACAGACAGAGGTTAAAATTTTATATATATGTAGATATATATATATATATACATGTATATTTAGAAGATATCTTATATATATACTAGCCAAGGTACGCAGCTTCGCTCGGGAAATCATTTTAGACGGAAATATTCTATTTTGTTTTAGGCAATGTTTCTACGTGTACAACTGCTCTTCCCATCTGTGCTTATTTATTTCCGTTAGGGTCCGTTCGGCGACTTATGGAAAACGAATTTAGGTTTGAAGAATAAATGAAAATAAGTCTCTAATCATTCCCTCTCCACTGTTTGGCACACCGTGAATAATTCAAATCATAATCATGGATAGCATTTATTATTATTAAATATCATCTATAATGTACGTATTTTCTGTATACAATCTAGCTAAAATGCCCGACGATGCAAAATTAGATATAACCTGGTTACTATGGGATCGAAAAGGTTTATACTCCCAATATTGTTGAGATTTTCTTCTCTCTCTCTCTCTCTCTCTCTCTCTCTCTCTCTCTCTCTCTCTCTCTCTCTCTCTCTCTCTCTCTCTCTCTCTCTCTCTCCTCTCTCTCTCTCTCCTCTCTCTCTTCTCCTCTCTCTCTCCTCTTTTCTCTCTCTCTCTCTCTCTCTCTCTCTCTGTCTCTCTCACTCTCTCTCTCTCTCTCTCTCTCTCTCTCTCTCTCTCTCTCTCTCTCTCTCTCTCTCTCTCTCTCTCTCTCTCTCTCTCTCTCTCTCTCTCTCTCTCTCTCTCTCTCTCTCTCTCTCTCTCTCTCTCTCTCTCTCAGAAAGATCAAGTTCGTTAATGGCTGAAATCTGACAAGGAGGTGGGGGGGGGGGTTTATTGCATATTAAATATTATTTATACATGTTTTTACGATCTTGATTATTAACCGAGATATTTGCCCTTTTTAGTTTTCTGTCTTCATTAAACCCCCCACTCCTAATTATCTCATATGAACAATATGCTATGTTGTTTACTGGGCACCCATTATGGAGGAGAGGTCGAGCCCCTGGATGGTTCCCCGTGTTGGTGGTCCTAGGATCAATAATGCATCCAGTATCTGAACGCCAATCACGCCGGAGGAGGCCGCAAAGCATATGCCCGAAAGGGATTCCGCGACTGGACTGGATGGTGTTTCATCTGAGAAATGGCGGGCAGTTCCTGGCGGGCTGCGTGAGGCTGTCCTTAACTGTATCATGGCTATTGGTAAGGTTCCGTGTGGGCAGTTCGTGCGCGGGTCACGATGATCCCCGAATCAGACAGTCCAGTTAGCCCTGGTGACTACCGGCTGATCGCTGTGGTCTCTGTATTGTCAGTCATTTGCACAGAATTTTTGCATTCAGGCTGGCTTCAATCGTCCAGCATGTTCCGGAACAGAAAGGGTTTCTGAGTGGCATTGATGGAGTTGCCTGCAATGTTTTTCTCTTGGATTCTGTGATCCGGAATGCTTGGAGGAAGAAACGGAACATTTGCTTAGCAGTCCTGGATGTCAAAAAGGCTTTTGATTCGATCAGTCGTCATGCGATCCTGGTTGTTGCTAGAGCCCATGGTCTAGGTTTTGTTAGATATCTTGATGGTATCTATGCAGAGAGCGTCTCGGTGATTTATGCTGGAGGGCGGTGTTGGAGGGACATCTTGCCTGGCCGTAGGGTCAGGCAGGGTGACCCTCTCTCACCGATTTTATTCAATATGGTCATTGACCCTGTCATTGAGGCATCACGGACCCGAGTCGGCTTTCTTTTGGGTACTGTCAGGCTGTCGTTCATTGCCTATGCGGACGATCTTATTCTTTTAGCATCTTCGGATGAAGGTCTCAACGTGTCTCTGAGGCGGCTGGAATGTGCGCTTGGGGATTGTGGTTTGGAGCGAAATCCAGGGAAGTGTGTCGGGTTTGAGCTTAGGTCCTCAGGCCGACGAAGGGTGGTCAAGGTTTGCCCGGCATCGGGTTTCCGAACAGCCTGTCCGAGCTCTCGGAGTTGAAGATCTCTGGGTTTACCTTGGCGTCCCGTATTCTCATCGTGGTGCTGAGCCTTTTGTGCCTAATTGGATGGACGTAATGTCAAGGATTGATAGAGGACCACTGAAGCCGCAGCAGAAAATGGAAGCTTTGAGGACTTACGTTTTACCCCGGTGGTTCCATGGGTTGTTGCTTGGAAAACCCAACCCGGTTGAGCTCCGTCGAATGGATGTGGGTATAAGGGCTTTTGTACGCAAATGGTTGCATCTCCCACCGGAGTCCTGTAATGCGTTTATTCATGCTAGCCGGAGGAATGGTGGGACTGGAATTCCTTCATTTGCCTCAAATATACCCTTTCTTAGGGTCAAACGGTTAGGGTTCGCTGGTCACATATTGGGAGAGAGGGGAGTGGCGCGGGAGGTGAGACAAGGGCTTGGTGGGTGGTTGGTGCAACCTGAAACTGTCCTGGATGTGAACGTGACATGCATGAATGAGCAATTAGTTGCTTTCTCGAGGATTGTGGGAGGTGCAATCCTTACCAGGATGAGGACAAAGTGCTCAGTGGAACCTGGTTCGTGTGGGCCAAGTTCAGTACCTTTCCTCGAAGCTTCAGGGCAACTGGCAGACCAAGAGAAGGTGTAGGATAGGCTCGGCAAGTATGGTGGATATGCCCCTAATCTATGGTGTGCTCATTTCATGAAGAACTGTGGAGCGACGCTTCGGTATTGAAGTCGTTGATTGTTATTTATTTATTTAGGTATGTTTTTTTTTTATTTTTTTATTATTAAGAGGTTTTCTTTTTTATGGATCATATTTCTATATGTTTTATAGTTGGTAGTTTTAGTTTTAAGAAGTTGTATTTCTAAGAGGATTGTTTTGTCTTTTGTATTTTTTTTTTATGAGTGTAACCATAAATACACTAACAGGAAGCATTATTTTTAGAAAAATATGTATGAGGCTTTTTTTGTTGTTGTTGTTCTCTTCTGTTTTATTTATTTTCTTTTACTTTGTTTTGTTTCTTTTTTTTTGAGAGAGAGAGAGAGAGAGAGAGAGAGAGAGAGAGAGAGAGAGCTATGTGTTAGGTTAAGACAAAGGACTCCTTTTTGGGTGCTACCACCTTTTTTATAATGGTCTTTATGGACATCCAAGGGGTTAGGGACCCCTTTATTAATTCTGTCTTTTATAAACTATTATAGGTTAGGGGACTTATATTATTGATATTAGTATTGTATTGTTCTATTTTTGAAATGCATTTAAAACCCAAATAAACAAGTAAAAAATGATTCACATTGGTTAAAGCCTAAATAACAAATTTCGTTGTAATTGGAGTTATACGTTTTGGAATAAATGCAAAAAGGTAACTCACGTGGAAAACTACAAATTCCAAATATTCTCTCCAACAAGTATTTATTATTTACTAATAGTTAGTTATGACATGAGAATCTACTTATTTATGACGAGATTTCTTTTCAAATTATGACATGTTGTTTCTCCCAATATTGTTCTTAACTATGTAGTATATTTCAGATGCCGCCATGGTGAGAGGATGAGCCCACCAACAATGGAAGGCCAGCAGGTAGAGAAGAAGGATAAACCTGAAATCAAAGAGTAAGTAGTTAGTAATTTCACTATTTAAATAAAATAGTTTATAACTGCATATCAGGAAATTTTTGGTCTGACAGCTGTTACATTACGGCTATTACATTTACCATTTCTGGAAATCTTCACATCTTATTTGGAAACAATCACCAAATCTAAATATAATCATTGGCAAACATCACAGGTCCCGTGGAACTTGGGATCTATAGGGAATCACCACAGGTCCCGTGGTACTTGGAATCTACAGTGAACCATCACAGATCGCGTGGTACTGGGCATCTATGGGGAACCATCACAGATAGCGTGTGACTTAACATCTATGAGGAACTATCACAGATCGCGTGGTACTTGGCACCTATAGTGAACCATCACAGATCGAGTGGTACTTGGCATCTATAGGTAGCCATCTCAGATCGCGTGGTACTTGGCATCTATAGGGAACCATCACAGATCGCGTGGTACTTCGCAACTATAGGGAACCATCACAGATCGCTTGGTACTTGGCATCTATAGAGAATCATCACAGATCGCGTGGTACTTGACAACTATATGGAACCATAACAGATCGCGTGGTGCTTGGCACCTATAGTGAAACATCACAGATCGCGTGGTACTTGGCATCTATGGGGAATCATCACAGATCGCCTGATACTTGGCAACTATAGGGAACCATCACAGATCGCGTGGTACTTGGCATCTATAGTGAACCATCACAGATCGTGTGGTATTTGGCATCTATGGGGAAGCAGCACAGATCGCGTGGTACTTGGCAACTATAGTAAACCATCACAGATCGTGTGGTACTTGGCATCTATAGGGGACCAGCACAGATCGAGTGGTACTTGGCAATTATAGGGAACCAGCACAGATCATTTAGTACTTGGCATCTATAGAGATACATCACAGATCGTGTGGTACTTGGCATCTATTGGGAACCATCACTGATCGCGTAGTACTTGGCAACTATAGGGAAACATCAAAGATCGCATGGTACATGGCATCTATAGTGAACCATTACAATCGTGTGGTACTTGGCATCTATAGGGAACCAACACAGATCGAGTGGTACTTGGCAACTATCGGGAACCATCACAGATCGCGTGGTACTTGGCATCTATAGTGAACCATCACAGATCGCGTGGTACTTGGCAACTATCGGGAACCATCACAGATCGCGTGGTACTTGGCATCTATAGTGAACCACTCCAATCATGTGGTACTTGGCATCTATAAGGAAACATCACAGATCGTGTGGTACTTGGCATCTATAGTGAACCATCACAGGTCCCATGGTACTGGGCATCTAAAGTAAACCAGCACAGATCATGTGGTACTTTACATCTATAGGGAACCAGCACAGATCGAGTGGTACTTGGCAACTATAGGGAAACATCACCGGTCCCGTGGTACTGGGCATCTAAAGGAAACCAGCAAAGATCGTGTGGTACTTGGCACCTATAGGGAAACATCACAGATCGCGTGGTACATGGCATCTATAGTGAACCATCACAGATCGCGTGGTACTTGGCATCTATTGGGAAACATCACAGATCGCGAGGTACTTGGCATCTATAGTGAACCATCACAGATCGTGTGGTACTTGGCATCTATAGGGAACCATCACAGATCGCGTGGTACTTGGCATCTATAAGGAAACATCACAGATAGTGTGGTACTTGGCATCTATAGGGAACCAGCACAGATCGAGTGGTACTTGGCAACTATAGGGAACCATCACAGATCGCGTGGTACTTGGCATCTATAAGGAAACATCACAGATAGTGTGGTACTTGGCATCTATAGGGAACCATCAAAGATCGCGTGGTACTTGGCGTCTATTGGGAAACATCACAAATCGCTTGGTACTTGCCAACTATAGTGATGCATCAATAGATCGTGTGGTACTTGGCATCTATAGGGGACCAGCACATATCGAGTGGTACTTGGCATCTATAGAGATACATCACAGATCGTGTGGTACTTGGCATCTATAGGGAACCATCACTGATCGCGTGGTACTTGGCATCTATAGGGAAACATCACAGATCGCGTGGTATTTGGCATCTATAGTGAACCATCACAGATCGCGTCGTACTGGGCATCTAAAGGAGACCAGCACAGATCATGTGGTACTTGGCATCTATAGAGATACATCACAGATGGTGTGGTACTTGGCATCTATAGGGAACCATCACTGATCGCGTTTTACTTGTCATCTATAGGGTAACATCACAGGTCCCATGGTACTTGGCATCTATAGTGAACCATTACAATCGTGTGGTACTTGGCAACTATCGGGAACCATCACAGATCGCGTGGTACTTGGCATCTATAGTGAACCATCACAGATCGCGTGGTACCAGCACAGATCATGTGGTACTTTGCATCCATAGGGAACCAGCACAGATCATGTGGTACTTGGCATCTATAGAGATACATCACAGATCGTGTGGTACTTGGCATCTATAGGGAACCATCACTGATCGCGTGGTACTTGGCATCTATAGGGAACCAGCACAGATCGAGTGGTACTTGGCAACTATAGGGAACCATCACAGATCGCGTGGTACTTGGCATCTATAGAGATACATCACAGATCGTGTGGTACTTGGCATCTATTGGGTACCATCACTGATCGCGTGGTACTTGGCATATATAGTGAACCATTACAATCGTGTGGTACTTGGGATGAATAGAGAACCAGCACAGATCGAGTGGTACTTAGCAACTATCGGGAACCATCATAGATCGCATGGTACTTGGCATCTATAGGGTAACATCAGAGATCGTGTGGTACATGGCGACTACACGGAACCATTACATTTCGAGTGGTACTTGGCACCTATCGGGAACCATCATAGATCGCGTGGTACTTGGCGTCTATAGGGAACCATTACAGATCGAGTGGTACTTGGCACCTATCGGGAACCATCATAGATCGCGTGGTACTTGGCGTCTATAGGGAACCATTACAGATCGAGTGGTACTTGGCACCTATCGGGAACCATCATAGATCGCATGGTACTTGGCATTTATAGGGAACCATTACAGATCGAGTGGTACATGGCACCTATCGGGAACCATCATAGATCGAGTGGTACTTGGCAATAATAGGGAACCAGCACAGATCATTTAGTACTTGGCATCTATAGGCAACCATCACAGATCGAGCGGTTCTGTGCATCTATCGGGAACCATCAGAGATCGAGTGGTACTTGGCACCTATCGGGAACCATCATAGATCGCGTGGTACTTGGCGTCTATAGGGAAACATCGCAGAGCGTTTACGGGATTGATGGGCTTGATAAAAAGTCCCCCCCCCCCTCATGTACAGATTACAGTAAATCCCCCATCGGATTACAGTCATTAAAGACTATGAATTTCCGAATTCCCCTCTCTACCCCTCAACACCGTCCCCTCATGTAGTACATCGGATTACAGTCATTAAAGACTATGAATTTCCGAATTCCCCTCTCTACCCCTCAACACCCTCCCCCTCATGTAGTACATCGGATTACAGTCATTAAAGACTATGAATTTCCGAATTCCCCTCTCTACCACTCAACACCTTCCCCCCTCATGTAGTACATCGGATTACAGTCATTAAAGACTATGAATTTCCGAATTCCCCTCTCTACCCCTCAACACCGTCCCCTCATGTAGTACATCGCATTACAGTCATTAAATACTATGAATTTCCAACTTCCCCTCTCTACCCTTCAACACCCCCCTCCTCTTGTAATACATCGGATTACAGTCATTAAAGACTATGAATTCCCGAATTCACCTCTCTACCCCTCAACACCCGCCCCCCAACCATATAGATCAGATTACAGTCATTAAAGACTGTGAATTTCAGAATTCCCCTCTCTACCCCTCAACACCCCCCCTATAGATCGGATTTACAGTCATTAAAGACTATGAATTTCCGAGTTTCCCCTCTCTACCCTCAACCCCCCCCATGTATAGATCGGATTACAGCCATTAAAGACTATGAATTTCAGAGATTCCCCACTCTACCCCTCAACACCCCCCCTCATGTAGATCGGATTACAGCCATTAAATGCTATGAATTTCCGAATTCCCCACTCTACCCATCACCACCCCCCACCTCATGTAGTACATCGGATTACAGTCATTAAAGACTATGAATTCCCGAATTCCCCTCTCTACCCCTCAACACCCCCCCTCATGTAGTACATCGCATTACAGTCATTAAATACTATGAATTTCCAACTTCCCCTCTCTACCCATCAACACCCCCCCCCTCATGATAGATCGGATTACAGCCATTGAATGCTATGAATTTCAGAGTTCCCCTCTCTACCCATCAACACCCCCCCCTATAGATCCGATTTCAGCCATTAAGCACTATGAATTTCAGAGTTTCTCCATTCTACCCATCAACCCCTACCCTATAGATCGGATTTCAGCCATTGAATGCTATGAATTTCAGAGTTTCCCCATTCTACCCATCAGCACCCACCCTATAGATCGGATTTCAGCCTTTGAATGCTATGAATTTCAGAGTTTCCCCATTCTACCCATCAACCCCCACCCTATAGATCGGATTTCAGCCATTATTCACTATGAATTTCAGAGTTTCCCCATTCTACCCATCAACCCCCACCCTATAGATCGGATTTCAGCCATTATTCACTATGAATTTCAGAGTTTCCCCATTCTACCCATCAACCCCTACCCTATAGATCGGATTTCAGCCATTGAATGCTATGAATTTCAGAGTTTCCCCATTCTACCCATCAACCCCCACCCTATAGATCGGATTTCAGCCATTGAATGCTATGAATTTCAGAGTTTCCCCATTCTACCCATCAACCCCTACCCTATAGATCGGATTTCAGCCATTATTCACTATGAATATCCCACCCTATAGATCGGATTTCAGACTTTTTTCTCTATGAATTTCAGAGTTTCCCCATTCTACCCATCAACCCCCACCCTATAGATCGGATTTCAGCCATTATTCACTATGAATTTCAGAGTTTCCCCATTCTACCCATCAACCCCCACCCTATAGATCGGATTTCAGCCTTTGAATGCTATGAATTTCAGAGTTTCCCCATTCTACCCATCAACCCCCACCCTATAGATCGGATTTCAGCCATTAATTACCATGAATATCAGAGTTTCTCCATTCTACCCATCAACCCCCACCCTATAGATCGGATTTCAGCCATTGAATGCTATGGAATTTCAGAGTTTCTCCATTCTACCCATCAACCCCTACCCTATAGATCGGATTTCAGCCATTAATCACTATGAATTTCAGAATATAATTTAATGTATTAAAGGATCGAGATTCTATATGAGAGGTAGGTTGGCACCACGGATCCTAGGGAGGTGTAGGGATACTTCATCATTTGTCCTGTTTCCTGTCTCCCGCTTCCCTGCCAAACTCATTTTTGTGTATGTTTACACGTTAATTGATGCTTATACCTTTTGCAATGTAGTGTTATTATAAGGAATGTGAATTTTTTTGATTATCATTAATAAATAATTTAAATGGACGAACGCTGGGGTTTTGCACGCAGTTATTTCTGGTATATATTAACTGTACTTCGTTTAGATATGATATACTTTACTGGACACAGTATTTGCCAATATGAATTTGCAGTTTACAATCGAGACTTACAAAAGAGTATTTTTAATAGCGGTTATGACATACCTAAAACACGCATTGTACCGAATCAAGAGAAAGGAATATTTATTCATACATGGGAGACAGACTAGTTTCTATGATTATGAATTATATGGTACGTTACGTTATAAAAAAAACAAATGTACATGCACAGGAGACGGGAAATATATAAATATTGATAACAGTAATGCCTTACGTAAGAAATAATTTTATTAATAACTAATCTACAGCAACGACGGGTATAAACCCTAAACACTGGGGCTGTGATATGTCAAAATATTGTGCAAAGTAAAGGCTTACCAAAAAAAATACCATCATCATTCAGCCTCAAATGAATTTCCTGGCAAAGCCTGGTAACTTCGTTAGTATATATATATATATATATATATATATATATATATATATATATATATATATATATACTAGCTCAGATACCCGGCTTCGCCCGGGAATTGATTCGAGTCTGAATGGTGATGGTTATTTTTTTGGCAAGGCTTTGCTTTGTACAATATTTTGACATTTACCCGTCCCAGTGTTTAGGGTTAATACCGTTGTTGGCATTTGTTAATAATAAAATTAATTTTTTTATGTAAGACTTCACTGTCCTTCATATTATCATATTTTCCCGTCTCCTGTGCATAGATTTGAATTATTAAGGACAAAATATTAACATAGATTTCAATTAATTTTTTCCAGGTGAGGTACCTGGGAGTTCATGATGGAAAGAAATTGTTGAGCATATCAATATTTCTACCCACATTACTTGCTTCATAAATTGTTCCCAAAAGAATGTATAAAACAAAAGTTACTCTAAATAACAAAGTAAAACAAATTTTGTTATGTGCACGTTTGATGAAAATAAATAGACAACGAAATATCGCGAATTTTTATTTCAGGGCCGCCCTTATAAGCCCCACTCCCGTTCTAACCTAAACATTTTAATATAGCTTATAACCATGGAAGTATTAATGCTAATTGACATAGCGAGTTTTTTTAAGTTCGGTTTAATCGTTAGCGCCCAATGAAATAGTTACTCCCGCTTTAGTTTATAGTGTATATCTCGTTTATACTTTGTTAAAAGACAAAAATGAATATCACAAAAGTTACTCTAAATAACAAAATAAACAACTTTTATCATGTTCATATTTGCCGAAAAAAGAATAGAAAAACGAAATAAAGCTATTTTTAAATTCAGGCCTCCCCTACAAACCCCCACTCCTGCCCATCGCTAAAATTGTTGGTATGACTTGTTATAATGAGAGCGTTAGTGCTAATACATATACCGAGTTTTTATTCATTTCGGTAGGGTCTTTTGTCCCAAATAAAATTGTTTCACTTCCGCTATAGGTTTTAGCGTATATCTCGTTTATAATTCGGTATACAAAAAAAATGTATATAACAAAAGTTACTTTAAATAACTTTTAAGTCCCTAGAAATGTTGGTATGGCTTGATATAATGAAGGCGTTAGTCCGATTACACGTACCGAGTTTTATTTTGTTCGGTTGATTCTTTTGTGGCCGAATAAAATTATCGACTTCCCCGCTATAGTTTTTAGCGTATAACTCATTTATACTTCCGTATACGGCAAAAGTGTATTTAGCAAAAGTTACTTTAAATAACAAAATTAACAACCTTTTGTTATGTGCATATTTGCTGAAAAAGCAATAGGAAACTAAATATCGCTATTTTTAATTTTCTGGCCTCCCTTATTAACCCCCACTCCTGCCAGTCCCTAGAAATGTTAGTATGGCTTATTATAAGGACATCGTTAGTATTAATTCACATAGCGAGTTTGGTTTTAGTTCGGTTGAGTCTTTTGTGCCAAATAAAAATTGTGGACTCCCGCTATAGTTTTTTGAGCGTATAACTCATTTATACTTCCGTTTACGGCAAAAGTACATATAACAAAAGTTACTTCTAAATTACAAAATAAATAACTTTTGTCATGTGCATAATTTGCTGAAAAATCAATAGGAAACGAAATATCGCTATTTTTAATTTCAGGCCGTCCCTTATAACCCCCACTCCTGTTCGGTCTTACAGAAATATTAATATAGCCTAAAGTCTAAGTTGGGCTAGTAGTAATATACATACCAAGTTTCATAAAATTCGGCTCAGCCGTTTATGCGTGAAAAGGTAACAAACAAACAAACAAACAAATAAACAAACAAACAAATAAACAAACAAACAAACAAACAGACACGAAAGAAACAAAATGTAGTTATGGTGTCTATGACATGTGAAACGAAAAGTTATCGTGAAATTTCGCGAAAAAAATCAATGTACAGACAGAGGTTACAATTTTATATATATATAGATATATATATATGTTGCAAACATTTTTTTCGTAACTCAAATATTAAACCACTTATTGCTACTTTTCAGTGTTAACTGTTTTTCCTTAAAGGATATCAGCTATTTAGGGCCTGAGTAAAGCCTCACTCCATTTCATGACTCACTTTATTCAAATTTTAAATACCAAATATGAGACCTTTATTAAGGTAGATACATGCAAATTCGTTTAAGATGATTATTTAAGATTTTACGTTGCTATTGAACTGAAATGGGTCGTGGAATAGGAGGTGCTGGAGGGGGGGGGGATTCAAAAATAATAATGTAAAATGTTTGTTTTATCTATACCTTAGTCAATATTAAGCCGTTTCAGTTGACACTAAATATCATATTAGATATTGAACTGAAATGGGAATAGGAGGTGCTGGAGGGGGAGGATTCAAAAATAATAATGTAAAATGTTTGTTTTATCTATACCTTACTCAATATTAAGCCGTTTCAGTTGACACTAAATATCATATTAGATATTGAACTGAAATGGGAATAGGAGGTGCTGGAGGGGGGGGGATTCAAAAATAATAATGTAAAATGTTTGTTTTATCTATACCTTACTCAATATTAAGCCGTTTCAGTTGACACTAAATATCATATTAGATATTGAACTGAAATGGGAATAGGAGGTGCTGGAGGTGGGGGGATTCAAAAATAATAATGTTAAAATGTTTGTTTTATCTATACCTTACACTCAAATATTAAGCCGTTTTCAGTTGACACTAAATATCATATTAGATATTGAACTGAAATGGGAATAGGAGGTGCTGGAGGGGGGGGGGGGATTCAAAAAAAATTTTAATAATGTAAAATTGTTTGTTTTATCTATACCTTACTCAATATTAAGCCGTTTTCAGTTGTGACACTAAATATCATATTAGATATTGAACTGAAATGGGAATAGGAGGTGCTGGAGGGGGGGGGGATTCAAAAATTATAATGTAAAATGTTTGTTTTATCTATACCTTACTCAATATTAAGCCGTTTCAGTTGACACTAAATATCATATTAGATATTGAACTGAAATGGGAATAGGAGGTGCTGGAGGGGGGGGGGGAATTTCAAAATTAATAATGTAAAATGTTTGTTTTATCTATACCTTACTCAATATTAAGCCCGTTTCAGTTGACCCTAAATATAATATTCGATATTGAACTGAAATGGGAATAGAAGGTGCTGGAGGGGGGGGGATTAAAATAATAATGTAAAATGTTTGTTTTATCTATACCTTACTCAATATTAAGCCGTTTCAGTTGACACTAAATATCATATTAGATATTGAACTGAAATGGGAATAGGAGGTGCTGGAGGGGGGGGGGTCAAAAATAATAATGTAAAATGTTTGTTTTATCTATACCTTACTCAATATTAAGCCCGTTTCAGTTGACACTAAATATCATATTAGATATTGAACTGAAATGGAATAGAAGGTGCTGGAGGAGGGGGGGGGGGGGGGATTCAAAAAATAATAATGTAAAATGTTTGTTTTATTCTATACCTTACTCAATATTAAGCCGTTTCAGTTGACACTAAATATAATCTTAGATATTGAGCTGAAATGGGAATAGGAAGGTTGCTGGAGGGGGGGGGGATTCAAAAATAATAATGTAAAATGTTTGTTTGTTTCTATTTCGTTACTCAATATTAAGCCGTTTCAGTTGACACTACTAAATATCATATTAGATATTGAACTGAAATGGGAATAGGATGTGTGCTGGAGGGGGGGGGCATTCAAAAATTATAATGTAAAATGTTTGTTTTATCTATTACCTTACTCAATATTAAGCCGTTTCAGTTGACACTAAATATCATATTAGATATTGAGCTGAAATGGGAATAGGAGGGGCTGGAGGGGGCGGGGATTCCTAAAGAATAATGTAAAAGGTTTGTTTTTAATCTATTTACCTTACTCAATATTAAGCCGTTTTCCAGTTTGACACTAAATATCATATTAGATTATTGAACTGAAATGGGAATAGGAGGTGCTGGAGGGGGGGGGGGCGTCAAAAATAATAATGTAAAATGTTGGTTTTATCTATACCTTACTCAATATTAAGCCGTTTCAGTTGACACTAAATATCATATTAGATATTGAACTGAAATGGGAATAGGAGGTGCTTGGAGGGGGGGGGGGATTCAAAATAATAATGTAAAATGTTTGTTTTATCTATACATTACTCAATAATAAGCCGTTTCAGTTGACACTAAATATCATATTATATATTGAACTTAAATGGCGATAGGAGGTGCTGGAGGGGGGGGGGATTCAAAAATAATAATGTAAAATGTTTGTTTTATCTATTTCTTACTCAATATTAAGCCGTTTCAGTTGACACTAAATATCATATTAGATATTGAGCTGAAATGGGAATAGAAGGTGCTGGAGGGGGGGGGGGATTCAAAAATAATAATGTAAAATGTTTGTTTTATCTATACCTTACTCAATATTAAGCCGTTTCAGTTGACACTAAATATCATATTAGATATTGAACTGAAATGGGAATAGGAGGTGCTGGAGGGGGGGGGGATTCAAAAATAATAATGTAAAATGTTTGTTTTATCTATACCTTACTCAATATTAAGCCGTTTCAGTTGACACTAAATATCATATTAGATATTGAACTGAAATGGGAATAGGAGGTGCTGGAGGGGGGGGGGTCAAAAATAATAATGTAAAATGTTTGTTTTATCTATACCTTACTCAATATTAAGCCGTTTCAGTTGACACTAAATATCATATTAGATATTGAACTGAAATGGGAATAGGAGGTGCTGGAGGGGGGGGGGATTCAAAAATTATAATGTAAAATGTTTGTTTTATCTATACCTTACTCAATATTAAGCCGTTTCAGTTGACACTAAATATCATATTAGATATTGAGCTGAAATGGGTCGTGGAATAGGAGGTGCTGGAGGGGGGGGGGATTCAAAAATAATAATGTAAAATGTTTGTTTTATCTATACCTTACTCAATATTAAGCCGTTTCAGTTGACACTAAATATCATATTAGATATTGAGCTGAAATGGGTCGTGGAATAGGAGGTGCTGGAGGGGGGGGGATTCAAAAATAATAATGTAAAATGTTTGTTTTATCTATACCTTACTCAATATTAAGCCGTTTCAGTTGACACTAAATATCATATTAGATATTGAGCTGAAATGGGTCGTGGAATAGGAGGTGCTGGAGGGGGGGATTCAAAAATAATAATGTAGAATGTTATAGAGCCATTCTTGTGAAATTATTAATATTCTGCAATAGTTGTTCTATACATTTTTTCCTACCTCGAGTATTAAGGGAGTTGATTTGAGTCAGAATTGGCTTTGAGATGAGACACTAGTTTGTCATAGGAGCAGGTGGCGAATCTGTTTAGTTTCCGCAGGTCCTGAGTAGCGGATTTTTTATAACCAGGGTGGGACTTATTATACGCCTTCCAATGAAGAACGTTCACATTCATTATCCAGCATAATAAAAAAAATATTTCGCTCAACAACGAAGCTACCTCATTAATGGTATTTAATTATGATGTAGGAATGCTATCCATGATTATTCTCGACCATTTTTTAAACAGGCCAGACGGATTGATTAGGGAATCATTATTATTTTTAATCATGCTTGAAGACTAACAAAGATTATATAAGCTCTCTTAAGTTACTAGATATTCAAGTATAAACCATAAACACTGATTCGGAGAAATGTAAAAATATTGTGCAGAGTGAAGTCTTGTTCACACGTTAATTGATGCTTATTCTTTTAGCAATGTAGTCTTATCAGGAATGTGTATTGGTTTAATTATTATAAATAAATAATTTAAAAGGATGAACGGTGGAGATGCTCACCCAGGTATTTCTGGTATTCATTAACTCTCCTCCGTTAATATATGATAAACTTTATTGAACACCAATATGAATATATAGTTTACAATCCAGACTTACAAAAGAGTATTTTAATAGCGGTAATGACATACCTAAAACAGGCTTTGTAACGCATCAAGGGAAAGGAACTTTTATTTATACGTGGTTTGGAAGGGAAAATACTTTCTATGATTGTGAATTATATGGTCCATTACGATATAAAAAAAAAGCTGCATGCACAGGAAACAGGAGTTAGAGGGTGGGGATTCAAAAATTCTAAATATTTCCATTATAATGAGTTGCTTCGTAAAATGTTGTTGAACCATTCTTTTGAAACCAATAATGTTCAACAATTGATGGTCTAGCCATTCATGCAGAAGTATTAAGAGAGTTTTGGTTGTTTGATCTTTTCAGTCTTGAGTTAGCCGGTTGTTTTACATTGAAATAGGGAATATGAAATGAGTTATACGAGCACCTCCAAAATGTAGTTAGTTTACGCAGCCCTTGCTTGACGGACCCAATTAGTTAGGATTACGGATCTTGTCGAAAAGAATCCTTTACCGGAATCGAACCAGCGAATCCCCATCAACAGGCACCGCCATTCGGCCTCTCCTCAGCATAGTTCCTCAGGCTATTAATATTCCAATATCAATTCCAAGAGTAAATTAACATATTACCTAGCGTAATTACACATTTACACTAGGACACCCGATTGCATAAATCATGTATCAATTAACAGGGATTGTAATGCAGAGCAATGATTGATCTCAAGCATTGGTGTTGAGTGTATCACTGCTATTAAATTTCACCCATATCAATTATAATGGGAAATACTTTTTATTCCGTCCAATGGCCCTACAAAACAATGATGAGAAGATTTCGATTTTTCAGATTTCCCAAATGGAAAATTAGTTGTTAATTATGTGATTTCAGCAAATATGCACATGACAAAAGTTGTTTATTTCGTAATTTAGAGTAACTTTTGCTAAATACACTTTTGCCGTATACGGAAGTATAAATGAGTTATACGCTAAAAACTATAGCGGGAGTCCACAATTTTATTCGGCACAAAAGACTCAACCGAACTAAACCAAACTCGCTATGTGAATTAATACTAACGATGTCCTTATAATAAGCCATACCAACATTTCTAGGGACTGGCAGGAGTGGGGGTAATAAGGGAGGCCAGAAATTAAAAATAGCGATATTTAGTTTCCTATTGCTTTTTCAGCAAATATGCACATAACAAAAGTTGTTTATTTTGTTATTTAAAGTAACTTTTGCTAAATACACTTTTGCCGTATACGGAAGTATAAATGAGTTATACGCTAAAAACTATAGCGGGAGTCGACAATTTTATTCGGCACAAAAGAATCAACCGAACAAAATAAAACTCGGTACGTGTATTAGGACTAACGCCTTCATTATAGCAAGCCATACCAACATTTCTAGGGACGGGCAGGAGTGGGGGTTGTAAGGAAGGCCTGGACTAAAAAATAGCGATATTTCGTTTCCTATTGCCTTTTCAGCAAATATGCACATAACAAAAGTTGTTTATATTGTTATTTAGAGTAACTTTTGTTATATTCACTTATGTCGTATAGAGAAGTATAAACGTGATATACACTAAAATCTAAAACGGGAGTCAACAATTTTGTTGGGCACTAACGATTGAACCGAACTTAGCAAAACTCGGTATGTCAATTAGCATTAAATCTTCCATGATTATAAGCTATATTTAAAATTTTAGGTCCAAACGGGAGTGGGGATTATAAAAGAGGCTGAAAAGCGAGAAGTCTAATGCGGGAGCGGAAGATGACGGCAACCTTACCAGTTAATTGAGTTTACTTATTTCCCGTCTGGCATTGCTGGAAGTGATGTCCAGTGAGATTCACTATTACAAATATAATCTTACATATAAAACTTTGCCTGAACTATTTGAGCTCGGGTAGGCCTTTGAAAGAAAATATGTTCATTATGGATGATATTTAATTGTAATAAATGCTACCCATGATTATGGTTTGAATTATTGAAAAACGGTGAGTCATAAAGTGTAGAAGGATTAATTAGGAACACATTTTCATTTATCCTTCAAAACTAAAATTTCTGTTCTATTAATCCCCAAAAGTTACCCTTCAGGGTTGGTTATTTCGGAAAATCATTACGTCGTGGAGGGAAGTGTAATTGTACACATTGAAGTCTTACTATCAAAATACATACCATCATTAGTCAGTCAACAATAATTTCCTGGGCATCGCCGGGTATCTGAGCTAGTATATAACGTATATATAAACACACAATTTATTTATCGATGCACTACAGACTTGGTTATTTATTCTTAACTACTACTCACAGTACGAACTGATAATTTCATTGTCCTTGTTATTACACAGTCAAATAACTCACTCACGATCACTGAAGTTCACAAAACACGGCACTGCACTGACCTTAGTGAAGTTAACGGCACTGCACTGTCCTTCGCTTAAACACGGCACTATACTGTTCTTTACAGAGTCACAGCACAACACTGTTCTTCACATAAAGCACCTTTACCGCACTGCAACTAAGATGCAATGTTCACTAAAGCGGCACTGAACGCACTGTTGATCAATTGCATAGAGCTGAGAAGAAACTAATTGTCGGGCGAGCTGTACGCGTTTATAGAGGAGCAAAAAAATCGCTGGAAACTGTCTGGAAGGAACTAGACGCATAGTTTAGAACAGTCCCGGCCCCAGTAGACACTTCGGGCGGCAATAGTCGGCTCCGTTCATCTCCTTCGTACTTCCCAAATATGTGATCAACCACGTTTAATTTTTCATGTACTTAATTTTCGCAAAAATACGTTTGATAATGCTATAGTCGTCGCAATTTGTATTTATCGTTTTCATATTTATGAATATTTAATCCGTTTATGTAAAAAGAATGATTTACTTCGTTAATTTAGAAATCGGAAGAGTGGGAGATGGGAATTTCGAACATTTTACACACCTCTTACTATAAGTAGGATCAAAAAATTATTAAATTTATGTAAACATTATTCTGGTTCATTATAAATTGCAGCACTAGATATAGTTACCAATAAATGTAATATATTATATTCAGATATATTTCACTAATTGTTTAATAGAATATTTCTATTATACGGCGCTGGGAGGTTCGCTGACATGTTTGTTTAGAATTCAGACTGTTTCATTTCTGGAGGTTAATAAAATATAAGTTGACAAGTTTTTCTCATTGTCATTCGTATTTGTTCAGCTAATATTGACGGTGGTGTTAAGTGTTTAGATTTGTCTATTGTAAAACTTCAAGTGGGAAATGTGCTTAGTTAATGGAGTGAGTGCGTTTCTAAAGACCAGATGTAGTCATTCCATTTTCACTTAACGCCTGTAGCACAGTTAACATTTTAACACCTGTATACATTGCTTCTTGCGATGTGACAAGTAGAGAACTGATTCTGAGATGAGGCTAAGGAGTACCAGGGGGTGGAAAATCTGCTAAGTTTTGGGCCTTTTATTTAATTCGGTTCGAACCTTGTTCGAATTTAGAATAGACTAGCTAAGGTACCCGGCTTCCCTCGGGAAATCATTTGAGGCTGAGTGATGACAGTATTTTTTTTTGGCCAAGGCTTCAATGTTTACAACTACACTTTCCGTCTGAGCGCATTGTCTTCCGTAAGAGTCAGTTGGGCGACTTACAGAAAAAAGATTTTATATTTCAAGAATAAATGAAAATAAGATCCTAATCATTGTTTTCCCGTGAGGGTCAGGCAGCCGACGTATAGATGAGAAATTTTAATTTTGAAAAATAAATAAAAATGTGTTCCTAATCTAACCCTCTCCACTCTTTAACTCACCTTTTTGAATACTTCAAACCGTAATCAAGGATAACATTTAATAGAATTAAATATCCTCTATTTTGAAACTTATTTCCTGCCAAAAACCAATCCAAGCACATATAGTTTAAGCATAGTTTTGTACATTAGATTATATTCGTAATAGTAGAGCTCAGTGGAAATCACTTCCAGTAATGCCAGCATTTCACAGAAAATAAGTTAACTCAATTAACTGTTTTAGCCTCCGGCCTCCTTTCACTCCAGCATCTCCATCGTTATCCTTAAAATATTGATTCAAAGTATTATTTTAATAATTTATCTACATGATGGAATTAAATAATAGGTAATACCTAAAAATAATTTCATTTATATTCAAACATAACTAAAACATAAAATAATTTGCCATAATATGCATTCATTAATAACACTTAAATAAGCACTGATAAAATTAATGACTCCCGCTATAGTTTTAGCGTATTTGCCCTGCTTACATCATTTTACGAACATAGTGAATGTTATAAAAGTTACTCTAAATAACAAAGTAAGCAACTTTTGTTATGTGCATGTAACAAACAAACAGACACCAGAAACAAAATAAACTTATGGTGTCTGTGACATGTGAAACGAAAAGTTATCGTGAAATTTCGAGAAAAAAATCAATGAACAGACAGGTTACAATTTTATACATATATAGATTGTCATAATGACGAAATCGAGTTGGTTTCATCGTCCCAATAGGAGGAGGGGTGTGCAGTAGGAGGAGGGGTATGCAATAGGAGGAGGGGTGTGCAATAGGAGCATGGGTGTGCAGTAGGAGAAGGGGTGAGCAGTAGGAGGAGGGGTGTGCAATAGGAGGAGGTGTGTGCAATAGGAGGAGGGGTGTGCAGTAGGAGGAGGGGTGTGCAATAGGAGGATGGGTGTGCAGTAGAAGGAGGGGTGTGCAGTAGGAGGAGGGGTGTGCAATAGGAGGAGGGGTGTGCAATAGGAGGAGGGGTGTGAAATAGGAGGAGGGGTGTGCAGTAGGAGGAGGGGTGTGCAGTAGGAGGAGGGGTGTGCAATAGGAGGAGGGGTGTGCACGATGAGGGGGGGTGTGCAGTAGGAGGGGGGGTGTGCAATAGGAGAAGGGGTGTGCAATAGGAGGAGGGCTGTGCAGTAGGCGGAGGGTGGTGCACGAGGAGGAGGGGTGTGCACTAGGAGGAGGGGTGTGCAGTAGGAGGAGGGGTGTGCAGTAGGAGGAGGGGTGTGCAATAGGAGGAGGGGTGTGCAGTAGGAGGAGGGGTGTGCAGTAGGAGGAGGGGGGTGCAGTAGGAGGAGGGGTGTGGAGTCGGAGGAGGGGTGTGCAATAGGAGGAGGGGTGTGCAGTAGGAGGAGGGGTGTGCAGTAGGAAGGAGGGGTGTGCAGTAGGAGGAGGGGTGTGCATTAGTAGGACGGGGGTGCAAGAGGCGGGAGGGTTGTGAATAAGGAGTACGGGTGTCCAGGAGGAGGAGGGGTGTGCACTAGGAGGAGGGGTGTGCAGTAGGAGGAGGGTGTGCAATAGGAGGAGGGGTGTGCAGTAGGAGGAGGGGTGTGCAGTAGGAGGAGGGTGTGTGCAGTAGGAGGAGGGGTGTGCAGTAGGAGGAGGGGTGTGCAGTAGGAGGAGGGGTGTGCAGTAGGAGGAGGGGTGTGCAGTAGGAGGAGGGGTGTGCAGTAGGAGGAGGGGTGTGCAGTAGGAGGAGGGGTGTGCAGTAGGAGGAGGGGTGTGCAGTAGGAGGAGGGGTGTGCAATAGGAGGAGGGGTGTGCAGTAGGAGGAGGGGTGTGAAATAGGAGGAGTGTGCAGTAGGAGGAGGGGTGTGCAATAGGAGGATGGGTGTGCAGTAGAAGGAGGGGTGTGCAGTAGGAGGAGGGGTGTGCAGTAGGAGGAGGGGTGTGCAAGTAGGAGGAGGGGTGTGCAGTAGGAGGAGGGGTGTGCAGTAGGAGGAGGGGTGTGCAATAGGAGGAGGGGTGTGCAGTAGGAGGAGGGGTGTGCAGTAGGAGGAGGGGTGCAGTAGGAGGAGGGGTGTGCAATAGGAGGAGGGGTGTGCAGTAGGAGGAGGGGTGTGCAGTAGGAGGAGGGGTGTGCAGTAGGAGGAGGGGTGTGCAGTAGGAGGAGGGGTGTGCAGTAGGAGGAGGGGTGTGCAATAGGAGGAGGGGTGTGCAGTAGGAGGAGGGGTGTGCAGTAGGAGGAGGGGTGTGCAGTAGGAGGAGGGGTGTGCAATAGGAGGAGGGGTGTGCAATAGGAGGAGGGGTGTGCAGTAGGAGGAGGGGTGTGCAGTAGGAGGAGGGGTGTGCAGTAGGAGGAGGGGTGTGCAGTAGGAGGAGGGGTGTGCAGTAGGAGGAGGGGTGTGCAGTAGGAGGAGGGGTGTGCAATAGGAGGAGGGGTGTGCAGTAGGAGGAGGGGTGTGCAGTAGGAAGGAGGGGTGTGCAGTAGGAGGAGGGGTGTGCAATAGGAGGAGGGGTGTGCAGTAGGAGGAGGGGTGTGCAGTAGGAGGAGGGGTGTGCAGTAGGAGGAGGGGTGTGCAGTAGGAGGAGGGGTGTGCAGTAGGAGGAGGGGTGTGCAGTAGGAGGAGGGGTGTGCAGTAGGAGGAGGGGTGTGCAATAGGAGGAGTGTGCAGTAGGAGGAGGGGTGTGCAGTAGGAGGAGGGGTGTGCAGTAGGAGGAGGGGTGTGCAGTAGGAGGATGGGTGTGCAGTAGGAGGCAGTAGGAGGAGGGGTGTGCAGTAGGAGGAGGGGTGTGCAAAGGAGGAGGGGTGTGCAGTAGGAGGAGGGGTGTGCAGTAGGAGGAGGGGTGTGCAGTAGGAGGGGGTGTGCAGTAGGAGGAGGGGTGTGCAGTAGGAGGAGGGGTGTGCAGTAGGGAGGGAGGTGTGCAGTAGGAGGGGTGTGCATTAGGAGGAGGGGTGTGCAGTAGGAGGAGGGTGTGCAGTAGGAGGAGGGGTGTGCAGGTGGAGGAGGGGTGTGCAGTAGGAGGAGGGGTGTGCAGTAGGAAGGAGGGGTGTGCAATAGGAGGAGGGGTGTGCAATAGGAGGAGGGGTGTGCAGTAGGAGGAGGGGTGTGCAATAGGAGGAGGGGTGTGCAGTAGGAGGAGGGGTGTGCAGTAGGAGGAGGGGTGTGCAGGAGGGGTGTGCAGTAGGAGGGGTGTGCAGTAGGAGGAGGGGTGAGGAGGGAGGGTGTGCAGTAGGAGGAGGGGTGTGCAGTAGGAGGAGGGGTGTGCAGTAGGAGGAGGGGTGTGCGGAGGGGGTATGCAATAGGAAGAGGGGTGTGCAGTAGGAGGAGGGGTGTGCAGTAGGAGGAGGGGTGTGCAGTAGGAGGAGGGGTGTGCAGTAGGAGGGGGGTGTGCAGGAGGAAGGGTGTGCAGTAGGAGGAGGGGTGTGCAGTAGGAGGAGGGGTGTGCAGTAGGAGGGGTGTGCAGTAGGAGGAGGGTGTGCAGAGGGTGTGCAGTAGGAGGAGGGGTGTGCAGTAGGAGGAGGGGTGTGCAGTTGGCGGCGGGGTGTGCAGTAGGAGGAGGGGTGTGCAGTAGGGAGGAGGGTGTGCAGTAGGAGGAGGGTGTGCAGTAGGAGGAGGGGTGTGCAGTAGGAGGAGGGTGTTCAGTAGGAGGAGGGGTGTGCAATAGGAGGAGGGGTGTGCAGTAGGAGGATGGGTGTGCAGTAGGAGGAGGGGTGTGCAGTAGGAGGAGGGGTGTGCAGTAGGAGGAGGGGTGTGCAGTAGGAGAAGGGGTGTGCAGTAGGAGGAGGGGTGTGCAGTAGGAGGAGGGGTGTGCAGTAGGAGGAGGGGTGTGCAATAGGAGGAGGGGTATGCAATAGGAAGAGGGGTGTGCAGTAGGAGGAGGGGTGTGCAGTAGGAGGAGGGGTGTGCAGTAGGAGGAGGGGTGTGCAGTAGGAGGAGGGGTGTGCAGTAGGAGGAGGGGTGTGCAGTAGGAGGAGGGGTGTGCAGTAGGAGGAGGGGTGTGAAGTAGGAGGAGGGGTGTGCAGTAGGAGGAGGGGTGTGCAGTACGAATGAGGGTGTTGCAATAGAAGGAGGGGTATGCACAAGGAGGAGGGGTGTGCAGTAGCAGGAGGGGTGTGCAGTAGGAGGAGGGGTGTGAAGTAGGAGGAGGTGTGCAGTAGGAAGGGGTGTGCAGTAGGAGGAGGGGTTGTGCAGTAGGAGAGGAGGGGTGGAGGGGTGTGCAGTAGGAGGAGGGGTGTGCAGTAGGAGGAGGGGTGCAATAGGAGGAGGGGTGAGCAGAAGCAGGAGGCGTGTGCAGTAGGAGGAGGAGGGGTGTGCAGTAGGAGGAGGGGTGTGCAGTAGGAGGAGGGGTTTGCAGTAGGAAGGAGGGTGTGCAGTAGGAGGAGGGTGTGTGAGGGGTGTGCAGTAGGAGAGGAGGAGGGTGTGCAGTAGGAGGAGGGGTGTGCAGGAGGGTGAGGAGGGGGTGTGCAATAGGAAGGAGGGGTTTGCAGTAGTAGGAGGGGTGTGCAGTAGGAGGAGGGGTGCAGTAGGAGGGGGTGTGCAGTAGGAGGAGGGGTGTGCAGTAGGAGGAGGGTGTGCAGGTGTGCAGTAGGAGGAGGGGTGTGCAGTAGGAGGAGGGGTGTGCAGTAGGAGGAGGGGTGTGCAGTAGGAGGAGGGGTGTGCAGTAGGAGGAGGGGTGTGCAGTAGGAGGAGGGGTGTGCAGTAGGAGGAGGGGTGTGCAGTAGGAGGAGGGGTGTGCAGTAGGAGGAGGGGTGTGCAGTAGGAGGAGGGGTGTGCACTAGGAGGAGGGGTGTGCAGTAGGAGGAGGGGTGTGCAATAGGAGGAGGGGTGTGCAGTAGGAGGAGGGGTGTGCAGTAGGAGGAGGGGTGTGCAGTAGGAGGAGGGGTGTGCAGTAGGAGGA